>CM034701.1:44372427-44386936 GCA_020142125.1 Phrynosoma platyrhinos
CTGGGCCGCATCCGGCCCCCGGGCCTTAGGTTGCCTACCCCTGCATTGGGAAGTACTCTGTTTCCCTGAATTCTGTTCTGATGGTGGCCTCTTGTCCTACGACCAACCAAAATTTGAAATCATAGTGGCATTAAACCTTAAGACATTACAACAAATGGGATGAAAGAAGCTTCATCTTGTAGATGGTGTAGTCCAGGAACTTTTGGCATGGCTTTACTTTAAGCTCTGGACACACTTTTGTCAACTGTGCCAATGTAGCAATACTGACATGTCCAAGCACCCTGGATAATGCACACACTGATCATGCAAGGGGACATTGTCACATTGGCCACGTTTGGCTTGTCTTCCTGAAGATGTAAGTAATATAGTCTGTCCCTTTTATCACCCTTAGCACAGACATTACCATCCTTGGAAATAACACAATTATTTTTCTCAAACTTCACCTTATAACCATCATCAGTTAAGGTAGATACACACAAAAAACAGTTCTTTAAACTGGGAGCAAACAAACTTGTGAGAACTGTTTTCCTAAGCAGGGAATGAAAGCATTTCCCATCTTCTCCACCTTCCCCGGAGCTCCATCAGTCAAGTCCACTTTAGAGACTGCTGAAGGCTTTACATCATGCAAGCACATGGAGGTTTTATCACTTGTTGCAGTATGTACAGGTTATATACAAGCTCTCCTTTAACTCTCTCCAACATTCACTGTCTGATATACAGCAATTTACTCTCTACAAACAACACACCAACTCACTCTACAAACCACTCTCTTCATCAACCCACTCTCTTCAACCCACACCTGCCCTGGGTTTTAGAGCACTTATATGGGATGAAAGAAAAGAGTACTCCAATAAATTAGAACAAAGATAGCTTGCAACTGAAGTGATGTTGCTTTTATTTTCTGTTATGTTGGACTACTCTTTAAGTCAATCTGCATAGTTCATTTGGCACAAAATACATCTCCCAGGGTGATAACCAGAACTCAGCAACTCCATTCTGATACAACCTTCATTAACTGTGCTGACACTAATCTTTTAAAGCTCTTAGGCATTTTAATTACTTTCACTGTGTTCAATAGTGCATACTTCCAGGTAAAAGCACATGGCATTGCTTTTGTAGCCATGATCATCAATTTTATGCACAATGCATACTCCTTCTATGGAGACATATATAAGATTACTCCTATATATACATTGCATGAAACAGGGATACTTGAAAGCCACTTTCTGACATAAAAATTAACCTGAACTTCACAATTTGCTTCAACTTCATTTCAATGCTAGTGGAGGTTCATTTTAGTGGTTGGGAGAACATGAGAAAGAGAAGCTTATCAATGGTAAAGCCTAGCCTTTGAGATGATCTTCCTGAGGTGGCCCATTAGGTTCTTTTCTTAATTTATATTAAAACTGAAGCTCAAGGCAGCTCACAGCAAAATTGTCTTGAAAACTACTGATAAAAACAACAGTTTATAGGTCTAAATCCAAAGGTTGGTCACAACTAAGATTAGATGGACTGAATCAAAGAAATGTGTATGGGTTAATTTACCAAGTTCTATTGATTCGGTGGGTCTACTCTAGCTGAAACTATAATTTAGATTTAGGTCATAATGTTAAAGCAAAACAAAATAAATTCTGATATTAAAACACAAGTGAATCAAAACCAGTATAAAAGCACACGAGTAAAGTAGAAAAATCATCCTTCTCAGTAACGAGTCAGTTGTCCAAACTGACTTCATCTTCTTTCACATATCTATTACAGTATGGAATAGTTGTTTTAAGCTACTGTCTGAGATCCAACAGTGGGAGATGTATATGTTTCATGAAGCTATGTACGTGTATCACAAAGCTATGTCTCTTTAGCTATGTTTCCTGATGCTAACCTCTGCAAACTCACCTTGTAAACCATGTAACCCTCTGTACATAGCCAGTTCTGTGCTGTTGGATAGTAGTGGGGTCAGCAAGGACACATCCAGCTATTTCCTCAGAACTGGAGCTACAGCAACAGGCGTCCATGGGACTTTGGAAGGTCCTCAGGACATCTTTGCAGTGTGTACAGCTAAAGGAAAATAGCTGGATGCCTCATCACTTATTCTCCTGCCCACTAACAACACTGAAATGGCCATGTTGGGTAGGATTGGTCACTGATAAGTAGGAGAAACAGAATTCTGGCCTCTGTAACAATCAAACAAGTGAGTTTCAATGGCATAAGTCTGACATACTATTTTAATTCACTTGCCAGCATTTCATACTTTCTCTGTGACTCTAGGTGATGGCTGTGTTGCATTCCCCCCACTTATTCCCCAGTTATACATTAGGCCTTTGGTATCCACTGGGGTTTGGCTCCAGGACTCCCCACGGATACCAAAATCTGTAGATGTTCAAGTCCCATAGTGTTATATAGAATGGCAAAATCAAGTTGTTGGTTTTTTTTGGAATTTATATATTTTTAAAATATTTTCAAGCTATGGATGGTTGAATTAATGGATAAAGAATCCATGAATTCAGAGGGCCAGCTGCATTGTGAATTTTTTACATTTTGCATAAATATTCTTAAATATGTTTACAATTAGGGGGCACATAATAAATAAATAAATAAATCTAGAAAATTCTAGAAACTGATAGGGTATTTGGTTACTGTGAAGAAACACAGTTTACATAAGGAAGTATCAACTGCATAAATTACATAACAAAGCATAGATCATCCAAAAGGGTTATTTAACACAGTGCTTCATGTCTTTAATTAGAATTCTTTGAGCTTAACCATTTTTAACTACAGACGTTTAGGTTGCCTGTGACTCATGTCTAAATCTTTTTTGGTCCATGTCTTCTAAACAAAAAATCATGCCTGATTATCTGGAACACTCAACTGATTATCTGTAACAGTTAAAAATTTATTTGTAATATCGGCTGTTCTCATACCCTTTATGGAAACACCACCACTGAGATTAATCCAGATATAGTATATTCCAAATTAATAGGTGAATAGGCAAATGACAGGGGTATGCTCAAGATATGAGATACTAAAAAACCCTGTCTCAATAACATTTCAGTAGGTAACCATGAAATATGACAAGGTCCAAGCTGAACTTATTCCTTAAAAAATTGTTACATTATCTTTCTTGCCTACAAATAGGACATCTTTAAGGGTACCATAAAGGCTTTAGTGTTTATTCATTCATGTGCTGATATAATTTTGACATACTGGCTGGAATGCTGTTAATGACTTTTTTGGTTATTGTGGGTGGAGAAATTCATTATGTCCTTCATTGTAATGATCAGCCCTCCAGATCTGTTTTCTTTCTGTAGGGACCCCACCTGACTCCATGGCCATTTAGTACCTGGCAGGATGGAAGGAGCTTCTGATGCTCACCACATTCTATCAGTCTCTACATGGCAATATTGATGCTTCCTGCAAGAAGATGATGAGTCCTGCAGGCAGGGAACTCATTATAGTTCTGCCTGGGGAGAACTTTATAATTGCTGTTGTGTGCCTTAAAGTTGTTTCTGATTTATGGTCACCCATTGGGTTTCGATGGCTGAATCCCTGATTTCCAGCATCATAGTGGAGATTGAGGAATTGGATGATGCCTTCCTAGAACAGATGACCACACACTCAGAAAGGAGAAATGTAGTAGTGATGGGTGACTTCAACTATCCTGATATTTGTTGGAAGTCAAACTCAGCCAATACTTCAAGGTCTATCAAATTCCTCATTGCCTCAAAGACAATTTCTTTGTACAAAAGGTGGAAGAGGCGACAAGGGGACCAGCTATCTTAGATCTGATCCTAACCAACAGGGATGACCTGGTAAATGGGGTGCAAATGGTGAGATCCTTAGGTGGGAGTGATTATGTTTTCCTGTAGTTTCTTATACAGTGGAAAGGAGAAGATAGGCATAGTCAGACACTCATTCTAGACTTTAGAAGAGTTGATTTCAATAAACTTAGGGAAACACTGGGAGTGATCCCATGGTCAGGAATACTAAAAGGGAATTCAAGATGGATGGGAGTTTCTCAAAAGGGAGATACTGAAGGCACAATCTCAAACTGTTCCAATGAGAAGGAAAAATGGGAGATGTCTCAAGAAGCCATGCTGGATGACAAAAGAACTTTCAACTGAACTAAGGGGCTAAGCAGACAGCGTAAAGTGCCGTCTTCAGGGCAAGGAAGGGGAGGGGCAGCCACACGCTGGGCGCCCCAACCCCTTCCCAAAGACATCGTCAGAGCAGCCGGCCCTCCGCATGGCCAGCACTCCGAGGATGCCTTTCTGCTGCAGCGTCCACACACACTGCAGTGGAAGAGGTGCCGAAGGTGCGCTGGCAGATTTTTGTGGCGCACCTTCGGCGATTTGTGGAAGGAGCACTATTTTAGCGCTCCTTCCTGGGGCGGTGAAGCTGCGCCGTGGGGCTGAGGAATGCGGATGCCTCAGCCCCAATCTGCAACTTCCCGGGGCGGCTCCATGCTGCCGATCTGCTTAGCCCCTAAGTTTTAAATGGGAAATGTATAAGAAATGGAAAAGGGGCAAAATCACTGAAGAGGAAATCAAACAAACAGCTAGCACATGCAGGGGTAAAGTTAGGAAAACCAAAGCACAGAATGAGCTCAGGTTTGCTAGAGGAGTTAAAGACAATAAAAAGGGCTTTTTTGGTTATGCCCGTAGCAAAAGAAAGTAGAAGGAAATGGTAGGGCCTTTGCACAGAGAAGATGGAGAAATTCTAACAGGGGACAGAGAAAAGGCAGAACTACTCAATGCCTTCTTTGCCTCAGTCTTCTCACAAAAGGAAAAGGGTGCTCAACCTGAGGAAAATGGAGCAGAGGACACAATAGGGGAAATGCAGCACAGAATAATTAAAGAGGTAGTACAGGAATGTTGGAAAATGTAACTCATGTGTAAATGTACAGATGTGTAAAAAATGACAACATGGGAAAGTTTGCCTGCAGGTGGAATATGCAAACAATCACAAGAGAAGATAGTCAAGGACAGTATGTGTCTGGGAACACGGAAGGCAAGTTGTAAACATATTAGATCATCATGTTTTGTGAGAACCATCTTCCATGTGACTATGAGTCACAAGGAGAGGCTGGACTTTGAGACTGTTTAGCAAGTGTTCACAAATGAATTAAGCCCTCAGCTTGGGGGGGTGGTGGAGTTTTTCTTTCTTCTGCTGGTTAGCCCTTATGAGTCTTTTGTTCCTGCCTGGTGATGTTTGGATCTACTTGTAAATAGTTACTTTGTATTTACTGCAATTGGAGAATAAAATGTGCCTCTAGAGTTATCTTCTGCCTCCGGTCTGTTTAATGGAAAGGCTGCATTCTTAGGTGGAAAGGTCAGTACCAGAGATGACTGGCATGGAGATCAAATCTACTTGAATTTAAGTCTCCAGGACCAGATTAATTACTTCTAAGGATACTAAAAGAACTGGCAAATGTAATCTCAGAGCCAATGGCAATAATCTTTGAGAACTCCTGGAGAACAAGAGAAGTCCCAGCAGACTGGAGGAGGGCAAACATTGTCTCCATCTTCAAAAAGGGGGAAAAAGAGGATCCCAACAATCATTGCCCAGTTAGTCTTACACCAATACCAGGAAAGATTGTAGACCAGATCATTAAACAGAGTCTGTGAACATTTAGAAGGGAATGGCATAATCACTAAAAGTCAGCATGGATTTCTCAAAAACAAGTCATGCCAGACTAATCTAATCTCTCTCTTTTTAAAATAAAATTACCAGCTTGGTAGATGAAGGGAATGCAATAGACACAGCATATCTTGATTACAAGTAAGGCTTTTGACAAGGTCCCCCATGATATCCTTGCAAACAAGATAGTAAAATGTGGGCTAGATAATACAACTGTTAGGTGGATTAGTAATTGGTTGACTAACCAAACCCAAAGGGTGCTCAGCAATGGCTCCTTTTCATCCTGGAGAGAAGTGACCAGTGGGGTGCCACAGGGTTCTGTCCTGGGCCCAGTGCTATTCAACATCTTTATCAATGACTTGGATGAAAGAATAGGGGGCATGGTTCTCAAATTTGTAGATTATACCAAATTAGGAGGAATAGCTAATACCCCAGAAGACAGGATGAAAATTCAAAATGACCTTAATAGATTAGAAAGCTGGGCCAAAGCTAACAAAATGAATTTCAACACAGAGAAATATGAAGTCCTGAACTTAGGGCCAAAAAAATAATAATGAAATACATAGATATAACATGGGGGACACCTGGCTTAATGAGACTACGTGTGAAAGGGATCTAGGAGTCCTAGAAGACCAGAAGTTGAACATGAGTCAACAGTGTGATGTGGCAGCTAAACAGCCAATGCAAATTTAGGCTGTGTCTGTGTCTGGAACTGTATGGCCCATCATATGGTTGGGTGTCCAAGGGAATGGGGTTGGGGTGGCAAGAGGGAGGTAATTCAAAGTCATAGGCAGTGAGTTAGTGTAATGGTGTGCATGCATGGTGGGGAGGTGATAAAGAAACCTGTGCAGTGTGGCTGGATGCCATGCGGTACGGACAGCCCATGGGTGTTCAGCTACCCTTTGGGAGTGGGAAATGTGGACTGTGGGGTTTCGACCCATGTTGCGATGACCACAGGGTTCCTCTTTCCTTACGATGATCTAAGGTTTTTCCTTTAACCCAGAATCATCCCTTTAACTCTTAGTCCCACTACTGGCCCCAATTCCTTCCCTGATACACTCCATCAGGGATGGGCTCCCAGTATCCTTATTTTATATGTGTTTTATTATTTTAATAGTGTGCTTATGTTTTTAGTTATAAATTAATTCAAGCCACTCTTCTGTAAACAAGGAATATAAACTTTATTTACAGTCAGATCTTAAGTTTGTATCTTTTTACAGTTGGTTCGCAAATCGTGTAGTTACATTATGCACAGCTCTTCACTTGTTACAAACTATTTCCTTTCCCAGTTCCCTCAATGACTTTGTTTCAACTTTGATTTGTAATTCTATTAAAACATGTACTTATAAAGCCCTCCATCAGGACTATCAATCCTGTGAAAGTCTGGCTCAAATCATGATTAACATTCCCACAGAACAAGGCAGGTATGAGCCCCACTGAACTGGCTCTTAAATCTCCCAACTTATCCAACTCTCTCCCACTCACACATCCCCTTTAATAGTCACTCCTCAGGCAGCCCCCAACTTTGCAGCCAGCTTGACTCTGACTGGCTGTTGGGGAAACTTCACTCTGCCAGTGACTCACCACAACCTGCTTTCAGAAACCCCAGGATTGAGCTGATTTTTCCTGCCTGTCTGCTCTAGCCCAAACTATGTGAAAGACATTGTAGCATGAGCTTTCACAGACTTGGTCTACTCAGATGCATGGAGTGAACTGGTGCCCAGAAAGGACCTTTATAATCAGTCTGTATGAAGTGTGAGAGTTGAGAAAATTGTGTGTTATGGATGCACAAGAGAAAAGGAAGACACAACTGGACAAGCTAGAAAAGAGTCTTCATTCGAATCCTCACAGGTTTTCCTCTATAGATATTCTGATGTCTTCTTCAGGAAAGCATATACAAAAACCACATAATCACACACATAATATTTAAAAGTCAGCACTTTAATTTAAAAGCCAGCACTTCAGAAATTCCTGAAGAAGGAGCTACAATATCATTTATGGGGCAAATGAAAACATTTGAATAAAGACTTAAGGGTTTTCAAAAAAAATATTTTGTATATAGATGGTAGGAAAGAAAGGGTACACAGATGTATGCAGCCTAAAGGAAAAGGGACTGTCTGAAAACTCTAAAAGATTTTATGAGTGGGTTATTCAGCTTCTTCACTCAACCTAAAGGGACCAAAAGCTTTTACTTTTGAAGTAGTCTCCATTTTCTTTTTCAGCAGAATCCTGCCATCAGTCTACAGTCAAAAAATGTTGTTCTTAAAAGGGGCCCACTAAGGGATCATGTCTTTTGTTGCTTTTAATATTAAACAGTAGTTCCCCAGCTATAGGCAATGTGCAAGTATAGTAATAATTTTGTTTTTTATGTTATGTATGCAGTTACTGTTGTCTGTATTTTCCATATAGCCCCATGAAGAGCATTCATGAGCTCAAAGTACCCATAGGCTGAAGTGCACTGGGATTTTTTTTTTGTTGGTTTTTTTTAGATAATCAGGTCTATCTGGTAGTATCTTGAGACATTTTTCACCTTACTTTCTTGTGGACTTTATTAGACGCTCTCCAGTTTTTGTTCTTTTTGTTCGAGAATGTGGTTTATTATATAGCTGGTTTTCCAGAGGGTTGGGAATGTGGGTGTTGCAGAAAGAATAATCTTATCTGGCACTGCTTTTCACCTCCTTTCATTATTATATAAGAAATTGTTGCTGGTGGTACATTTTAATTATTGTTTCAACTAGGAACCATGTTCTACCCAAACTATTCAACTCCAAAAGCTTTTTCTCAGGTAGAATTTTTCTTATATTTAGTGGCAGTTTGTAACACTGATGAATGCTTTAATAAATTCTGTAAACAGACAGGTTAATCCATCATTCTCAGCACATGTTAATAACTTCTATGATCAGTACTTTAACTGATGTGTACAGTGTAAGGGCAGACTATTATAACCTGTCTTTCCAACTGGTCATTCAACAGTTTGTTTTTTATTTCATACATTTTCTCTGTTTTTCTGACAATATCCCACAGAGTATGTCTTTGGCTAGTCCCCATTTATTATTCTTGAGTGACTTCTTGTTGTACAGATTGTTATTTACACAGTGATTCATAAATCTATGCTAAGAAGCCTACATTCATGTTTATTTTCCTCACTGTTTATCCATGTATTTCAATTAGAGAAGGGACAGTTTTCTGAGGATAAAGACCACAAAGAGTTTTTACAGAATTTAAAATGATGATCTTGGGCCCCAAACAGATGGCACCAAAAATATGGTTTCTGGCTACTTCAGGAGTGGGGGTAAAGATGATGCATGCCCCTGGAGCGGTTGGAAGCCACTATGAGGCTACCTAGGGTGGTCTTGGGCCACTGGCAGAAAAAGTTGGTGAAGTTCACTGTTTACCAGCAGCCCGTCCAGGTCTGCAGTGCACAGTAGCCTGCTTTTAGAATGGGCTATCTGGTCACCACAGTTCTGCACCTATCGGTGGCCAACCGGGGTTGAGGCAGCCAGAGGCCACTCCAAGCTGCTGGTCTGCTTCATCCCATCAAGGAATATTGCCAGTATAGCAGAAAAAGAGGTGTAGCTGCTGTTACTCAATGAAAAGTGGGGGACTGGTGTGTGTCTACACCAAGTATGCCAGTGTTATTTTAAAAGTTGGGAAAATTAGCTTTGCAACAGGCTGGATAACATTTAGGCTCATTTGCACCTGTATGTACCAGAAATAACTGAGGAGAAATCCAGACTTGGGTGAATTAAGAGGATTTTGTTTAGAAAATATGCAGAGCACAATCACACTAGGATTACAGACTGGTTAATGACCTTAGTTTTAAGGTAGCAAAAGCAACAATTGGATCATGACAAGTGCAGGGTGACTGGACATGATGAAGTGGCTGGGAACATGGCAGGGAGCAGGCAGATTTCAAGGTGCAAAGGAAATGCAGATGACTTGGGGGAAGAAAGGAGCAATTAGCAGCTCTGATTGTATTATTACCTGGATTGTCTACATGCCTTGGGTCTGGCTCCTTGTCTCCTGGGAACCTGACCTAGTGTTGCTAAAGATCATCATGATATCCTTCACAGACATGCTAGCTCCACATATAAAATATGGGGATCCAAAATACAGTATAAAGCAGGGGTAGGCAACCTTTTTGAGCTGGGGGCCGGGTCACTGTCCCTCAGACTATTGGAGGGCCAAAGCAATAAATAAATAAATAAATAAATAAATAAATAAATAAATAAATAAAATATTTTCTACATACACTACACACATCATATTTTTTGAAGTAAAAAATAGAAATAATAAAAATTTTGCCAAGAACACCCCAAGAAAAAATCATCATCATCATCAACAGCTAAAAATGCTACCTTAAATGAATCAAACAAATGCAGGGGTGGCATGAATGAATCAAGTGTCTGAGGCTGGAGTCTGCAGAGCTGATCTTGAATCTCTGCTTGACTATGCAAACCCACTTTGGACAAGTCACACTCTCTCAGCTGCAGAGTAAGGCTATGGCACACCCACACTGAAGAAATTTTGCCCAGAAAACCCCAAGAAAACAGAAACAAACCCTCCCAACCAACATCTGTCCTCATGGCTGGGGGTTCTGGATCGTGTACGCGCTCTCTCCTCCCTCACACTTTGGCCAAGTCACACACTCTCAGCCACAGAGTAAGGCTATGGCACACCCAATCTGCAGAAATTTTGCCCAGAAAGCCCCTTTCCCCAAAGAAAAGCACCAGGCCCAAGGAAGGCCCAGAGCAGCCCTCCTTGGTGATCTGCGGGGTGGCTAGAGGCCTTCCTTGGGCCCAGTGCCTTTCCTGCAGCCCCGCATGCTGCCGAGGAGGGCTGCAGGAAAGGCACTGGGCCCAAGGAAGGCCCAGAGCAGGCCTCCTCGGCAACACGCGGGCCAGCTAGGGGCCTTCCTTGGGCCTGGTGCCTTTCCTGCAGCCCTGCATGCAGATGAGAAGGGCTGCAGGAAAGGCACCAGGCCAAAGGAAGGCCCAGAGCAGCCCTCCTCAGTGGCGTGCAGGGCGGGGTGCCATTTTGGCAGCCACGGGGGTCCCGAGGAGGGCTCCCTCGACCACGCCGGGCCTCTGAGAGGCCCAGTGTGGCTGCGGGGTCCTCCGGGTGCCATTTTGGATTCCAAAATGGTGCCCTGGAGGACTCCACAGCCGCGAAAGGCAGAGACGGTGGCAGGACCAGGCAGGGGCTGCTCTGAAGGCTTCTGCAGCATGCACCCGGCTTGCAGGCCTTAGGTTGCCGACCACTGGTATAAAGGATACAGGGTGTGCTACTGTAGAATCAAAAAGTAGTCAGATTGAGAGGAAAATCCAAATTTGAAACCTAATAAGATCAAAGATCAAAGTAATAGGTAGCGGTGGTATCAGAAGAACTGAACATAGTCAAGGAATCTGACTTCTCACCCACCTGCCCATGATCTTCTGTGCACACAACAAACTATAGATTGGAGGCACTCTAGTGGATCTCCTCAGATTTTTAAACTTCCATTTTGATCATACTATTCCTTCTTGCAGATATATCTTCCTACCAATTTCTATGACTCATAATCAACCTTCACACCTCATAAAGAGTTGAGAAAACATTAATTGATTATTAATTTGTTTGCATAATTAATTAACTTTCAATCCCCAAAGGATTCTCAATATAATCAAAATATGCCTTACTGTAGATCAAAAAATGTTGCACAGACACTCACAGTTCAATGAACATCCAGGAATAGTTTAACTTGGTCTGCTTGGACTGTTATACATTTTTGTGCCCCCCAAAGAAATATTTTCACACAAAATCCCACATGCAACTCTCTCTATTCTTTGCAGAAAACCACATGGTATTTTTGTGTAGAAATCATAGTTTTGAACAAAACCCATGTTTTTGTGCAACCCCCCCCCCACATTCGAGAGAACCATGTGCTTCTGGCAAGATTGCTGCTGTTGTACAACCGACCCACCCCCAAAACACACACACACAATTTTGTACATAAAACATGACATGGCTATTCGGAAAAAAATGTTTTTTGTGCAAAAAAAATGGAGGTTTTGCATAAAAAGTTATGATTTTTGTGCAAAAATCCCACAAATGTATATCTGTGGAGAATAATTTCCCCAAACACTTGGAACACTGTGTAAATGTTGTTGCTGTTGTTGTGTGCAGCCAAATTGTTTCTGACATATGGTGACTTTAAGGCAGTGATGGCGAAACTTTTAGAGACCAAGTGCCCAAACTGCAACCCAAACTCCACTTATTTATTGCAAAGTGCCGCATCCCTCTCACTTTCTAGCAATGAACTCTAGCAAACTTTGTGCTATGGAGATGGCATGCATGCCCACAGAGAGGGCTCTGAGTGTCACCTCTGCCATGCATGCCACAGGTCCACCATCACTGCTCTAAGGTGAACTTATTATGGGGTATTCCTGGCAAGATTTTTTCACATGGGTTTGCTATTGCCATCCTTTTGAGGATGAGTATGACTTGCTCATATGTAACCCAAGTGGCTTTTAATGACCAAGTGGAGATTCAAACCCTGGTCTCCAGAGTCACAGTCTAATGCTCAAACCACTATAGCACTATAGCACTGGCTTTTAACACTGTGTGAATAAAACTAATAACTAACAATGAACAATGAATCGTTAGAAATGACAATGATAAGAAAAGGCAGCAGGAAGAGAGGAAGACCACATGCCAGATGGTTAGACTTGATCAGGAAAGACATGGGCCTGAACTTGCAGGACATGAGCAGAGTGGTTGAGGACCGGGAGACTTGGAGATGTCTCATCGAAAAGGTTGCCATGAGTCAAAGTCGACTTGAAGGCAGTTAACAATAATAACAGCCCAGTAAAGCCTTGGAGAGAAAAATGGACAGAGAGATGTAAACAATAATGTTAACATGAAAAGTCTAGGGGAAGATAGCATTTTCCTTCCCTGGATTCCTGGAGACTAGCCCCTTTTAAAAGGTTGATTAAGTTAGTCCTGAAACATATGGGCCCAAAGAAGTGGCTTCCAGCCACTTTTGGGCGCATGGAGTTTAGATGACCCCAAAGTGTCTGGAAGCCACACCAAGGCTGTGCTCTGGTCCAAAGAGCCTGATCAAAAGAGTTGTTTTAATCTGACTCCTGTGGCATGTGGCTTGGGACATGCAGTGGCAGCCCACTTTGGGAACGGATTATGTGGTTGCCATGGTCCTGACCCAAACGAGGCCTGAGCTGCCAGAGGCTGTTCTTTCCTGGCTGTCTGCTTTGCCCCTAAGACATATGATGGATTGGTGATAGGATCAGTAATTGATCTAGTATATTTGATATTTGGAGTGGATCATTTTTAATATCCCCTTCCTCTCTTCAATAGCCTTTTGATGAACCAGCTTGGCATTAGATTACAGTTCCTCTTGACACTAAATTGTCATTTAGATTTAAATTTAGATCTTTTATAATGAGTTATAATTTATAATAGATATATGTGGCACTATGAAAGTAATAATTATGACATGTTTTATATTTATCATGTGCTAAAGAGAAGAAACCATGGATGACAGATAAAATACTACAAGTAATAAAAGAAAGAAGAGAAGGAAAACAAAAGAATCATGAATGCAAAGTACAATGGTTATTGCAAAAAGGTAAAGAAAACTATTTCAACAATCAGTGTAAATAAACAGAAGAGAACAACAAAAAGGGAAGAATGAGAGGCCTGTTCCACAAGATCCAGGAAATCAAAGGAAATTTCAAACCAAGGACCAGGATGCTCTATGACAATAAAAATAACATAATTCAAAACCAGGAAGGAATAAAAAGACCTTGGATGAAATACACAGAATAGTTATATACAAGAGATGACAAAACGAATGACATGTAGAATGAAGAGCCATATGAAGTTGAATCCCAAATTCTAAAAAGTGAGGGAAGCTGCAGTAAAGGAAATGGTGAAAAACAAATCACCAGGAACAGATGATATCCCAATTGAACTGCTGAAATCCACACTGACAGAGTCAACTACAGTGCTAACTAACATACTTCAATGGATATGGAAAACAAAATGATGGCTGACAGATTGGAAACAATCAATATACATTCCCATCCACCAAAAAGGAGAGACAAAAAACTGCAGCAACTATAGAACTATAGCACTAATCTCCCATGCAAGCAAAATCATGCTCAAAATTCTGCAACATAGACTTCAACCATACATGGAGAGAGAAATCTCAGAGGTTCTAGTGCAAACATACGATGGCTAATGGAGCTCATAAGGGAATTCCAAAAAAAGATTTTAAAAAAGATTACATAGATCATGAAAGGCTATGGAACACCCTTAAAGACATGGGAGTGCCAACACATCTGAAAGTCCTGATGAAGAATCTGTACTCAGGACAAGAGGCTATTGTCAGAACAGAACACAGAGAAACAGAATGATTCCCAGTTGGCAAGGGCTACTTGTTGAACTTATATGCAGAACATATTGTAAGAAAAACAGGCTTGGACACAGAAGAAGGAGGAAGGAATATCAACAGTCTAAGATATGCAGATGACATCATAATACTAGCAGAAAACCTCCCAGACCTGGAAAAACTACTAAGGAAGATCAAGGAAGAAAGTGCAAAAGCAGGCTTACTGATGAACATAAAGAAAACAAAAATAATAACAATGGAGAATCTAGACAAATCAACCTAGATAATGAAGAAATAGAAATAGTAAAAGAGATCTCATACCTGGGATCAAAAGGGGACTACAGCCAGGAAATCAGAAGAAGTTTAAGAATGGGGAGGGTGGCTGTGAAAGAACTGGTAAAGATCCTAAAATGCAAAGAACACAACCTCCAGTCCTAGATGAAGTCACACTCTCCTCCAAGGTCTGTGTTCAGAATCTGGGGGTGC
>CM034701.1:44387036-44420525 GCA_020142125.1 Phrynosoma platyrhinos
CAAGCCAGAAATCTCCCTGGAAGCCAAAATGACAAAACTGAGGCTGTCGTACTTTAGACACATCATGAGAAGGCACAACTCACTGGAAAAAACAATAATGCTAGGAAAGTTGGAGGGGAGTAGAAAGAGAGGAAGGCTACATGCTAGATCGATAGACTCTATTAAAGAGGTCATAGGTAGGAATGTGCAGGAACTAAGCAGAGCAGTAGAGGATAGGGAGTCTTGGAGATGTCTCATCCACAGGGTCGCCATGGGTCAAGATTGACTTGTGGGCAATTGACAACAACAAACAACAACAACAAGAACAAATGGAACTGAGAATTAAACTGGCTCATGTGTTCTGAGCTGTTTACAGCACTGTGATTTATTTTAACAGAACCAAAGTGCAAAATATTCAGTTCCAACTGAATGTGAATGGGTGAGTGGGAGTAATAGTTTCATTCTCTGCTTATTTCCCTGCCATCAAACATGCCAATCCCTTTACTACTCTCTATCCAGTCTTCTTATTTTTTTTCTTTTTGACTTGTATTTGCAGTGTTGGGTGCATTAGAAATAGGTGAGCAACTTTCCACTTACTTAAAGTTTTGTATTAGTGGATAACTAATAAAATTACAGATAAAATCTGACTAAAAATGAAGAAAGAATACTCCTTGTTATTTGGAACTATTTATTTACTTTCCCCAGTTTATGCTGAAATCACTTAAAAAGGGGGTCACGCTTTCTTCTTTATAGAGTGTCAGTCTGATATTATTTTTTTAAATCTGTGTTTTCTGAATTTCTGTCAGTTAATTTTAGCACCATGCTTGACCTCTCTACTGCTTCTGCGGAGAACATAATAAAAATATCTTTTTGGAAGTGATTCACTATGATAATGACAGTTTAGAAACCTTTATTTCTAACTTGAATCATCTTTCTTTTTGCGCTTAGCAATTGGCCTTTCTCCTATAAACCAGATTAGCTTCACTGGAACTTTATTGTTGCTTTCAGCCAAATAAAATCTGAATTTCACTTCTTGCAAATGAAAATATTTTCTGTTTTTATTATCAACAGCAACGTGCATGGTATTTTACAGAGTCCATAAGCAAACACAAACAGGCCCCTGTCTTGAAGAGCATACAATCACAATGTCAATAGTGATGGAGAGACACAGGGTCTTATCTCACTTTATCCTGCGTTAATGTACTCCAGCCCTTTGCAGTAGGGACACTGAATTGTACTGCATCTTGCCACTTTTCTGCAGTAATTTTGCCATTAACACACTCCACACAGAGACTTCATTTCTGCAGTACCCGTGTCACAGCTGCCTCCTCCTCCTCTATGCCATCCCCATCTTCATGACTATTCCTTTTCTCTTTTTTTGCCACCATGGTATCACAGTAGATAGGTGTCATGCTAATGCCTGGTGCTGGGTATAAAAGATTGAACAGGAAAAGAAGATGGCCATGCCACCACCACCATTTCCCCCCACAACTTTCATAGATGAAAACTGCCTACTTTTAAACTTTTGATTTGAACTAATGCAGTGGACTGTACTTTGGCATTTTAGCCATTTCCTTGCCACCATGCCATCATAGTGTCTTCACATTATGGTGCCAACTCACTAGGGTGTGGCAACAGAGAGTGATCTTCTCTGTAGTCTGTGGATTCCCTGCACAAATCTGAGGAATTCCAAGAGAGGAACTAGCTGGCCATACCCACATCCCACCCAGTAACGGAAGGAAGCAGAAGCAGAGGTCCACAGCAAAAAAGCTATTGTTTGGTGGTGTGAAAGGTGGTCATTAATGGATTTCCAGCATGCAAAAATGCACGTTTGTGACAGTACTATGATGGGATGACACCAAGACACTAACAACATATGGTAGTGCATGATCACTAGTGGTGTTGCTGTATTATGTCACCATAGCACCATGGTGCAATAGAGCCCAAAGTTAATGGGGCAGATATCTATAAATGTAATTACAAGTAATGATGTACTATTTAAATATATTATATTTCTCATTTGTTTCTCTTTTCTGTAGAGTGCTCTTTCAGAACTTCCTCTCACCCAAACAGCATTTGGGTGGAAAATAATATGCAAAATAGTACACATTTTCCTACAAAGCTCACTAATATAAAACCACATACATGCAATTGTATATGTAAACATATGTCTTTTCTCTCTTTAATTTACATCTCTTTCATTATAATTCATCATTTAATATTTTCCACAAAAACATACATATCTCTGTAAATTTCATAGGTAGTAGATTCTTCCTACCCAACCATAGTTTCTGTTGACACAAGGCAGTCCAGCATCATGAACATCATTTGGAAGAAAGGAAAATATGAAATCAGTAGATTCTGTAAATAATAATAATAATAATAATAATAAAATTTATTTCTATCCCACCCCTCTGCAACACTTGGATGCTTAGATTATCCCCAAGGGAACAGGAATTGTCCACCCATGTTAAGCTATGTTTCACACACACACACACACAAATATTGTAGGAAAGTATAACCATAAAGGTGAATGTATGTGAGAAATACACAGGACAGCAAGTGACAACTGGAGACTTTTAGGATGCTGAAGAAAGTAGAGTTGACAGTCACAGGCTAGGATGTAAGGGAGAAGGGATGGCAAGGCCATGAAGAGTTTGAAAGAAAAGAAGATGTTTTTAACAGTTGGTTCTGGACAGAAACAGTGCCATCAGCAGCACCTAATGTCACGGGGGGGGGGGCTACCATGGGGATGGCAATGGCCAAAAGGATGTGCTTGGCTCTCTCATTTGCTCCTCCTCATGAGGAAGCCTCCACTGCTGCAACAAAACAGGAAGAGTGCAGCAGGATCAGGGCTTGATCAGGTGTCACCCCTCTTCTGGGGTGTCACCTGGTGTGTCCTGTAACCTCCACATCTCCAGTGATGCCATTGGATGGAAATATGACAAGGGAAGCTGAAAGTGAAGGAGTTGCAGTAGTTAAAACAAGAGAGGAAGACCAGAGCATTACATTAGCTGGTCAACAAATATTATTTCACACTGTAATACCAATCAGTTCAACTGCTCTTGTTACTTTAATACTTTAATGCTTTTAATAGTTAATGACTCCTACTCTATGCCATTAAAACTGATTAGTTGGCAAAAGTGCCCAATAGATTCTTGTGTGCTGTTTAATTCTTGATCAAGTACACATATCAATGCCACACTTTCAAAATCTATGTTTTAATATGTTAATGGAAGATTGTCATTTCAATTAAAATAGGCAGGTTCAAGGTGAATTGCAAGATATTTTAATCCCATTTATTTTTGTGGGATGGTCCTGCATAAATATCAGTGGAGCTTTATAGGTCTTTAACATTAGCGGAAGTGTGCGTGTGTCAAGACTGTTTTATTTTTCTGCTTCCTATGGTGCCTTGGTACCTCTAACACTGTCTACTTTATTTTTGATACTTCAGTTAGGATTCCGGATCTGTGGTGGGGCTCCTGTAACTTTATTCCTTAACAGATTTTGGAACAGGACAAGATACCATAAACCTCTATCGAGTGAGATGTCAAAAACAGAAGAGGGGGGAAGAAATGGATGGCATGGATGCAACATCTCTCCTCCCCTCAGTCTGGTAACCTTCCCATGTGATAGATATGCATCCATGCATGTTGAACAGGGGCAAAGTAGGTGCTGTTGGCACTGTGGTGCTGATCTGCCCTTTCCTTTCAAAACTGATATTCACTAGGCAGGGGATATGTGATATCAGACTATTCTAAATCAGTACTGAGCTGAATCATCAGTGAGTATAGTGGTCCCACTTCATTGATGGGCTATTGATGCAGAACATCCTCAGCTCACCATGGCACCATTATTCAGTGGTGATGTATTAATGTAGACACACTGATGTGGATGTGTACACATTGCTGTCCATTCAATAATTTAGGGCATGACCATCTGTGCCTTTTCTCATCTGAGGGGGGAGGGGGAACCAAACCCCCACAGATGGGAAGGATCCACTGTATTTATTTTGTATTTCATTTCCATTTGATACAACTATTTACAGTCCTTCTCCCCTTACCAATATGATGTAAATGAAACTTTGAATCTGTATACCACATACTGTGGGTTCTTGGTATCTGCTGGTTCCAGGAGCCCCCATGGATATCAAAATCTGTGGATGTTTAAGTCTCATTAAATACAATGGATAGTAAAATGGTGTCCCTTGTATAAAATGCCAAAATCAAGTTTTTCTTTTATGCATGTGTGTGTGTGTGTGTGTGTATTTATTTATTTTCAAACCATGGACTGAATTGATGGATTAAGAATACATGGGTATGGAGGGCTGACTGTACTGAGGATTAATAGGCATAACACTCCATGTATCTGATAGAATGAAGTATACTAATACACCAGAATTGTATGCCACAATAAATTTGTTAGTACTGTGCAATCGTGATTAAAATATTATAAAGAAGAAGAAGAAGAAACAACACTTACTCTTAAGCTTATAAATTCTTTTTCCCAAGCGGAACTCATGAGTCCCGAATCTCCATTCTTTGGAAGTGAGAGAGTCACGTACTGACCTTTGATTCTCACATCCTTGACTCCATCCTGTGTGTTTTAACATATAGACGAGAAAGCAAGCTTCCTCTATGGTTTCTAAGTGTTAATTAAAATTCCTTACTTGATGTGAGATACTCAGATGTAAGCAACCCCAAAGGTTCCTGTTAATTGAATTTCTTACTCTTTGAACATGCTATTGGCTGTAATAAACAGATCAAGAATAAAAAATAAAGAGAGTTTGGAATGTTGGTAGATATTGGACAGAAAGAACAGGCTTTGATCTGAGGTGTTAATATTCTTCCCATGCTCTTGGTTAGAAAAACAAATCAGAGGGTACATCTACACTGTAGAAATAATGCAGTTTGACACCATTTTAACTGCCATGGCTCCATCTTACAGAATCCTGGGGTTTGTAGTTTTGTGAGGTACCAGCACTCTTTGGCAGGGAAGGCTAAAGACTTTGGTCCAAAACACACTGCAGAAACAACTCAGTCTGAGACTACTTTAACTGCCCTGGCTCAATTCTAGGGAATTCTGGGAACTGTAGTTCTATGACATTTATCCTTCTCTGTCAAAGAGCTCTGATGCTACAATAAACTACAATACCCAAGATTTCCTAGCACTGAGCCAGAGCAGTTAAAGTGGCCTCAAACTGGATTATTTCTGCAGTGTGTTTTGGACCATAGTAAAACTGCAAACCCCAAACAGGATAAAGCTACAGAACTTAAAGTGGTGTCAAACGGCATTATTTCTACAGTGTGGATGCACCCTTAGGGAGTATATGAGGTGGGCTCTGAAAACCATTACTTTGTCCCACTTTGGACCTCAAAAGCATCTACCTATTTCTGTTGCAGGAACAAACTTTTCCCCCTGAATCCTTGCTCATGTTGCTTTTGCTAATTTGAATCACACTGTTGGACAACAAATCCTCACTTCTGTGATACTACAAGGCTGGGTATTTCTGCTGCACAGAATAATATGGCTACCCTAAGGGAAGCTGAAATGTTGGGTTCATTTCACTGACCTTTTTTTGGCTTATTTCATTTTTCTGTCACTGTGTTAGGAAACTCCATATTGCTTTTAAATGTTGCCTTAGGTGAAATGCATTAATGGAATGTGAAGAAGCAAACGAAGATATTTTGGCCTTTGAGTAGTCCTTTCCCCAATTCCTCAGGTGTTTTGACCAAGGGACCTATAAACTAAATTTCTGTTTCCATGAGATAGTGTCAACAGCAAAAAAAGAAAGTCAATTCATTTGATATATGGTGCTGGAAAAGAGTGCTGAGAGCAGATAAAAAGACATGCTGAGCATGTGTATTGCCTTTTAACTTCTGTTATGTTTTTAATGTAATTTTATACTGCTTAGATGATTTTAACTGTTTAAATTTTATTGTATTTTTTTTTTAAATCCGTGAGCCATCTTGGGTCCCTTTGGGGAGAAAGGCTGCATATAAATGAAAATAAATAAATAAATAAATAAATAAAAAAAAAGACAAGCAAATCAGTCCTTGAACAGATCAAGCTTGAATTCTTCTTGGAAGACAAGATGATTAAATTAAGGTTGTTGTAATTTGGCCACAGCATGAGAAGGCATGACTTACTAGAAAAGACAATAATGCTAAGGAAGATATTAGAAAGAGAAGAAGAATGAGGCCAGATGACTAGACCCAATTAGGAAGAATACAGGCCTGAATCTACAAGACCTAAGAAGAGCATTATAAGACAGGGGGTCTTGGAGATGTCTCATTCACAGGATTGCCATGAGTTGAAATTGACTCGAAGGCAGCTAACAACAACAATAACAAGTACTGAAAAAACTTCAAAGGAAGACATCAGAATCACAGTACTAATAAACCTTGGAAGTAAGGGTTGCAGGCATACATAGAACTTTACTTAATTAAAAGGTTGCTTCAGTTTAAGTTAGAGTTTTGAAAAGTTACTCTTTTTTTTAACTATAACTAAGAATCCCCACTGGCAATTTTCAATGAGAGTTTCTGGGAGATCTCAAAAATGGCAATGCTTTAGTGCAAAATTTGATAAATGACACACCATTGGGGACACACACCTGTGCCCTACGTTTGGGTTATTTTCAAGCCTTGCTTCAAGACCAAGTTCTCATTTCATTTTGGAATGATATAGATCTCCTATTGAGGCTGCCCTTATAATTTGAGGAGTTGACTGAACTGCCATGTTCAGTTCAATGCCTTGCATGATTTTACATGTTATTGTATGACAAAATCAGGTTTTCTGAGACCAGGAAAGATAGTGTAAAGCCTGAAAAATGTGGAGGAAGAATGCTCAGGAATGGTCAAGAATTAGCATAAATTAATCTTCATTAATCACTTATTAGCACAGTGCTTTAAGGATCACAGTACATAAACAGAAAGTCGCAGTAAAAGTACTAGAATATTAAGCTTGCATGTTCCATAGGTGCAACACACTGAAGAGGTTTGAGAATCCTTGTTTTCAAGTTAGAGAATGACAGAGATGGGGAACATGTGGCTCCCATCATCCTTCACCATTGTCTATGTTGACTAGAGCTGATGCATAACATCTGGATAACCATATGTTGTCATCTCCTGTGCTGCATAGAAGTTTCAGGGTGTCTCTGAAGCCAACCAAGAGAAGGCTGGGTGTCAGGTGGCTTTTGCCAATTTGGCAAAATGTCATATGAGGAGTAGGCATAACTGTGATGTAGTATGTTCATCACTTGGGGAATGAAAGCATTCCTTCTGCTCCATGCATATTAGACCAAAACTGGTAACAACATATAAACTAGGTTTGCCAGATCTCAGTGTGTAACCCAGAGACTCAGAGCTTGGATCTTCTGCAAACCAAAGAAAAAGAGGGAGGAATATCAGTGCAAGAACACAGCCCGATAAAGTGTGTGTGTGTGTGTGTTTGCTTTTGCTAGATGTTTTTGGTTCTTTCTTTGTTTGAATGACAAACTCTGAGCAGTAATGTCTGATGCATGACATATTTAATGGCACTACCAGGGCTCATCCCCTATGTTTTATACTCAACTATAAATTGATCTCATGCATAAGGAGCCCTGGTGGCACAGTGGTTAAATGCCTGTACTGCAGCCACCCACTCATAGACCACAAGGTAGTGAGTTCAGTACTAGCCAGAGCCTAGGCTAGACTCAGGCCTGCATCCTTCCGAGGTCACTAAAATGAGCACCCAACTGTTGGGGGGCAATGAGCTTACAGTTGTAAACCACTTAGACATCCCATAGTGTGATATGAAGTGGTATATAAATGAAGCTGCTTAAGTTGAGGGCAGATTTTGTGGTCAAAATTATGGATTTTGATATGACACATGAATAAGTCAAGGGCAAAACCTAGGGGCATGCAACAAATGATCTAAAGGATAAAACAAAGGAAAACAGTGCCAAAGAACTTACAAAATTCCAGCAAACATAACTGTGCTCATCCTAAAGGCTGCATGGATGAGTGGAGGGGGAATCAGGTCTTCCAGGACACACACTTGCCTTTTACCAGGGGATGGTTCCTTTTTTTAATAAGAGTTAAAATACAACACTTACATTGACCTGTGGATAAATTGACCCAGGTTTTTTGGATGAATTTTTGACTAAAATTTCTAGATTTATACATGAATATATACAGTAGGTTCTTCCTTCCATATGCTTCAGATTTTGCTTCTGAAATTTCAGGACCTAGGATGATACTAACCTGGCAGCCCTGATATAAGCAGATAGGTTCTGCATTAGTGAGGACTGACCATGAAAGGGATCCTGGTGAATAGCCACACAACCATTGTGTGGCTGCTCTGAAAAATTTCATGTTGGTGAAAGGGAATTTTAAAAAAATAAAATTACCATTATGCATAATACCATTATACTAATTATTTATTGCCACAGTTGGAATGCTATGTAAAATTCTGGTCATTGTACCTCAAAAAGAATATTATGAAATTAGCAAAAGATCCAGAAGAATGTGATCAAGGAGCAACTTCTGGGTGAGAAGAGGTTAAAATGAGGATTTTTAGCTTACAAAAATAGTAAGTAGGGTTGTAATATGCATGAAAATGTATATATTTGAAAAGATTCATGGTGCATACAAAATGGATAATAACGAAATTATTATATAATAATACCTGAGATTGCCCATGGAAGCTAAATGGTGTGAGATTCAGAACAGACAAAATATTCTTCATACATCTTACAAGAGATTTTCTATCACAAGATGTCATGATGATGGCCACCAGCTTCAAAAGATTAAACCTTAAAAATATATGTTGCTTGATTAATCAAAGGTTTGCATCTAATTCATTAAAAATGTTGATCTGGTCACCTATTTAACTGAATTTTACAGTCCTATAGTGCATAAAATAAGCCAGGAATTATTCCTAGTTCACAAAATACATGTAATAAATCCCAGTGTCCAAATAACCATGTCCACTTTTTAGTTCATCACTTCTGGGAATAGCTTGAGTCCTGCTATGCCAAGCTAAAATACTGAATATAGAATGGTTTGCAAGCCTATTATCCTCAAATGATAGATGTGAGATAGAAGGAAAATTAAATATGTGATTGAACTATCATGCTTTCAAAATGCCCTGTAAGATTTTGAATTTCCCCACAGCTTTTGATCAGACATAAGTACTATGAAATGAAGATTAAATTTTGCCCCCCTGGTATGTCCAAGGTTTGAGGTTTTATCTTCTTGCTGCTTGGAAAATTTGTCTACTAAGTCAGAAGACCTGGTAGGTAGACCTGGTACTATTATAAAGCAATGAGACTTAAGGGCAAAATAGATGGGCAGGAAAAAGCAGCTTGAAGCTGCCTTTTCTGAAGCTGCATTGAAACCTCACCAACCACAGCACCAGCTCCCAAGGCAGCTGAATTGTGCATGTCATGACCACATGGGATGGCTTCAAGCTGCACCACTGTATACTTTTTTTTAGTGTCCCCACCATGATCCCTGCGCACCTTTGCAGGACTGAATTGCTGGTGATTGCCATCCTGTTGCATGCCCATCCCTGTGAACCTGTACACATTCTCATGTGTAGCACTTCCCCAGTACAGGGCATCAGAGTTGAACTTGCTCATGCAGATGCCAGCAAGGCACAGTCATGCCTTCCCTTCACCCCCCTTGACCCCATGCCCCCTCTTTGACTATGTTTTGTGCATGTTGTACTCATCTCCATGAGAGGTTCCATGGTTTCTTTTTTGGGTATTGCTACTCTCACCACTTGTGTACAGCAGTTCTGTTCCTTTTAAATGCACTCCTGCAATGGAGTATTTACATGCACAATTAGAGTTAGGCTTTGGAAAGAGCGCCCCTTTAGAGCTGCACTGGCATTGGTGCATTTATATGTACATGCAAAGGTGCACACTGTCTAGGAAGAAGCGGAAAAAAGTAGCTTCTTTTTGAAGTGACTTTTATTTCCATAAGATGGCTAGAGGACACTTTCTGGTTGGCTTCAAAGCGTGCATAATTTAAATGCCCCACCTTGAAGCTGACTTGAAACCTGCTTATTTTGTCTGTCTGTTTAGCCCCTTAGACAGTAAGAGTTTTTTGGAGGTGGGGAGAGAGTCATGGGAAGTTTCTGGAGTCTGTCCATCACATACCGTACTTTGTGCTATGCTCCCTATGCTAGCCTGTTCTCTTTAGATGTGATGTCTTCAGGACACTGTCCTGTTACCACTGTTGAAGTACAATTCCACTAATACTGTGGCCAGGTACTATTTATAAAATGGAAGTGAGTTGACATATTGTCTTTGCCTCAAGCAGTAAAATGGCTTGCCTCTGGTAGCAGCATACACTGCTGACCATCACCACTGTAGTAATATATAATGAAAAGAAATGGCAGTGATGTTTAAAATCCCTATCCCACACTCTGTTGGCTGTCTTTACCAGAGGTGTGGAAACACTGAGTATGATTACACTATATCAGGTGTTTCATTTACTATACATTATTCAGTGCTTCGTTGGAGATGGTGAAGATGGGAATCTGTGGGAGCAATGGATCTTTCATGAATCCTCCTTAACATTTAGCTCAATCCCCAAAGCGTTTTTTTTTTATCTGCCTCAAGCTGCTCAAATATCACAAGGAAAAGAGAATAACTCTTTCTGGGTCAGGAATGTTGCAGGGACAGCTATGTTGGTTGTTCAGAAACAAACTGCCTAAGCAGACTGGCGGCACAGGGCCGCCCTGGGAAGGTGCGCCATGAGACCGAGGCATCCTCATGCCTCAATCCAGCGGCGCACCTTCGCCACCTCTGAAAGGAGCGCTAAAATAGCGGTCCTTTGACAAGTCAGCGAAAGTGCACTGCAAAAGCTTGCGGTGCACTTTCGCTGACTTTTCTGCCGCAGCGTGTCCAGACGCTGTGGCGGGAGGTTGTCCTCGGAGCGCCGGCCGTGCGGAGGGCCGGCGGCTCCGAAGGCAACCTTGGGAGGAGGAAGGGGCACCGAGTGTGCAGCTGCCCCTCCCCTTCCTTGCGTCAAGGACAGCTCTATTAGCCATCTGCCGAGGCCCAAAGAAGAATAGAAATCCATCATGTGGCAATACCATCACTGGGTCAATTAAAAAAGCACAAAATACATAATGATAGCTTTCAAAGCTTCACAGGCTTTTTTATCAGGCAGAGATGGTAAAAGAGCATAAACAATAGATATAGTGACAACCTTGTGGTCCTAGAATCTAGATTCTAGTTTGGATTTTATAGGAAGTATGTGCAGACAAAAATTGAGTTCTGTCCCTATAGCCATAAGCTGAGTGGCAACAAAAAAAGGCAATAAATATTTCCTTTGTTGAGGCAGTTAAGTCAGAAGAAATACAGTTTGGCTTCTCCATCTGAAGTTACACAATACCCCCCTCTGAGAAACATATACAGCTAACCCTCCTTCAAGATCCTCTTAAACACCATCTTAAGCAAACATTACAAATAAAATGCAGGCCTATGACTCTGCCAAGGTCACTTTTCTTCTCCTGTATTCTTTTTAAAATCTATGCCTGAAAAAGAACCTGGGAGCTTTGGGAGCTATCATAACATATTTTGCACCTTTTGGTTGGCTTAAAAAAAGGTATCACTGTGGTGTATATTTTGGTTATTGCCATGTTCAGTTGCCTCCAGTGATGGATAGAAATCAGGCTTCTGTATGTGATTTTTTTTTGGGGGGGGGAATACTTGGTAGGCAACATGTTCCTTTAAAGGGAAAATTATAGGGATTGTTCATTTAATTCGACTTAATATTATCAACATTTGAAAACATACGAAATGTGCTTGATTTACAAAGTGATACAACACTCCCTCCCCCCAACTGCAATAAGTTGCCTTCAAAATTCTACAGTCGCCCCCTCTAAAACCATGGACTTGGGATCCACGGTTTTGATTATTCACAGAGGGGTGACCTCCATTTTAATGAATATGGGAATATATACGTGCTGTCATGCCCAGACTGGTTGAAGACTCAGAGGACGAGGGAGATGAGCCACAGCCTTCCTTGGGACCTGAGCCTGAAGCTGTTGAGCCTGAGCCTGGCTCTAGTTCTGCTTTGCCAGCTCCAGCAGAGCCTATGGCCTCCTAGGAGGCTCAGCAGCCAAGCCTCCCAGCAGCAGAACCTTCAGACAAGGAGGAGGATCAAGGGACAACACCTACCTTCAGTCAGTGTTGAGCAGAAAAGGAGGACCTTTGCCATTCAAGGAGACTTTATGCCAGAGCAATCAGTTCAGCTGAGCGCCTGCAGCTTGGTAATTTAAGCAGGTGCAGAAGATCTGCCTCAGTGTCAGAAATTATCTGAGCTTCCTAGTGAAAGCCTCTGTCTCTCCTTGTTCCTTGGCCTGAAACCTTGATTCTCAGACTGCTGACTTCTGGAACCCTTGACCTTCAGACTGCCTTGTTGCTCTGCCTCTCTGGAATCCTAGACCTTTGGATTGCTTAACCATTCTCTGGCTGGACCTTTAGATTGGTAATACAAACCTTTGCTTTCTTACTTTGTATTAGCAAAAGACTTGTCTTCCACCCTCACAAGAAGCTTCTATCAGCACTCTTGGTGGCTTTCCTGGACACATGCCCATGAGAGTGCACCCATTCAAGCCTATGGGGCTTGAATATGCACAGTTTTGTTTTTTTGTGGGGGTGGTGGTCTGGAATGGATCCCCTGCAAAAAAGGAGGGGCGACTATATTTTAAAATCTCATTGCAGTGGATGAGCAATATTAAAATCACTTTTCAGCATCTGTTATGAAATAACCTTTATTGCTGACCTTCTGGTGTATCCTGATATATGCCTCCATCCCTATCAATATAATTCTTGAAGTAAGGAGAAAATACTTCAAAGTCTTATAGTGCAGGTTTCCTTTTAAAGCCTTTAGCATTTTCAACTGTTTGCATGGGCTAGTTCCAAATGACTCATGCAATAAGTTCCCTGGTTTGTTTTTGCAAGTTTGGATGTAGTCCAGCTAGTTATTTTAGAAATCTTTTGGTCAATGAGAAGAAGAGAACCACTGTGCAAAATGTACTATAGATGGAAAAGATAATCAGATGGCAGGGGGAGCAGGGAGAAGATTGCATGGAAAGATGGGGGATATAATTCACTATTACATACAAATGGCTTTAAATGAGATAGAAAATATATTCCCCGCCTGTCTCATAAAAGTCAGGAAAAAGCATTTTGATAGGGCAATCCTGTGTTTGACAAACAGAGATGTTAAGGTTGGGAGGTGATTTAAAAGCCATTATGGTGTAGCCACAGATCAGTTTAAAGGACTTTCAGCTGACATTAAACCTTTCCCCATAATCCTTTGTGCCCATGGAAATGACAGGCTTTTTTAGCCTGGGCCAAAGACTTTGAAATTTTCTGAAAAGTGTATAGAAAATCATTGTGGCATCATTATTTACTTTGCCTGCTTACAGGTTGTTTCATTGTTGTGTACCTTCAAATTGTTTCTGATTTATGGTGACCTTGTATCATGGGGTTTTCTTGCCAAGATTTGTTCAGAGGTGGTTTGTCTTTGTCTTTTTCTGAGGCTGAGAGAATGTGACCCTACACAAAATGGTTTTCATGGTTGAGTGGGAATTTGAATCTTAGGGGGGATGCAAACAGGTGGCTGTGGGCCACCCTGAGAAGTGGAGGATTGGGGCCAAGGCTGCCCCATGCCTCAGCCCCAATCCACCCAAGGCTGCCCCATGCCTCAGCCCCAAGCCAAAATAGCGCTCCTTTCCCAAGCCATGGAAAGGATGCCGCAAGAGCTGCCACATGGTTCTTTTGCACCTCTTCCAGTGCAATGTGTAAAAATGCTGTGCCAGAAGGACATCATCAGAGTGCTCACTGTGTGCAATGGCGGATGCTCTGATAACATCCTTGGGAAGGGGTTGGGGCGTCCGGCATCCGGCTATCCCTCCCCTTCCCTGGCTCCAAGATGGCACTTTGAACCATGTGCAGGGCCCCTTAGGGGCTAAGCGGACAGGTGGCCATGGGCCACCCTGGGAAGCTGCGCCGTGGGGCCAAGGTATCCCCACACCACGGCTCCGCGGCGTGGCTTCGCTGCCCCTGGAAGGAGCACTAAAATAGCGCTCCTTCCACAAGTTGCCGAAGGTGTGCCGCAAAAGGCTTCAGCCTTTCCCTCATCTGGGAAGATGTCTTTTATTTCTATTTTTGTTATTGGAATCTTCTCTAAAATTTGCTTATTTCCCTATAAATTACCTCATGAACACTCTACAGAGCCTATTGTGCTATTCAGTCAGGATTACTGTCTTTCCTTTTACACCTTTGGAAACTTTCCAGGATTACAGCAATCATTTGTGCTAAAAGCTTATCACACAAAGTATTGAGGACTGCTCACACAATACCTCCTCCTCCTCTTCCTCTACCCACTACCCCTTTTATTAGTTTGGCACACATGCACACACACACACACAGATGCTCTCCCCATAAAAATATAAATGAAAAGAATCAAACATTTTAAAAGGCCTTTTTCAGGATGGTGGTGGTTGTGGTGGTTCTTGATTAGAATAGACCAGACTCTAGCTTCAGACTGAACTAATCACTGGCAGATGAAAGTCAGCAGCTACTGATTGATCTGTCTATCTATCTTGAAGCTGGCTTCCATCTGCCAATGACTAGTTAAATCTAAAGCTAGAGTCTGGTCTATCCCAAAGTTAGAAGAAAGTAAGAATTAATTTTTTCTTCATTTCTGATTACATTTCCAGGGGTGTGTGCATGTGTGTGAGAAAGAGATATACTCCAGAACAGGTCTGAAAAAGGAGACAAGGGGCAGTGAAAAAAGTTTTGGCTTTTCTGACAAGCCCCAGTGGCAGGGGGGAACAGTCATTTGGCAATGGACCTTTATCCTATAGAGATTTTTTTTTAAAAAAGTTTCTCAGTTACTTTGCCAATTGAAAAGAAATTAAATTTCAATTTCCACTCTTTCTCCTTCTTCCCTTATCACAGGACGTAGATTCACCCACCTCCAGTGGGTGAATCTACCTCCCCAACCAAAAAAAAAAAAAAAAAAAAAAGACAAGACAAAACAAAACAAAAACCAACCCTGCACTTAAAGCACATCCACTGATCAAACCACTCTATTTCCTCCATACCCACAGTTTTTGACAATTTTGTTTTCTTTGAAAACCCTGGTAGTTTCAATGTACAATTTTGGGGGGATGCAGATGGGAGGCCATGGGCTGCACTGGGAAGTGGAGGATTGGTGCTGAGGCTGCCTCATGCCTTGGCCCCAATCCACCCATTTGGCACCTGGGAAAGGAGCGCCAAAATAGCACTCCTTTCTCAAGTCGCTGGAAGAGCCAACGTGCAGCTCTTCCATGTCTCTTCCGATGCAGCGCATGAAAATGCTGCACCTGGAGGAAGTATGCAGGGGGCACACCGTGCATAACGACGCACGTCCTGATAACATCCTCAGGGAGGGGTTGAGGTGGCCGGCGTGTGGCTGCCCCTCCCCTTCCCTGCCTCCAAGACTGCGCTTTGTGCCATCTGCAGAGGCCCTTAATCTGTGGTGTCTTCCCTTTTTGTATTTATACTTTTACCCTTTCCTATGTTATTGTATTTATTGTTTGACACTGTATTGTAAAGTATCCTGGGGTAGAGGTTAAGATGGGTGGGATACAATTGTTTCAAAATAAATGATGAATAGCATAAGAAACACTGTTTCCATCCTTCTTTTACTTTGCTCTCACTTTGTCTAAAGATTAATGCTGCATCATAATCTGACATACTAACGGCTTCTCTGAACAAAGCACAGCAGTTACACTGTATACACAGTGCCATAGAGGAGCAACATAATAGCATGGATATTAAGAAACAGGGTGCTATTGATCAGTATCAGATGAAGAAAACAAAATTCAAGGCTAAGTTGAGTGAAAATGTACATTTGTTGGTTGCATTTCTTTTTCCTGGCTATGGATAAAATCATATAATCTTTTAATCTCACACATTATGCAAAATGTAAGTGGTACTGTGTGCAGTGATTGTAATATACCTTACAATTACTCTGAAAAATGTTGGTGGGGTTGACAGAACTTCTACTCTCTCTGTCTGTCTGTCTCTCTCTCTCTCTCTCTCTCTCTCACACACACACAATTGCAAAAGCAATTGATTTTTGGTATCTCTCTTTTAAGGACTATAAGAGGGAAGAATATCACTACTCCTCTTTGCTTATATTTTTTCATATGCTGTTCACTAACTGTTCCTGTTTATTACCAGCTGCTTTTCTTGATTCTCAAATCTGGTACATTTGCCCTGACAGAGACTTTTATTTGAGATTATTCCATCCATTCTTAGGTCATATATTAGTCACTGCTTTTAACAGCTCTTTGTTGTTGTTGTTGTATGCCTTCAAGTCATTTCCAACTGATGGTGCCTTTAGGTGAACCTATCACTGGGTTTTCTTGGCAAGAATTGTTCAGAAGGGATTTACCTTTACCTTCCTTTGAGGCTGAGAGAGTATGACTTGCCCAAGCTCATCTGGTGGGTTTTCATGGTGAGATTCGAATTCTGGTCTCCAGAGTTGTAGTTCTACACTCAAAATACTACACCACACTGGCTCCTAATAGCTATTAAGAAGAGATAAAAGATTTCTTGCTTGCCACAGCACAAAAAGACAAGATGGAGTATTTAAAATGCTTTCTGCTTGTTCATTGAAAAGTAAACTTGTATAATTTGCAAGTCAGATTGCTGATACATATACATCTGAGGAAACCCTATTGTGAGAGAGGGAATTGCCAGGAGTGCAAATTCCATTTAACGTCTTGTTTGCCTTGTGTGATGAATTGTAAGCAAAGATACTTGGGTTCTGTAGACCAGAGCTTTGAAAAAGCTACTGTCTCTGTGTTTAACTAAGACTTCACCATAAGGAAGGCCTGATATATTATCATATTTCCACATATGTATTCACACCTTTTAGATGTATAAATATAAAACTATTGCTCCTAGTACTAAGCCTTTCTGATGGGATGTTCTATAAATCTATTTTTTTTTGTTAATGCTTGTCATGCCCCCAAATAATCAATATTACTTAAAACATATAGAAAGAAGTCCCCCCCCCCATTTTTCATGTTGTCTTATGCAAAACAGACCATTTGTCCAGAAAACAGTAAACTTTCCTGGGTATTGGAGTTGCTTAAGAATTTTGGATGCACTGCATTTTTAAGAGAACAGGTTTGATTCAGACTTCCAAGGCTAATATATGAATCAGAATTTCATTATTCCACACTTTTCTGAATTTTGCAAAATCCAATGTCAACTGCAGCGGCATATGTGAAATGAATATATTTTAAAATATGTATTCTGTAAATGTTATTCTATTTGGGAAAATGATTTTTCCCTCTGGCTCCAGTGTTAGATGGTTAGTTTATTTTGGCAGAATTCAGAGACTGTTGGCCTTTGCAGACTGCGAGAAATAGTGCAAACTGAGTCCACTTTAAGGGTTAGGGTTAGTGCTAGGGAATCATGGGATTTTTTTTCTGAGACATTGAGCCTTCTCTGCAGAGAGCTCTGGTGCCACAATAAAATACAGTTCCCATGATTCCTTAGCACTGAGCCAGGACAGTTAAAGTGGCCTCAAGCTGCATTATTTCTGGCAGGCCCTACTATTCCTAGGATTCTCTAGCACTGAGCCAGGGTAGTTAAAGTCGTGTTACACTGGATTGTTTCTGCAGTGTGTTTATGACCTATGTCAGGGGTAGGCAACCTTTCCCCTTTAAGGGCCGAGGGACTTCAGCTCCCAGAAGCCTCAGCCATGTTGGCCAATAGTCCCATGTTGGCCAATAGCTCCTGGGATTCCCTCGGCCCTTAAAGGGGAAAGGTTGCCTACCCCTGACCTATGTTATAACAAGAAAACAGAAAGCAGGTGTAAACTAGCAATTAGTGAGTACAGGTGTGCAAAGTTTGGTTTATAAAAAGATGTGAATGTGAAACATTCTCACAGTCCTTTTTCATGTAGCATTCTTATATATAGGTAGTACAACACATCATTGCAAAATTTTGTGCACACAGTAAAGATATAAATCCTGATTTGATTCATCCTTGGTAAATGAGACATTATAAAAATAAAAATAAAAATTCTTATTGCAAGATGGCAAGATTTTTTTCTGCAGGGGAGAAATAAGCTGTTGGTGTTGGTGAGATTTTGTGTATTGTCACGACTACATTTTGTGCATTTCTCTAAAATGAACAAAATCAAAAGAACAAGACAGTTGTTGACTTGTTGCATGGATTCATGAAAGTTGCACTGGATGAATGGTTGTAACTTTGAGATCAAAAAACCTGTCCTTTTATGCACATTGTGTGTACATTCTTAATTTCACAAAGGGTGAAAAGGCACTAGGGTTTTCTTGTAGAGACATTTGTGTGCAAATTGGTGAAAGTATAATAAGGGGAAAAAAAGACTTGGTATTCTGATCTCGTGATTCCTACTAAGAAACCCCTTCCTATAGTGAGAGCAGCCAGGAGGCAACTGTAGCCAATGTTTAACAGATGGCATTTATACTGTAGTAGGGTAGGTTCTATAGGTGTGTTGACCCAGGAACATAAGATATCCAGGATATCCCATTATGATTTCTCCAGATTTAGGGCCAAGCTATCTATAGTGGTAATAGGAATAGCAAGTACATTTCTATACTACTTATCAGTGTACTAGCACTCCCTAAGTGATTTACAAAGCTAATTGCCCACAACAAGCTGGGTACCCATTTTACTGATCTATGAAAGGATGGAAGGCTGAACAAACTCACAACCTTGTGGCTGTAGTAATGGCATTTAACCACTGCACCACCAGGACTCCCAGATCTATCTATCTGTCTATCTATGGCTGCTTGTGTATAGGTATGGGCTAGGTGGTTGGTCTATTTGTCACTTATATCATGTCATTTGTTATGGATGCTTCTTTGACTCTTAATTTAATGTGATAATGTTGATTTTCAACATGCAACATAATTTGAGAAAAATTTGTCATCCATATGTCTGCTTGCATTTTGAGCTCAGCATCTGAGGCGCTACTTATGTGCCCACCTGTGAGAACAAGGAAATTGGTTGGTACAAGGGAGAAAGTCTTTTTAGCATTGTTCCTTCTCTTCTAATTTTTGCAGCTTGTATCACTCAGAAGATGTTAGGTCCTATCATAGCAGGCCTTGTAAGAGGTTCTTTAAAAAAAAATCTATGATTTGGTATTGCTTCCTCTGAAGGCATTTGATTGTTGCTGACATGACACAATTTTAACTGTGATTTAATAATTTTATTTTAATCTTTTTTGGGACTCAGTGTTTTCTTTTCATTGTGTTGCTGGTTTTTACTTTTTTTACTTTTGTTATTATAGTATTATGAGATTAAACAATTTCCCATTTTTTTCTATTAGATCTAGCACTGAGAGAAGGCTTAGAAAGTGGTCCACAAATATTTTAAAATGTATAAATAATAAATAAATTATTTGGTGTAGTGAAATCCCTCCTCTTTTTTTTTTAAAGAGAAATTGCACCTGCATGATGAAATCTTGAAATGTGGAGAGGGTGGATTGCTGGATTTTTTGAAAGATGCATTTCCTTGCAGTTGTTTTGCAGGGAGAAAAGCAGCTGCTGGCTATTTTGAGCCTACCTAACTATTCACAATATTGCTGGGTTTTCTCTCAAAATTATATTTCTATGACTGTCTTTTCTGGGGTGGAAAACACTGTAGAGCTTCAGTAAATGCTGCTTTGAATATTTTTTATAGAGAAGAAAGGTGAAGGTAATTTTGGCACTTATTAGTTACTGATTTTTATCAACTCCAAATGCAAGACTGAATTCTTAAGTTGCTGAGCAGGAAATAAACATTCATTGCACCATAACAGGTTATAGAAATGAGTTACAGCTCTTGTGACCTCACCATTTGCCTAAAAATGTTACTTTAATGTTATCTCTAGTAAGGTATGCAAGAGAAAAGATGGATTGGGAGGAATGTTGCTTAGCATACATTTGAGATGTTTTTATAGGGTATATTTGGGTCCAACTAATTCAAGAGAACCAGGATCAGCTATGGTACACAACCAAAAGATCAACAGTTGTTATTATGAATATTAAGGGATGTCTCACACGGAAAAAAAGATCTATTTCCACAAACTAAAATAAGAACATGAAATTTCATTCTTGAAAAGCCTACAACACAGTGCTCAATATGCCATTCTGTTCATATAATTAGGCTTGGCATTTTCATGCATTAACTGAAGCTCCTTTGAACTCAGTTACATGGAATACTAAATTTTCTATTTCTAGCGCTCATCAAATCCACATAATTTTTATGTGAACACTTTCTTATATAGAAAAAATGAAGAAAAATAGAGTGAAATCCTGAGCCACATGAGTTTACTTGTGAGATGGGATCTTCTTCTGTCATGTCTACAGTCCCCATGCCCAATTAATCTCAATTATAGTTTACTAAAACAAGTCATCTTAAAACTTTGTTTTCACCACTGTTCAAATTCAAATGCAACACTAAAACTAACTAAAAGCAAAAGCAAAAGATTCCAATCTTCTTACAGCTATGCCTGAGGAACAGGGCGAAGGTGGAGATAAATGAGCAATACATCAACACAAGGCTTTTTCTCATAACAATAAGCAATAATGTACCATTAGATCCAAATGCAGTCAAAGTCCAAATAAATAAATAAACAAATAAGAGAATCATCTATAGTATTTGAGATGACAATCAGGAATGCCATTATGTGTTTCTATAGGATTGGGGCATGCATCAGAGCACGTATCCAGAGCCTGCACCTATATTTACTTTAATTTTAACTTGGAAAAAAGCATAGCATTAAATCAGTGTCGTAGTTACTTTTAATACATCTCATAATAACTGGAAATGTAGGGGCTATTCTTGGACTATAGCCTAATGTTATCTAACCCCATCCCCACCCCGATGACATCCCAGAAGATAAAACAGGAAAAAGATAACTTATGCCTTGGGAAAAGGAAGAAGAATGTTCTACATAGGAGTTTCTGCCTGGATCCTTAAGAACAAAATTGTTTGTTTCACCCAGCAGAAGCTCTTGAAGTCCACTTATCCCAGTGGTGCTGGTGCTTCACAAAAGTACACATCTCAGGTTTCTGTAGGATGGAGCCATGACTGTGGAAGTGGTGTCAAACTGCATTATTTATACAGTGTACCCTAAGCATGAACCTCCCTGTAGGTGGACTGGCTGAGGCATGTAGGATGGTTAAATCCTACTGGAGCCTAGGCAGGGTTATAGATAAGATCTCTGTTTTGAGTTGATGGAATAATGGGTTGTGTGTGAGAGAGATATTTTAGTTGATTGGCTAAATGAAGGCTGAAGAGGTATAAAACAGAAGACTTTTGAGTAGCAAAGCAGATTTTGCTCTCAGCAAAATCGTCTAAGCAGCTGCTGCAGCTGCTAAGTCCACCTCTAAGCAGCTGCTACCAAGTGACTGATAACCTGAATACCCATGTGTGGCAAGATATTCTTTTCTCAATGAAGCTTGTTATCTAATATCCAACAGAATGCCAGTGTAAAAATATAGTTAAACAGGCATGCTAGGAGAAGGAATGTAACACTTTGCTATATCATTCTAACAGAGGTGTAAGTTTGTTATAAGAATGTGCCTAGACTGATTCAAAGTCCACATAAGCTGTACTACTAAGGACAGGATATTTATCTCTGCTATCTGTGTTTCAAAAATAAATATAAGTATAAAGTTGCAATGTATTCTCCTGTTAGTTTCCTTATAGACCAAGGCTTAAGAATACCTAAGGGGAATAGATATTGATCTGACTATAGGATCTTGAAGGGCTTCTGTCAGAACAGAGGAACTTAGAACCCATGTGCAATCAATGAGTCTTGTATGATGAAACAGAACAAAGCTTTATTGAAGTTACACAGCCAGAAATTCACCAATTCAGTGTTTAAACTGGGACTGCCCCCATAGCACAAACAGTATAACACCCCAAATCCACAACTTCACCCATCACAAGTTGGCGCAAAACTATAGTTCCCCACCTACTATTCCCATGAGTTAATCCACCCTCCAGACCCCCTCCTTCTTCATCCAAATGCTATCAAGTTATCCCAGCCAGCCCCCACGTTCCAAATTGCTAAGCTCTGCTAGTGAAGCTGTGCACCCAGTTCTCCAAGGTTAATCACTGAGATGCTCAAGAAAGAAGACAAAAATGATGTAAAAGAAGGGATTTTCTAGTCTCACCTTGTGGGTCCTGAGACAGGGGCCATCCAACCTTCATGAATGCTTGATCAACGTCCAGTGAAGGATTGTGTTGTGAATATGAGGGTGTGAATGTGTGTGAATGAAAGAGCTCTTAATACCTGGACTGATTGTTTTGTTCTTTATGGACGTTATCACACAGGGGAAATCTGCTGGTTAATCCACACAAATCCCAAACAGAAACTGGATTTGTGCCTCATGATTTCACAAGACATCACGCAGAAACTGGACAGAAACTGGTGTCATCCGAGATCTTTTGAAATTCGGTAGTTTTGAGGAAATGCATTTGTGAAATTACAGTAATTTTGCATTTACCGTAATGTGAAAAGCAAATGCGCAATTGTAGCATTTCCCTGCTTTTTCCCATGGTTCCACAGCAAGCATTCCTCTATTTGCACATGTGCAAGAAGATCATTTCTAGTACATTTACAGGCTTTTCTCACTTGTGTGTGAACGTTAAATGCGCTTACTGTAATTTCTCAATTAAGGTAATTACGTGTGAAAGCCATTTGTGGAATCAAGGTTTATTTTCGGTTTATTTTCGGAATGCCTCATTTCCACTTTATTATCGCTTTCTGGCCCACATGTGATAATGTCCTATGTCTCAATAAATGCTACATGCATAGTGACTTAACACCAAATTTGGTCTGTCTATGCCTTTTTGCTTGTCACTTGTCCTGGGATCCCTAACACTCCCTGATCCTAAAAGAACCTCTTGCTGGCCATGATAGTGGTTTATTACTCACCACTTTTCCTAGCATTATTGTCTATTATAATGAGTTGTGCCTTTTCATGATGTGATCAAAATGCTATAGCCACAGTTTGATCACCTTAGCTTTCATGGAGATTTCAGGCTTGATCTGTTCAAGGACCCATTTGTTTGTCTTTTTGGCTGTCCATGGTATCTTCAACACATTTCTCCAGCATTACATCTCAAATGAGTTGATTTTCCTCTTATCCACTTTTTCACTGTACAGCTCTCACATCCATATACTTTTACTTTTTAGGATTGTGTCTAGTTCTTTCATAGCTGCCTCTCCTATTCCTAGTCTTTTTATTTCTTGACTGCAGGCACCCTTCTGTTCAATGTTTGATCCTAGGTATGGGAACTCTTTAACTATTTCAATTTTCTCATTGTCTAGGCTGAATTTATTTCAGTATTATAGTTCTTAATAATACTGATATTTAATTTTCTTAACTTTTGTAATAAATGTTTTAAATGTATTTTTTAAATACTGTAAGCCACCTTAGATCTCATTCTGGGAGAAAGGCAGGGTATAAGTACACAAAATAATTTTTTTGTGGCTAAGAGTATCATAAATTAGCATTTCATTATGCGAACATAAGGCAAGTTTTTGAACTATGCAGAAGTAGCAGGGGCAGGAGAGGGGTCAAAAAAGAAACCCAGCTCCTTCCACAGAAAAAGCTGTCCTACCAGTTCCCACACAACTTGTGAACTGGCACGGCCACTTTTCTCTTGACAGTGAAAGCTTCTTATACTGTTCGCATGATCACTGGGGCATCAATAGCCATCTCCTCTTCTCCAGTCACCTACATTGCCACTGCCACTTATTCTTATGTAGTTACACCAGCCAGTTAACAGAACTGCACTCTGGTTATTTACAAATATTTACAATCTAGAATCATTTGAGGTGAATGTAGATAATGAAGTACAGTGGACTCTTCCCTTCATGGGAGTTTGCTTCTGCCACCACCACTTCCTCCTTCACCACCCCACAGATGGGAAAAAACACAGGAGCTCAAACCCGTATTAGTCATGGATGGAGATGTGTGTGTGCCCATGTCAGTGAGTCTGTGCCATGTAGCAGATAGGCTTTGTTCCTGTTTAGCCATTCTGGCTAAAGTGAAGATGCTATTATTGTTATTGTTATTATTTGATTTTGCTTATGCTGTTTTACAATAAAAGAAGCTTGCTGGAGATTCCAGGTTTTGATGATTGGTTTTAAGGACTGTTTACAACACACCCATCAACACAATTTCAACAAAAGCAACTCAAAATTTAGTAATTCTGTTGCCTACATGTGCACTGACTGAAACTTGATCCTGGCAGACTTCCTGGACTATTTCAAGAGATGCATAGGAGACGGTCTGTTTATGTGACCTCTGTTTTCTTGGCATGCCTGCTCTTGCAAAATACTGTTTTCTTGTGGAGTCTATGTACTGATCCACGCCTGACTTTGACTTCTCTACTTGCCTCTCCCTTGGGATTGTTGCTTGCCTTATGCATGATTTTGTCCTTTGGGGCACTTATAACCTTGGATAAAGACACCTGAGCCATTTACTGACATCTTGAATTAGATCTGATGGCTTAATGATAATAATGTAATACTTAGTTGTTGCTGTTGGATGCCTTCAAGTCATTTCCAAGTTATGGTGACCCTAAGGTGAACCTATCATGGGGTTTTCTTGCCATGGTTTCTTCAAAGAGGGGTTGCCATTGCCATCCTCTGAGGCTGAGAGAGTGTGACTTGCCCAAGATCACCCAGTGGGTTTACATGGCCAAGCAGGGATTCAGCCTTGGTCTCCAGAATCAGTCCAATGCTCAAAGTTCTATGGAAAGTAAACAGAAGCTGTACAGTAAATCCAACAGTACTGTAGCTTCTTAGTATAGTTCAAACCACACTAGACTGCATATTTGTCACCGAAGGACCACATTGTTGTTGTTGTTATTATTATTATTATTATTATTATTATTATTATTATTATTATTATTATTATTTCATTCATTAATATCCCACTTTGCTCCCAACAAGGAGACTCAATGTGGCTAACAACAAATCTAAAACACTACAGATTTTTTAAAAATGGATAAAATTATAAATATAATGTTATATAAAAAGCAAACTAACAATTTGTCAGGTTAAAACAGTAAACATCAAAAACATTAAATTGCATTAAATGATTAAACAATCCTAAAAAGGCACACCACATCATTAAACATCCACTCCATTCAAGTTTCAAAAGCCTGATGAAACAAGAATGTTTTCAGTGAATGATGGAGGGAGAGCAAGGAAGGAACCATTCTGGTCTCCCTACAGAGGGAGTTCCAAAAACTAGGAGCAGCCACTAAGAAGATCCTCTTCCTTGTTCCCACCAAATGAACCTGAGAAGGTGGTGGGACAAAAAGTAGGGCCTCTCTGTTAGATCCTAAAGCTCTAATGGACTCATAAAGGAGACACTGTCCTTCAAATAGCCTGAACTCAAGCCATATAAATCATAACAAGCACTTTGAATTGTGTCTGGAAATGGAAATGGCAACCAGTGGAGCTGTTGTATGCTCCCTATATAGCCTAGCTAAATAAGTCGGTCATCACCAGAGAAACTGGCATCAGGTAATGAATTGGCCACAGCAACAAGGAATACTCTGACTGCATGGAACAGTTGCCATCTGCATCAGTGGCGGGACTGCCTACACCAACATCTGGGGGAGAGGACACCTAGGCCCAGCACCATTGGGCCTGGAGTAAGAAGAAGAGCCCTCCCTTCATTCCATCCAGTGTCATCTGAGGGAGAAACACTAGTCCCAGCACCTTCGGGCCTAGTGTAAGAAGAAGAGCCCTCCCTCCATTCCATCCAGTGTCATCTGGGGGAGAGGACACTAGGCCCAGCACCATGGGGCCTAGAGTAGGAAGAAAAGCCCTCCCTCCATTCCATCCAGTGTCATCTGGGGGAGAGGACACTAGGCCCAGCACCATGGGGCCTGGAATAGGAAGGAGGGATGGGATTCAAATTTGATTTATCTGCTTTGATGTTTGTTGATGTTTTGAAATGCTGTACTCCGCCTAGCAGAGGGGCGGGATATAAATAAAAATTAATATTTATTATTATTATTAACATCAGCATTAATGTATTTTTATCATCATCATGGATGCCATTTTATGGAGCTATAAAGGATAGTTCACTAAAGAGACAGCTGTTTAAGATGTGAAGGAGCTAGAAGAAAGATATAAACAACGATAAAAATTAAGTAACAAAATATTTTAAAACAATAATAATAGCTGAATGAAAGAAATCATGCAGTATAAAGCAATGGTAGGCATCATTTGTCTTTTCCTACCTCCACTCTTTAATGAGTGTACTCTTAAGAGTTTTTCAGCACTATGAGCTGCTTCTTCTGCTTCTGTTGTACTCATTACAACAATGTTATTATCAGAACTGTTTCTTCCCATATAGCTTTGTAGTATCCATTTATGTCTTGTAGCAAACAATCCACAGGTGTCTGTTTTGCTGCAAAATAAGTATAGACCCACTACAATAAAATCCTGTGGTGCTAATTGTAACACTATTTTTAATGTAAGCTAGTGTTTGTTTTTTTACAAGCCTTATAATCATCAAAGTAATCATCTCCAAAAAGCATTAGAGGAGTAAACAAAATTCACTTCTAATTTTATAGTTCAGTTGAATGGCTGATGGGTCTCCATTTTTGTCAGTTGCTTGGCATTTTTGCTTTATTTGTCATGCCCTGCCTCATGCCTGAGCCTCAGCCCAGCCCTAGTTCTGCTTTGCCAACTCCAGCAATGCCTGTGGTCTCCCAGGAGGCTCTGTAGCCAAACCTCCTGGCAGCAGAACCTTCAGACATGAAGGGGGATGAAAGGACTGTGCCTGCCTTCAGCCAGCATCAAACAGAAAGGATGGGGCTTCAGCATCCTGGTTTCCCTATGGAGGGAGTTCCAAAAACTAGGAGCAGCGACTAAGAAGGTCCCCTTCCTTGTTCCCATCAAATCATAGAATCATAGAGTTGGAAGAGACCAAAGGGCCATCCAGTCCAACCTCTTGCCATGCAGGAACTCAAAATAAAAGCATCTCCAACAGATGGCCATCCAGCCTCTGTTTAAAGACCTCCAAAGAAGGAGACTCCACCACACCCCACACTGTTGAACAGTGCTCACTGTCAGGAAGTGCCGCCTAATGTTGAGGTGGAATCTCTTTTCCTTAGCTTGCATCCATTGTTCCGGGTCCTGTTGTCTGGAGCAGCAGAAAGACAAGCTAGCACCTTCCTCAATGTGACATCCCTTCAAATATTTAAACAGGGCTATCGTATCACCTTTTAACTGTCTCTTCTCTAGGCTAAACATACTCAGTTCTCTAAGTCGTTCCTCATAGGGCATGGTTTCCAGACCCTTCAGTATTTTAGTCACCCTCCTCTGGACACACTCCAGTTTCTCAACATTCTTTTTTAATTGTGGTGCCAGAACTGGACACAGTATTCCAGGTGGGCCCTGATCAGCACAGAATACAGTGGCACTATTACTTCCCTTAATCTAGATACTACTATTGATGCAGCCTAAAATCACATTCGCCTTTTTAGCTGCCACATACACTGTTGACTCATGTTCAACTTGTGGTCTACTAGGACTCCTAGATCCCTTTCACATATAGTCTTTTTAAGCCAAATGCCCCCCCATCTTATATCTATGCATTTCATTCTTTTTGCCCTAAGTGAAGTACCTTACATGTCTCCATGTTGAAATTCATTTTGTTAGCACTGGCCCAGCTTTCTAATCTATTCAGTTCATTTGAATTTTCATCCTGTCTTCTGGGGTATTAGCTATTCCTCCCAATTTGGTGTCATCTGCAAATTTGAGAAGTGTGTCCTCTATTCTTTCATCCAAGTCATTGATAAAGATGTTAAATAGCACTGGGCCCAGGACAGAACCCTGTGGCACCCCATTGGTCACTTCTCTCCAGGATGAAGAAGAGCCATTGCTGAGAACCCTTTGGGTTCAATCATCAACCACTTACTAATCCACCTAACAGTTGTATTGTCTAACCTACATTTTACTGTCTTGTTTGCAAGTATATTATGGGGGACCTTGTCAAAAGCTTTACTGAAATCTTGCAAACAGGATAATAAAATGTGGGGTAGACAATACAACTGTTAGGTGGAGTAGTAATTGGTTGACTGACAGAACCCAAAGTGTGCTCAGTAATGGCTCCTCTTCATCCTGAGGACCTATTGCTGAGCCTGACAAAAAGTAGGGCCTCTCGTTAGATCATAAAGCTCTAATGGACTAATAAAGGGAGACATTGTCCTTCAAATAGCCTGAACTCAAGCCATATAGATCATAATGAGCACTTTGAATTGTGTCTGGAAATGGAAATGGCAACTAGTGGAGCTGTTGCAACAAGGGAGTTGTATGCTCCTTATATAGCCTAGCTAAATAAGTCGATCATCACCAGAGAGACTGGCATCAGGTAATGAACTGGCCACAGCAACAAGGAATACTCTGACTGCATAGAACAGTTGCCATCTGCATCAGAGGCAGGACATCAGCATTAATGTATTTTTATCATCATCATGGATGTCATTTTATGGAGCTATAAAGGATAGTTCACTGAAGAGACAGCTGTTTAAGATAGTGAAGGAGCTAGAAAAAAGATAAAAACAACAATAAAAATTAATTTAGCAAAATATTTTAAAACAATAATAATAACTGAATGAAAGAAATCATGCAGTATAAAGCAATGGTAGGCATCATTTGTCTTTTCCTACCTCTACTCTTTAATGAGTGTACTCTTAAGAGTTTTTCAGCACTATGAGCTGCTGCTGCTGCTTCTATTGTACTCATTACAACAATGGACGTTTTCACACGGGGCTTTAGGAGGACGCTAGCCGGCCTCCCTCCGGCCCCACTCCGGCTCCACTGTCAAATTTTTCACATGACGTGAAAGGAAGCCCCGCCCCATCCAGCGCCATCCCTGGCGCTATCCAACATCCCTCCGGGGTCTTGCTGCGCGTGTTCATACGACGTCGCAGCAAGCCCCGCCCCATCTAGCGCCATCCCTGCGCCATCCCCGGCGCTGGCCGGCTTTAGCCCCGTTTTTCTAATTCCTTTTTTAAAAAGGAATTACGGGGCTGCTGCCGGAAGCAATCAGGAGCCACTCCGGCGGCTGCTGTTTTCACCGCCGGAATGGCTCTTCTTTGCTTCCAGGCAGCTTCCAGCCGGCTTTAGAGCCGTGTGTATGAAAACGTCCAATGTTATTATCAGAACTGTTTCTTCCCATATATCCCTGTGGTATCCATTTATGTCTTGTAACAAACAATCCACAGGTGTCTGTTTTGCTGCAAAATTAGTGTAGATCTACTACAATAAAATCCTGTGGTGCTAATTGTAAAACTATTTTTAATGTAAGCTAGTGTTTGTTTGTGTTTAACCAGACTTATAATCATCACAGTAATCATCTCCAAAAAGCATTAGATGAGTAAACAAAATTCATTTTTAATATTATAGTTCAGTTGAATGGCTGATGGGTCTCTATTTTTGTCAGTTGCTTGACATTTTTGCTTTATTTGTCATGCCCTGCTTGGAGGAGGACTCAGAGGACTTGGAGGATGAGCCAGAACCTGAGCCTGCAGCTGTGGAGCCTCAGCCCTGGTTCTACTTTGCCAACTCCAGCAGAGCCTCCAGCAGAGCCTGTCGTCTCCTAGGAGGCTCTGCAGCCAAGCCTCCTGGCAGCAGAACCTTCAGACATGGAGGAGGATGAAGGGACTGTGCCTACCTTCAGCCAGGGTCAAGCAGAAAGGGTGGGGCTTCAGAGTTCAAAGAGACTTTATGAAAAATGCTGGAGCAATCAGCCTCAGCTGATCTCCTGCAGTTTGGTAATTTAAGCAGGTGCAGAAAGTCTGCCTCAGTACCAGAGATTATCTGAGCTTCCTAGTGAAAGCCTCTGGCTCTCCTTGTTCCGTGGCCTGAAACCTTGACTCTCAGACTGCCGACTTATCTTGAACTTCTGGAACCCTTGATCTTCAGACTGCTTTGCCACTCTGCTTCTCTGGAATCCTAAATCTTCGGACTGCTTGACCATTCACTGGCTGGATTGTCTTGGCAGCTTTCCTGGACATTATTTTTGATCAGAACTCAGGAAAAGTTTTTTAAAAACCACCTACAGTTCCCAGAACCTCCCAATCAGCATGGCAACTGGTTAAGCTACTAAGGGATTACAGGAACTACAATCTAAAAATCACTTTCCTAAGCCTAATTCTGATCTGGTATGTTCTCTGCATAGCAGGACTACAGAGCTGCTCCTCAGAGCTCTTGCTCAGGTCTATGGAAATCCTAAATCCACAAAACAGTGATACTTTTATTGTTGCTGTTGTGCTCCTTCAAGATATTTCTGACCTATAGTGACCCTGAATCCTATCATAGGATTTTCTTGACAAATTTCTTGAGAGGGTATTTGCCATTGCCATCTTCTGAGGCTAAGAGTGTTTTACTTGCCCAAGATCACCCACTGATCTTTCATGGATCAGTAAGGATTCAAACCCTGGTCTCCAAAGTCATAGCCCAACACTCAAACCATTATGCCACAACGGCTGTCTGAAACCTTTATCAGGTCATCCGAAATGCACAAAATACATTTTGCAACCTTTTAAAGCTCTGCTGGCTTCTTCATCAGACAAAAGTTTTAAAGAATCACATGGGAGGCAAAAATGACAATGTTAAGTAGTTCAGGATCTCAAATGCCAGACAACTAGATACGTACTCAGTCTCAAGAACTGTCTTGCTTCTTTGTTGGGCATGCAGACTATTTCTTTGTTTACATATGTTCCACCTTTCTCTTGCACAAAAGCGTCAAGGCAGATCACATAAGAGAAAGACAGTTTAAACACATAGACTTTTCAAGCACAATAAAATTAAAAGCACAAATTAAAAATACATTGAGGAAAGAACACCACCCACCTGGCATCATAAGTCTTTACCTGTTGACAGAAAGACAACTGGTGTGAGCCTGTGTAGCACCACAGTTTTGGGAATGCAGGTCCCTCCCCATGTAGCTCAGGATTGAGTCCTTGACAACCACACTGCTGAATCCTTCTGAATGTGTTCAAGGACCAATGGCATTGCTGATGTTGGTGGCACCTTTTCTTGCTTGCCCAGTAGCCATGCCAGTCCCTCCAGGTGTACCCCCCACAGACATCTGGGGTATCACTCAGTGTGGTCTGCACCCCTACATCACCCTAGTAATGAGGACTGGGGAGGAGACATTTTGGGAAACAAACTCCACAATGCATCTTCACTGAACACACTTTAAACAATTAAACAATCTTCAAGATTAAGAAGAGCCTTCTCTAACTTGGAACCCTCCAGAGGTTTTGGAAACCAGTTGTTATCAGCCTCAGACAAGGCCTAAGCAGACTGCCAGAAATAGTGCACTTTAAATTGAGGCACTGCCCTGGCTCAGTGCTAGGGAATCATGGGAACTATATTTTTTTCTGGGACATTGAGCCTTCTCTGTGAGAGAGCTCTGGTGCCACAATAAATTACAGTTCCCATGATTCCCTAGCACTGAGCCAGGGCAGTGCCTCCATTTAATGTGCACTATTTCTGGCAGTCTGGTTAGGCCCACAGAATGGTTAATATTCAGCAATTCTGTGACTTACAATCCTATATACCTGGCAGGTGCCCATGCCAAAACAGGGAAGATTGCCTTAGTAGATCCAGGGACAGGGAAGGAAATCAGCTTCATTGACTTTGTGTCTCTAGAAGACAGCTGTAAAGAATGGTAAATTCCCAAAATACCTGGAGAATATTCATATATTCGCTTTTTAAGAAAACTGCTCAACAAAAAGCTGTTCATGCAGTAACCGCAAAGACAGAATTTACTCATTTATACAGCGGTCTTTTCATAAAGCTAAGTAACATCCCTAGTTATTTAGAAATATTTTTGATTCTCTCCTTTTGCCTCTATTGAGTTTCTTCCAAACCTAGCAAGTTTCTATCTCATCTATTAGAGGATAAAAAAACAAAACAATTTTGTTGAAGTCAAAGTGCCTAATAAAAGTTGCAAGATGAAGTGTCCTATGCTTTGGTTCATATGTTTGAAATGTTTGTGCTACCTTTCAAAGAAATAAACTGAGCACAAAAGCGTATGCAAATTTTAAAAATATGAATGGCTAAAAATGCATGTAATTTGAAAATATACAAATAAAGAATAGGAAATGTTTAAAATTTTCTTTAAAAAAAAAGGAAGGGGGAACAGGGTGCGATACAAATGCAGGTAAATTGAGAGAAACAGAACAAAACCAAGATGGGGAAGTTTATCTTGTCTCTATCATCATCCATGACTCCTTCAACTTTCCAACACTGTTGGCACAGCATATATCAAATACCAGAAATATTCATTACAATTCTAAGGCAATTTAAGATAGTTGACCTATTGCTGGCAACTAATTTGGCAGCAGCAGAGGTGTGTGTGTGTGTGTGTGTGTGTGTAACAGCAGATTGATATTCACAAACAACCTCCCCTCCAGCTTTTTAAAGCATGGAGATTGACAGGTCACTTACTAATGCTTGTACATCAAAATACTGTTAAATATAGAACAACTGTTGAAAAGCAGACAGCCTTCACCTAAGCCAAAGCTACCACAGAAAGCACATATTTTGAGGAGGGAATCAAAGAAAAAAAGCTAGCACTACTTAGTGTTCTTGGAGAAAGTTCCATGCGGATAGGGCTGCAAGAAGATTTTCTCTCACTTGGAGAAATTAAGTTAGTGAGGCCTACTTCTGAGAAACATGTATAAACAACTGCATTCCTTGAAATGCTATCCAGGCCTTCATAGGAGCACTTAGGATAAAGGGGAGTTCAGGAATTAACCCAAGGTAATCATAGAATTGGAAGATACCACAAGGGCCATCCAGTCCAACCCCCTGCCATGCAGGAAAATAAAAGCATCCCCGACAGATGGCCATCAAGCCTCTGTTTAAAGACCTACAAAGGAGGAGACTCCACCACACTCCGAGGGAGTGTGTTCCACTGTTGAACAGCTCTCACTGTCATGAAGTACCTCCTAATGTTGAGGTGGAATCTCTTTTCATGTAGCTTGTATCCATTTTCCAGGTCCTATTCTCTGGAGCAGCAGACAACAAGCTAGATCCCTCCTCAATATGACATCCCTTCAAATATTTAAACAGGGCTATTGTATCACCTTTTAACCATCTCTTCTCTATGCTAATCATATCCAGTTCCCTAAGTCATTCCTCATAGGGTATGGTTTCCAGACCCTTCACCATTTTAATCGCCCTCCTCTGGACACGCTCCAGTTTTTCAACATCTTTTTGAATTATGGTGCCCAGAACTGGACACAATATTCTGGGTGGGGCATGACCAATGCAGAATACAGTGGCACTGTTACTTCCCTTGATCTAGATACTATACTTCTATTGATGCAGCCTAATATTGCATTGGCCTTTTTAGCTGCAAGATCACACTGTTGACTCATGTTCAACTTGTGGTCTACTAGGGCTCCTA
>CM034701.1:44462908-44476377 GCA_020142125.1 Phrynosoma platyrhinos
CCATTACATTATGAGAACACAGTACGATAAGCTTATTAGAAAGAAAAAGTATTAAATATGGGTAGTTTAACTACTCTTTCATTTAATGTTAATGATGTAGGGTCTCTGATCAAGAGGTAAATATTTTTCAATTTAAGGGGGGGGGGAAGAGAGAATGGGTTTTAGGATTAAATTCACTAGTTCCAGCAGGTTAAATGAAAATTAGAATTACAATCCCAAGTATAAAGACAAATATGAAAGGTATATGAAGTGAACTGATGAAATATTCATGACACTCAGAGAAATTGTTGGCTCCTTTTCTCTCCTGACTACCTTTGTTCATGTATGTATAAGAAAGAATGATGGTCTCTTGTTTTCTTTGCATAATGGTCCAATTCTTTGGAGAGTGTCTTATACAGCTGCAGAAATTTCTGTTCGAAGGTATGTATGTACACATGTTGAACAATGTATTTTATACATTTGTAAGTAATTTTACTGATTTTTGTATTGTCCAAGTTAATATATGTAATGAATTTTATTTGTATTTTTATAGTGTAGCCCGTGAAGAAGGGCAATTTTTATAGAGGCTAAAACATATTGGGCTTTTTAAAATAATAAGAAAATAAAGGAGTAATCATCTATCAGCATGTGTCTCCTATTTTACATTTTCTTAGCTAGCAACTTTTGGGGGCAAGTTCAGCATGATCATTTCACCTTCACAACATTATGAGAAACAGAGAAATAATAAGACAAAAATGAACACAAATAGAATAAGAACCAAACTTTGTAAACTCTATATTTTATGTAATAAATCATCCAGTTCTTTCACAATACCCAATGCTGAGTATAAAATGAGCCAAAAAATAGACCTGCAGCCATGCTTTGTATCATTATAATTGAAAACTAAAAATAGCAGGAGATAATTTAGTGTGAATTCATCTGCTCCAGATCTCCGTAGTCCTTCTTAGCACCATAACACATATCTTAAACGTAAGTAGCTAGATTATGTTAGAATTGTTAGCAGAGTGCTACAGAACTGAGAAAATCAGTGAACCATATGAACAGCAGAGTTAAATTTTAAAAGCTATGATTTAAGTCTGCAAATAGCATGCAGTTTGCCTTCCTCAGACAAACAGACAAAAAAAAAATCCTAACAACAAACAAATAGGGAATGGAATCATAGAATCCTAGAGCATGTTCCACAGCCAAATGGCTATTACTATGAAGATGTTCTTTCTAATGTTTAGGTGGAATCTCTTTTCCTGTAGCTTGCATCCATTGTTCCAGGTCCTATTCTCTGGAGCAGCAGAAAATAAGCTTGTTCCATCCTCAATATGACTCCCCTTCAAGTATTTAAAAATGGCTGTCATATCCTCCCTTAACTTTCTCTTCTCCAGGCTAAACATATCCAGTTTCCTAAGTCACTCCTCATAGGTCATGGTTTCCAGACCTTTCACCATTTGGTTGCCCTCTTCTGAACACACGCCACCTTGTCAACATCCTTCTTAAATTTTGGTGCCCAGAACTGGATGCAATATTCAGGTGAGGTCTGACCAAAGCAGAGTAGAGTGGTACTATTACTTGCCTCAGTCTAGAAACCACACTCCTGTTAAGCAGCTTAGAATTGCATTGGCTTTCTTAGCTACCATATCAATTACTGACTTACATTCAGCTCATGGTCTACTAAAACTCCTAGATCCCTTTGGCATGTACTGTCATCAAGCCAGATGTCACTCATCCTATATCTGTTTATTTCATTTTTACTGCCCAAGCATAGTATCTTACATTTCTCCCTGTTGAAATTCATTTTGTTAGTTTTGGCCCAGCTTTATAATCTTTTAACAGATATTTTGAATTCTGATCCTGTCCTCTGCCCTATTATCTATCACTCTTAATTTAGTGTCATCTGCAAATTTGACAAGCATGCCTTCTATTCCATCATCCAAGTCATTTATAAGGATGCTGAATAGCACTAGACTCAGTGGGTCCAGTTTGCCAACCAATTACCAAGTCATCAACCAAGTACATTGTCTGTTGGGAAGTTAGAGAAAAAGTTTCTTGCATCAGAGAGAGAGGGGAAAACCCCAAACTATAACCCAGTGCTATTCATAGTGGTGTCTGTAGACCAGTGATGGTATTTGAGCCATCTGCTGTGGGTGCCTAGAGAGCTTCCAGGAAAGAAAGAAAAAATAATGATAGCCAATGGACATAAATATGTTACCAGTATCTGGAGCAATGGGGGGAAATTTGCTGGTCCCCCACACCAGGTAGCTTAAGAAGCAATGCTACAGCCCAGGGGTAGGCAACCTTTCCCCTTTAAGGGCCGAGGGACTTCAGCTCCCAGAAGCCTCAGTCATGTTGGCCAATAGTCCCATGTTGGCCAATAGCTCCTGGGATTCTGGGAGCTGAAGTCCCTCGGCCCTTAAAGGGGAAAGGTTGCCTAACCCTGCTATAGCCAATCAACTTGGTAGGTTACACCTCCACCTACTTTTATAACTGATTATTGTGTCATCAATAATATATTGATCTAATTCTATTCACCTGCTGCCATCTCTCCAGGTAAAATAAGATAAAATGATATTTTCAATTTCTTTCATGTGAATATGTTATTGATACAAGAAAGTAAGGTCTCTTCTCACAGTCTTTCTTGCTTCAAGATTACTTTGATGTAGGAATATTGTAATGCGTGAAGCAGTCCCGCAGTGTCAGAAAGAAACTGCTCCTTTATCTGAAGTATCTAATGAAATGCTTCCTAGTTACTCACAAAGTCTTTGAAAGTATATTCTTGGTCAAGATGCAATTACAGATCAATCACACAATGTCAGGAAAATGAACCATATATGTTTTAGAATGTAACTGTACAAACAGGGAGCTGCTTGCCAGACAGCCTCATCCATTTCACTGTAGTAATGATATAAAAGAAAATGGCGAGGCATCTCTTAATGGAATCTCACTATTCTTTGGGGGGGGGACCTCTATATGGTTGAGAGTAGTTGTTTATATATTGCTTTTGATATGGAAGAATTTCAAATCAGATGATAGGAAAGTAAGAAATAAAGACCACTGGAGAATACAGTGACACAAAATGGAAAATTAAATTAAACAGAAATATACTAGAGCCTTTTTTTTTTCAATTGATGCAATCAAGGGTATGGTCAGCATACGAAGAAGAAAAGATACATATCAAGTGGAGACTGAATTAGCCAGTGATGGATAGGAATGGAGAGCATGTCTGGGATGGTTTCAATATAAAATTCCACAAAACAAGAGTAGGAATGTTCAAGCCAGATCTCAAGTCAGCAACTCCCTATGAGAAAAGATGTAATCTTTTTTTCAAAACTGTGATTTGGATCTCGATCAGGGGACCCATACCAATTTACATTGCTGTTTATATTGCTAGTGAAACAAATAAGTCACTTTGGAGAAAATGGGCTTTTGCAGACTGCTAGAAATAGTGCAAATTGAGTCCACTTTAACTGCCATGGCCCAGTGCTAGGGAATCATGGGAATTTTTTTTTTTTCTGAGACATTGAGCCTTCTCTGTCAGAGAGCTCTGGTGCCACAATAAACTACTGTTCCATGATTCCCTAGCACTGAGTCAGGGCAGTTAAAGTGGACTCAGTTTGCACTATTTCTGGCATGTTAATTGTAAGCTCAAAGGTCCACAGCAGGGTGCAAATGATTAAATCCTTCCTATGCCCCATGCAAAAATGCAATTTAGAATGGGGCTCCTGAACCTACTTTAGAACTTTTAAAAATAAAAGAAAATGTAATTAAGGGAAATGTACTTTGACTCTTAACAACTCATTCACATAGAGATTAAATGAGCTTTATGTATTGGTATACATATAGTAATTTCTGTGATTTCAACAGGTTTGTCCATCATTGCCATGATCACAGGAATTGTTGAGCATTCACTCATGCCTTGTGTTCCCACTGCTTTGTAACAGGTGTTACACTGAGGTTGAGGCATGAATGTGATTTTCAGTATCTCTGTCAGACCTTGAGATACCTTTAGAAATCAGGAAGCAGAAATGGACAGCTCATGGTGAAGAAATTTATTTACAGATGATCAGGAAGACTGTTTACAAATGCAGAATCAGAACAGAGTTCCAGAATGGAAACAATACACTCTCTTCCTCCTCAGTAGCTCAACAGGAACAGAGCTATACAGAACTCTCTGATATACTCACTATACACCAACAGCACTGATTCTTTTCACAACTACTCACAATTCCTTCTCTCCACATCTACAAAGACCCATATATGTTTACAATTAAGTGAAACATATAAACCTTTGTCTGATGCAACCTCATTGCAGGGTTTCTCATACATTATTGTACATTACCTCATTCTGCTTAGCCATACACACACAGGTGTATCCCAATACACAATAAAGTGTCTGGCCTCTTCAAAAACATTAATCTCCAGATGTGCTGTCCTTGTCACACAAACCACACACACTTCATGACAGTGCAGTTCTGCAGATCTAATTTCACCTTATATCATGGTGACAGAGCATTCACTCATGCCTTGTGTTCCCACTGCTTTGTAACAAGTGACATTTGCATTTAACCTTACCAGCTTACACCACTGCTGCTGTTTATGCAGCAACAGCTAAGTGTTTTTGGTATTGGATCTGGACTTCAAAATCAGTATCAAAGCAAAGACTTCTTGATGATCTAATTTAGATTAACACTTCAAAGCAAAGTGTAGAGCTAATGGAAACAATCAAATCAGCATAAACTGAGTGGATGGTCACTTAGCACTTTCTATGGCTACCAAGAAGGGATTTGAACCCTGATCTCCAGAGTCCTAGTCCAACTCTCAAACCATTACACTATGCTGGCTGTAATGTTGCTAATGCTAAAATGAAGGGGGAAATTATACATTCAAGACACTGGATATATATCAGTGATGCCATGGGCCCCTGCATTCAAACCAGCATCGAGAGAGTCAGAATGATTCCTAATTCCATAACCTGAGCCATAAAAAACTGTAGTCATAGCTACATGACCTGAGCCACAAAAAACTGGTGGCTTCCAAATCAGTAGAGCAATGAGTCTAAACTTCAAAGGAGTGCTGCATGGTGTCAAACTTATTCTGGGAATGGGATTCAATACCTTTGGGGGGACAGTGATTGCAGACAAAAAATCATAAGAAAACTAGGAATGAGGAGGGCAGCTATGAAAGAATTGGACAAGATTGTAAAAATCAAAGATATAACTCTGAACACTGAAATTAGAATTGTCCAAGCCATCGTGTACAGATGTGAGATCTGGTCACTGGAGAATGCTGGCAGAAAGAAAATAAATTCATTTGAGATGTGGTGCTGAATAAGAGTGCTAAGGATACTGTGGATGGCCAGGAAGACAAACAAATGGCTATTGGAATAGATCAAGCCTGAGCTCTCTCTAGAAGCCAGGATGACCAAATTGCAGCTGTCATATTTGGCCATGTCAGGAGAAGGTATGACTCACTAGAAAAGACAATAATGCTTGGAAAGGTAGAGGGTAGAAGAAAAAGAAGAAGACTGCATACTAGATGGATAGACTCAATCAAGGAGGCTACAGCTACAAGCCTGAAAGAACTATGCAGAGCTGTGGAGAACAGGAGGCCTTGGATGTGTGTGATCCATAGGGTCACCATGAATTGAGATTGACTGGAGGGCAGTTAACAACAACCTTGAAAAGTTCCTTTATAAAACCCAGAGGAGAAGCCACCATTCACAGAGAGCAAATGTCTGGAATCATTGATAACAGACTGAATCTTATTGGTCAGTCCCAACCAGAGCAGACTCACAGGCTGGGATCCTATTTAGTATTTACAAGATTGGAAGATGGATTTAGAGTCTTTGAACTTTTAAAATTCATGTTTATGATTGCTAATGACCAAACACGGCCCCCCAAAAACCTGCATGTTAAGCCAAGCAGTGTCCCACCTGGAGAGTTTCCAAGGTGCTGAAGATCAGTGCCCTAGAAAATGATGATCACACTGTTTTCTAACAATGCCTTGAAACAAAAAGTGACAGCAGGACCTCAAGAGGCTTTTCCACCTCCTGCCTCAACATGGCCTGTGACTGTAAAAGCACTGCAGTTATGTTTTAGTGCAATGCCTCAGAAACCTTAAGACATGCATTTTGGGAACAGCATTGGCAGATGGAGCTATGAAGACAGAGCCTCATAACTGTAGTTCCATCTGATGATGCAGCATCTCAGCCATAGAATAAATTGTTGAATGCTAGGTCAACATATTGGTAAATCCCACTGATTCAATGGATGTGCTCTAAGTGGGACTGACAATAGGATTCAGGCTATTATATTCATACATGTCTCCCTTTAACAATATATATATATATATATTGAACCTAAAGCTGTCATTTTGCTGATAGAACCATTTCTGAAAACCACCAGACTAGGTTTTGGTCTGAACTGGAAGGATGAGAAAAGGGGAAGAAAGTCTCATTGCTTTAGTGAATGTACACTACACTAATGCTGGATTAAACCTCTGCCTCATGGCTCTCCATGGGAAAAGAAAGTATGTAGAGAGATCTTGTAGCATAATAAATGCATATGAGGAAGTAGACTGAAATCTGCAAAAGCTCATACTGCCGATTTCTTTCTTTCAGTTAGTCTCAAAGGTGCTACAAGATCTCTCTACATACTGATTCTACATACTATCATATATCTTTGAATTCCACTACTATGGGAAAAGGCAATGACACTTGTAAATCCATGTCAACTGATAGTAGAACCTTACATTTGTAGTGCTCATTAAACCCTTGTCAGAAGGCTTTAAAAATATTTTTAACCACATAACATTTTCCCCAGCATCACATCATGGTTTATATGGATTTCTTTAAGGCCTGCCAGACATACTAGCTAGGAATGCAAATGATTTATGATGCCCTACTTAAAAGCTCTTTAAAATTTGGGGGAGTTGTCATGAGCATTGAGAATTTCTATCTGCCCCACTTCTTACTGTTCAGCATTTGAGGTGTTTTTATGTCAAACAAGCAGCAACAAGTGGTGTCAAGAACTATGAAACATTCTCATGGTCTGAAATACATCATACAGACAAAATAAAGGCAAAATACAATTGTCAAAAACAGCAGTCTTGAAATAGTGTTTCCTTCTCCAGACAGTGCAGTTAAAAAAACAGATTCTATTTTTTCCCCCTTGATAATCTCCAGATGGGATTACATCATCTCTTCTGTCAAGGAATCAAAGCTTTTGATACTTATTTTAGAAGCCTATTTCCATTTATGTGACATGGATCCAAGAGCATCAGACAGCATTGTGCATTTAGCAGGCAAGATACACAGCAATGTTCAAAGGCCTATTCAAGACTAAATTGCCAGAGGGGGGTGGGAAGGAGGGAGGGAGGGAGGGAGGAGAGCATTTGTATTACTTCCTCTTAAAATATACATAGAGGCATAGTAAAATGCCTTATGATGGGTAAGATCATTGGACCATCCAGTCCAGTATTATCAGCTTTACCTCCAGGATTTACAGGAGGAATTCTTTTATATTCCTGTCTCAAGATTCCTAATATTCACTAGTGGTTTCCTTCAAAGTACTATCCAGGCCTGATGCTGCTTAGTTTCTAAAATCAGACAAAATCAAGTGTGTCCATGGTGCTATAGTGATGCATAGTTCCATAATAAATCATATTGCAATACCTTAATAAACTACAGCATAATGCCATCATAAACAGAGTGTAAAGTAGGGACCTTCCCAAAATGATAGCCATGCAAAGATTTTGCTTTGCCCTTCCCGCAGTTCTGCAAATACATAGATGCAAACTGGGTGGGGAGAAGGAGGCTGAGACTGGATCTTTATACTGATGACCCCAATTATAGGAGACACTGGGTGAAGATAGTGCTGACGTTTCTCTTTGGGCTGTGACATGCCAATCAGATTTCACAAGTGTGACACATGCTTTCATACTGTCACTAGCCCCAGTCTGTGTAGACATTGCCAAGAACATGCTCACTTAGTGGTATTCAATAACTGGTGTTGACTTTCAGTCATGTTATGAGGGGCAGAACTACAAAAGAATTTACTTGGATAAGATTTGGTGTCAGGATTTAACCCAATGAATTGAAAGGGTAACATGAAGAAGCACCATGGCTGATTTTTCTAATAAGAAAGACCTAGAGCCAAGAAATCCAAACTTTCCTGTGTTCCATGAACCAAAACTGACCCAAATATTTGATACAACTGAGTGGTGAGATGACCAAAGCACCTTCATCCAATATTTAGGCAGAAGATAGTACAAGTTTAGTCTTCCTTATCTGTAATTCCAAAATTTGAACTATTCCAAAAAAAACAAAACTTTTTTTTTTCACGGGGGGGCTGAGATACTGACACCTTTGCTTTCTGATGGTTCAGTGTACACAAACTTTGTTTTATGTACAAAATTATTAAACAGGTTGTATAAAATTACCTTTCACCTATGAATATAAGATGTATATGAAACATAAATGAAATTTATGTCTCTCATTTTATGTAGGTATATCCAAATACAGATATTCCAAAATCCAAAAAAAGCATTTCTGGTCTCAAGCATGTCAGATAAGGGAGACTCTACTTGTAGTGGTGTTTCAGGGGAAGGTGCATTAGAACACCAGGAGCCCAATTGGGGATGCACTATTGCTGCTGTCACCCAAAGAACAGGTGGGGATACCTTTTTGGTCCTTCTGGGGGTCCCCACCAGCTGCCAGTGATACTTCAATTGTTGGGGAAATTAGCTTTGCAAGAGGCTTGGGCAACCATTAGACCAGGGAGCAGTCATTTATACTGATACTAACTGGTAGAGACTCCAGGCATGGATGAACTAAGAAATCTTTTATTTGGAAGATATATGAAGGAACACACATATGAAAATAACTCACTTAACATCCAGCTAACTGAAATGGAAAAGTGAAAGAAGATAGAGGATTTGGAGGGTTGGATTGAAGGGTAATATTTACCTGTTTTGAAGAATGGTCCACAGAAAGAAGGAACGACTCAGACAAGGAGTCTGAGGGCAACAGTCACCAGGTATAGTGGGGGGGGGGGTTACTTTATTGAAGAAGCAGGCTTTTCCTAGTCAGATTTACACTTGAAAACTAGACCCACGCTAAGGTGATTTCCTTAGAAACAAATACTTCTGTAGTGGTGGGTTGCTTTAATATCCAGAAGATGGAAAAGACTAATTTGACTGATGGCTTCACAAAGCAGTACTGGATCTGGAGCACCCCAAAATGTGTGGACAGGAAGGGTACATGGAAATAGACTAGGGAATAAAGGACTGCATGGTCTTGTTTGGTCTATTGGTGACAACCCATCCTTTGCTTTCTGTTTCAGTAGGAAATGCAGACCATGGGGTGAGGGTGGGATGCCTCTTTTAACAAGCCAATTTTATCCTTTTGTGTTTAAGCAGTCCACATGTCTGGGGTCTTTGTGCTTTATTCAAAATACTACCTTTCTGGCTTTTCAAAGGTCATTGCAGCCTCTGTAGCACATGCTGTGATGCAGTATCAAAATATAGCAAAATCAAAAATACATCATGGGGATATCATCACTTACATTAGGCAACAGCTAAATTTGTTGTTATTGCAGCTAGCAAAGCAGGATATATAAAAATGGGCAAGGGGGAAACATCTGATGCATAACTCACACACTTTAAGCAATAAGAATACAGGAATCAACAAGGCACATGGGTTCTTACAGCTTTGGGACTAATGTGTTGGAGAGTAACAATATTTGTTGCTGTACATCCTGCTTTTAAAAATAAAATAAAATAAAATAAAATAAAATCCAAATGATGTTTTGACAGTCACAGAATTTTGCAGACTATTTTCCCTCATTTTCTGCGCTATCCTGAGGTATTTTGTTCCCACTCAAAAGGCTAGGTCTTGTTTTTTTTTAACTGATACATTTGGTCATCTCACAGGCTCCCAGAGTTTAAAATTACCCAACTCTAGAGAACACCATATGTAATGTTATGCAATTTTTTTTCACCCTTTGAGAACTCAGAAATGTTAGGTTAATTGGCAAACAGCAAACAGGAAGGGGGAAAATATTTGCATGCAAAGAATGGTGATGGTACATAAAAGGTAACCATGAATACTATTCTCCGTGACTACACGGGGAATGTTCTAATGTTGTCTACTTAGCTATCCATGTCACTGGACTTTTCAAAAGTATGTTTTGCCTTTGCTAATAGGATCATTAAATAACACACAAACAAGTGTAATTTGTTATAGCTGGATTGCTTTATAATTGAGTGTTTTTAAAGATTGCAGTCACAAACAAAAGCTATTGCTTGTCTCTCTTAATCCTACATAATTGCATTGCTATTGATAGATTTTAATTGGTGGGGGAACCAGCATTTGTAGCCCTGGGTAATGTTAATGTTGCTTCAGTCCCCCCCCCCCCCCCCCCGGTTTCAGTTTCTGCATCTATTTCCTCTTATGTAAGTACTTATGAAAACAAGAACTTGCATGCAGAGAGGTGAAATACTTCTCAGCTTTTTGTTTCAGATGTAGAGCCGGTGAATTACATTTCCACATGATTTTCTCTATTCAGATTTGCCATCCTCCAAACTTGGAGTCACAGCTCAGTTACAGATCTGGTGGTTATGAGGAACTTTTCTATTAATTGGAGCATATGTGTAATGACTAGAGATCCTGACTAAAGAGCAAAGACACCCCATAGCGTGGTATGATGTGGTATATAAATGAAGCTGCTTTTGCTTTGCAAAGAAGACAACACCTTGGAGAAATAAAGTACTTCATCGCACCACTTTTTAAATTGACTTATCTCTCCTGATTTAAATTTAATTTGGGTGGCATCCTGATGTTGCCACTGAATCTGCCAACCAAATACAGCTTGAGTCCATCCACACTCGCAGGGATGCTCAGCATGCCTCTCTTCGAAGCTGGAAAACTCCTGGCTTGAGAAAATGGCTGCCAGAGCACCCCTGTGAGCAGGGATGGACAAGGGCTGCATTCAGGCAGTAGATTTGGCAACAAAATTCTTCTGATAACATCAGGATGCTGCTCGGATTAAAATTTAAATTGGGAGAGGTAAGTCAATTTAAAACATGGTGCGATAAAGTCCAAAGTAAAGGTTTTATAATAAGAGTCCCATTCTAAGATAGGAAAGTTACTGGGGTGCTAAACTAATCTAGCTACATTGCCTTGGAAGAGCTGAGAAAGGAAAATAGAAAGAAGGAAAGAAGTTAAAAACATCCCTAAAAGCATCAGTTTACATCACAGAGGGTTCAAGATCGGTAGACAAGACTGAAGGACACTTTAGGTTTCTATTATCATCTCTCTCTTTGAGGCATTCTTGAGTCTTTAGACTAAGCACTGTATACCCTGCAACATTTCACAGATGAAACCTGGGCCTTGTATGGTCCAGCAACATCAAAATGTGGGCAAAATGGCAAAAGTTATGAAGGAGGAAAAATGTACAAGCTAGAAGAGGCTGCAATAGTTTGCTTTTTCCTTAGCCTACTGGGAAGGGATGGATTGACAGATGTATTGACTCAATCAAGGAAGCCATTGCTTTGAGTCTGCCAGGTCTGTTGATGACAAGGTAGCTTCAAGGTCTCTCATTTGCAGGGTCACCATGGATTGAAGTCAACTTGACAGAAGTCAAAAAACAACAGCAACCACCCAATGCTATGGCCACCCCACATGTTTTTATTTTTGAATGTGCTTTTTGAACCAGGATCTTATAGTAAGATGCAATTCTATACATACACTTACCACCAGTTAGTGAGATTTAAATTTGAGCAGACATATGTGGGTACCTCCTACAAGTTGCCTTTGCCATGTTGTAACATTGAAATGCAGAAGGCATGCATTGTTTTAGTCTGATTCACAGTGGAGTTCAGTAACTCAATGCTAGTTTATAGAAATAGCTAAGGTCTTCAAAAAACACCAGTCAAGGCCAGGACACAAGCTTTTACCAAGAGAAAAACAAATTAATATGCCCTAACATCACTGAAGGGTCACCAATAGCACTCCTACTGGTCTCTAGATGACTAATTATACCTAACTGTTTATATCAACTTCATTTTTTTCAGCCTACAATTGAATAAGACAATGTTGCAGATGGAATTCAGAAGAAAAGGTTTGACTTCCTCTGCTGATCCTCTTCTCTTTTGAATAAAGGATTGTTGTAATCAGTCCCTTGTTGGTTTCAGGAGTGTCCAGGTAGTTGGCAAAGTCACCAACCATATTGCTGTCAGTCGATGGGATGCTAAAATTAAAAAGATGGATGGATAATGAAGAATTAGCATTTAGTGACCTTAATCAGTCTACTGATGATTTGAGCATTTTTACACACCATAATATACAAGAGATAATGAGACAGGGCCTTAAATATGTTAATACATGCAAATGGCCCAATTTGGCTCCCCTAGGAATAGATTATCTCTGTACTTACTCAACAAACGGGTATTATGAAGTTTATACTCTTACCCTTCATATACAAACATCCTTCCTTCTTATGAATGTTGCCTAAGGGATAAGTGTGAAACATTTCGGATTTGGATATGTTTGCTAGAAAGCAAAGTGAACACAAGAATGTAACCAAAACTGGGCTGCATTTTGCAGTCTGCACCACCCTCAGCTGACTGGAGATACTTTGCTCCTTCAAATGACTCCACCAGTACTCCTTTGCTTTTTCTTATGCTTCAGATTGCCTCACTAAGTATGACCAGTATTTTGTTGGTGGCTTTTGTGTAAATGGTATAAAACTAATCAGTGGTGTCTCTAGCATTGGTGTCTCTTGGTATGGGTGACTGGAAGGGGATTGAGGGGCTGGAATGGTGGTGGCAGCCTGCCCACACCCCTTCCACCTATTGTCTCACTTCCCTCCCCACCCTCCCCAACAACCTGCCTGCCATCCACCCACCTAAATATTTACCCAGGACTGCTGGGGCCAGGTGGGCAACTGGGCGAGTGAGGCAGTGAGAGGGGATAGAAGGGGCATGCACTGGCCCTCCTTCTCCTGTGCCTTGGCTATTTTGGCCACAGCATCAGAGAAAGTGGGTAGGCTAGGACGAGGGCTCAATTGGGTGTCACCCTTTCTCTGAGGTAGTACCCGGTGTGGTCTGCACCGCCTGCACCCTCTAGTGACACAACTGAAACTAACATAAACCACAGTACTCACTTTTTAGGCATTGCAGGAGGATGTATATGGCTCCTCTGTGCACAGTGCCTTTGCACCAGTGCTGATTGGCTGCAGAGTTATGCCCAGGCAATGTTTGGTTGCATCGGCATACCTGTAGAAGCAGCGGCACATTTTGCCCTTGTCTCGGGCAAATCAGCGTCCAGGGGTCAAGGTTTTCCCCAGTAACCTCTAAGTACCCTTGTGCTGCCAGAGATAAAGGAACAACCTTCAACCCCCACCCCTGACTACTGACATAGCATGCTGGTGGAGATACACACTCTGCCAGTAATAATAATAATATTTTATTTATTTGTATAC
>CM034701.1:44507369-44519923 GCA_020142125.1 Phrynosoma platyrhinos
ATATATATATATGACAACTTTGTGCCAGCCATTTGATTTTTAAATATCAGAACTCTGGACATAAGCTTGTGTTTGTTGCAAAATTCTCATTTAACATTTTGTTTTTTATGTCCTTTGAATATCATTGTATGTCTGTCTCCTAGCATATGTTGCCTATTCCTTTTGGAACAGCACTTTAGGCTTAATTCTGACATAACTGTTTTAGCAGATGTTATCATGACACTTCCTTTGGCAAGATTAAAGTGCTTTCTTTCTACTCTAGTGCTGATGACAAAATAATGTAATTTGCAAAGTGAAGGACTTGACTTTTAGAAAGGCAAATTAGCACAAAAACATTTGCATGAAGAACAATATTTTATTTATATTAACATAGTAAGGCAAGCCTTCCTTATATGTTTAGGTTTTGTTTTCCAATGATGTTATTTGCTTACTCCCACCAAGAGAATCTTAAAATTAAACTAGTGGAGGCTGAGAGTGCTAGACAAAATTCATTGCCTGTTAGACATGCAGTATTGCCTACTGTTTGGAGGCTAAGTGAGTAACAGAACTTGGCAGGCAATAATGTCTGGAATCTATTTATTGTCATGCACTGGAGTAACTCTCATTAGAATCAGTCACCCTCATCTAGCAAGAGCACAGCTTCAGATGTTAAAATGTATGGGGGGGGAATCCCACCACCATATCAAAAACAGTGTGTGTATGTATGCGCACAAAGTCTGCTTTTGCATCATGGGTGCTGCCTCAAATCATTAGATATTGCTGTCAAGACAGGCAGCAGCCAATTACATGTCTGCAAGGGTTGGGGAACTTCATCTTCCCAGCAAGTAACTGTTGTTCTTTTCAGGTCAGTACATGTTACATTCCTATACCGAGAGAGTCAATGACTCTCTATGACCTTTCTGCACACAATCTGGTTTAGTGCAAAAAGTACATATTTGTTACTCATTTGTGCACAAGTTGATCATATTTTCTGAGCACAGAAAGCAATATTGAATTTTGGGGAAAGGATGGCTATACATTTCAGCAATGTAGTGGTACATTCATTGCAGAGTTTAAGAGATGATTGGATGAGATGGCTACTGAATTACAGTTGGCCCTCCATATCCATAGAGTCATTATCCACAGATTCAACCATCCACAGCTTGAAAATATTTAAAAATATATAAATTCCAAAAAGCAAATCTTGATTTTGTCCTTTTATATATAAGGCCCACCATTTTACTACACCATTGTATTTAATGGGACTTGAGCATCCATGGATTTTGGTATTCACAGGGGATCCTGGAACCAAACCCCATCAGATACCTTTTGCTCAACAAGGCTAAACAACCATCAAACAACAAGTGATACATATAGAGAGATAGCTAGATCTAGCTAGTGCCTCAACTTTTATTGTTAGTGACTCCAACAGATACTTGGCATCACTCTGGCATACTTAGCAAAACTCAAAGTACCTAAACACCAAAGAGCCTTTACTTTGGCACAATGCCTTGCCCTTCTCTCATCTGTCCTTGAAGGCCGATACAAGAAGATCCCCTTCTCAGACAGATTATGCCCTTGTAACTCTGGCCAAATAGACACAACAAAGTATATATTACTCCAGTGCTCATACTACAGGGGCATCTGCTTCAGCCTTATTTCACCTCTATTGTATAAACATCAAGGACACACCAGTCAATTTTACGCTTCTTTACTGCTTTCCAACACCAACCTGATATAACATATGATGTTGCCAGATTCTGTGAAACAGCAGTTAAAATCCATCAGGCCATAGGCTAGTACCAATCTTGCTCTGCCACACTGGATTTTAAAAGGACATTTTAAATATTGTTTTTAACCTGTATTTTTACCTTGGTTTTACCTTATTTTATCTTTTATTCTGTATCATATTTTTACCTGTGCTGCTCTATGAACATAATAAAGATGAACAAGGGCCCATTGTATAACCAATATACCATCTTTCTCACTGTCAGTTTGTCTGTCTGTCTAAGTGAAGGCAATTCACAGCATCTTGTCACATCCAGCTACTGGTGGAGTTATGATGCACATGACCACTCAATGAAGGTTAAAAACCAAGACTACCAGTATGAAGCAAGTCCCTCAAAGACTCATGTGGATCATGTGAGGGCAAACAAAACATGATTGGGCAGCCCCACTGGTTATTTTTGTCGGTGTTTATTCATGTATAAACAGCTTTTTTAAAAATCAAAAGTTATGTTTTCCATGGTCTGTTTCTTCAAGAAAACTGTCCCCAAACTACTGCCCTACAGATGTGTTGGACCCCATCTTCTATCATCCTCAGCTGATACATACTAGAGATTATTGGAATTGTAGTCCTACAAATGTAGAAGTCAGCATATTAAGGAAACATCCCCAGACACTGCTTTCCTAACCCAGCTCTAATGCTGTGAGCTGCAGAGAGAAACCACAAGAGGAAAAGCCCCTGCCTTATAAATCATGCTGACTCAGCCCCACCCTACTTGCAGACCATATTTCAGGAGGGCGTATCCATGTTGCATACAAGCAACTTCTCACTTCACCTCTGGGAAGGGACTGTCTGTTCCAGATGCCACAGCCTTTTTCTTTGTTGGGGTGTTATCTCTCCTTCCTCCTCCTCCTCCTGTGGACCAGACTGAGCTGGAGGAGGGCACAGCTGTAATAAATCAGCTTCCTCTTTAGAAACCAGACTCTCAAGAGATGGGACCTGATGGGTTGGTCTGTTTCATCCTCAGATGCCAAACTCTCAAGTAGGAGCATGCCAAGAATTTCCTTCTCCATTCAGAACTACCTGTATCCAATCAGAACCACAGTATGGTTCATAGTGGGTTCTCAGGAAACACAGAGGGCTGCAGTGGTGGTGGTGAGATGGAAAAGTTCCCTTCCAATGAGCCCCTTCTGATCAAAGTGCCTACAATCAACGCCCTTGTTTCACTTATTTTTCTTTCTTTCCATGTTGCTAGCTTATCAGTATTAGTGCATATAGAAATGAATCCAAGGAATGTCACCTAGAAAACATTCTTAGCATATTGGAGCATACACACCTGGTACAACTAGGTGTTACAGCAAACATATATGTCCAACAAGAACCACATTGGCCATGTCTTGTTCTTATCTTCCATGTTCCAAAACATGATATGAAGACTTATGGTAATACATGCTGAACATGCACAATGAAGTCTGCTAAGTTTAAGCACATGTAAATCTGGCCAGCATCTGAAGAGATGATTGCCTGGGAACCCTCCATTGTTAACCACTGAATTTCATGGAAGAAATTAAGAAATAATTTTAATGACAATATCTAATCATATTTCCCATATTGTGATATCATCCTATGTTGGCCAGAACATCATTGGGCCATTACAAGAGCACAATTCCTAATTACATCAGTGGATGTACTTTTTACATGTTTGTGTAAAGAGATATCTAGAGCGTTCTTATGCAAGCCAACTTAAAAGCTGGTTGGCATGGGTTGCATAAATATGCTGTTGAAGCTGCAATTTCACCAACATTAAACAATATGTCAGCTTTTAAGTTTCCCACTGTGGCCACAGACAACTAAAGGACATGTGGGGAAAGTCATGGGCTGAGATCCTACATCAAAGGAAATCTGGGATGTTTCGTCTTCTTCCCCCTGCATGTAGAATCCCAACTGTGACAATTCACTCCCCCTATTCACTCCCCCTATTCCCACAAAGACCGGATACTGGATGTTGCAAGAGGAGCTAGTGAATAGCTCCTTGTGCAACATCCAGAACCAGACACATATGCACATAATTCCAAGTTATTTTTTGTATAGGTCACCAACAGGATTCCAGGTACGATGTTGTCATGTTACACGTTAAGGCATGATCCAATGCTGTATTTTTACTGGTGGAACAGTGGAATCTACTCGAAAGAGGAGAGGTAATCTTCCTGCTACAGTACAACCCCATAGGTGTTCCAAAAACCTGCTGTTGAGAACTGGAGACCTCCAGGGCTGGTATTTAGACAGCAATAAGGGCTGCAAGGTGGAAGTATGAGGGAAAGAAAGTATGACATGCTGGTAATTTATTGCCAGTGCCACACTAAATTTAGACCTATGTTTAAACATTCTGGGAAAGGGAGGAGAAATTAGATGCAGGGTTACTGTTAACTATCTCTGCCCTATATCTATGTTAGGACATCATGAGGACATAGTAAAATAAAACCAAGGTGAAATGAAAGGACAGAAGTTTCCTTTAACCCAAGCTTAAAGGACCTACATAGGCACTAATATTGTGCTTTACTCCAATGTGTGTGGATTCTTATCCAGCCTATATAACTCCTATATTGTGTACATCACTGAAAATGTTACTATTGGAATGAAAAATTAGTTCTGTCTCAATAGTGCAAATTTATGGGGTTTGGTGATTGCCCAAATGGCAGAATAATAAGGCTTTATTCTCTCTTGTTGCCAGATGGAGCTGAAACCCCTTTTATCTTACTTTCATGTATTGCATTTTTCAAGGGCAGCAAATTGCCAGCTCTGTTCTCAAGCACTGTGAAGGACAGGGTGGGGGTAAGATGTCCACCTAATAAATTGGAACATCTGAACATGTGATTCTATTTCTGTCTCAAAGAACATAAAGAATAACCAGTGGGGCAGTGCAGGCATATCCTATAAGATATTAAAAAGGTATAAATGAGAAAAGTTGTAATTATTAATAGAGGATAAAGTCATTTTGAAGGGTTTGAAGTACATCTAATGAACACTCAAGCTGCAGGATATAACCCCCTCCTGAAGTTAAACAATATTATTTCTGTGTTGTCATGAACACTGGTCAAGGTAGTTGCTTTATGCATTGCTTAGACATGTCAGAGAGGGAGCTCTGGTATTCAACAGAAATACAATAGTATGCATACAGAGAAAAAGAATGTTGCTACCTGATGTAAATCAACAAAATCTTCTCCCTACTCACTGTGTGGTGTAGTGAATTGAGCACTTCAAATCCCTACTTGGCCATGGAAACCCACTAGGTGACCTTGGACAAGACTCAACCTCAGGGGAAGGCAACCACAAATCCCCTCTGAACAAATCTTGCCAAGGAAACCCTGTAATAGGATTGCCTTAGGATCACTATAGTGCAAATTGAGGCCACTTTAACTGCCCTGGCTCAATGCTAGGGAATCATGGGAATTGTATTTTTTTTTCTCTGACATTGAGCCTTCTCTGCCAGAGAGCTCTAGTACCACAATAAACTACAGTTCCCATAATTCCTTAGCACTGTTTGTACTATTTCTGGCAATCTCTATTTGAACAACAGCAGCAGCAACAAACTTCACCGAAGTCAGATTATATGTTACTCTAGGTCACTCAAGTTATTTGCCCCATTTTCTGTTGTTTATTGCTACTTTTCCTCATTATTTCTAAATTGTAAATAAAAATTAAAATGTTATTTTGGCACTTGAGGGAGAAAATTTCACAAGCTTCTCTTCCCATTTCTTGCAGTAAAAATACCATCATAACAGATTAAATAAACTGTTTATCAGATAATCAGATAAAATAATGTTGTTACACCAAAGCTCTCTGACAAAGAAGTCTAAATATTTCACAAAACAACAAATCCCACAATTCCATAGCATTTAAAGTGGTGTCAAACTGCATTATTTATGCAGTGCATATGCTGCTTTTTAATGTGTGTTATTTATTCAACACCAACTTTAATCTTGTGGTAGATGAGACATTTAAGAAAATCAGGTATATACCTACAAAATGTCTGATATTTCTGCTCTACATTCTCTGTCTTTAGATTAAGGTGAACATGGTCATAGGTTAGAATGTAAACTAGGACCAATGATTTATCTATCTGCAGTGGAGGTGTAGGTGTTTATTTAATTTATTTTTATTACAGTTTAGTGACAATAGTGTTCTACTAAAAAAAAAATCAGGATTCAAGACATCACTAAACACAAATTAAACAATTGCTAAGAAGAAACAATAAAATCAATATTAAAGCATCAACAGTTGATTTAAGGTAATCTATTATATTTTTATAGGTAAGCTGGTGAGCTGTGGGCTAGGCAGTGCTACAATTCAGCAAATCTGTAATTGATTGACAGATCAAACATGAAGAGTGCTCACCAATGGTTGCTCTTCATCCTGGTGAGAAGTGACAAATGGGGGTTCTGTCCTGGGGTCAATGCTGTTTAACATCTTTATAGATGACTAGATGATGGAACAGAAGGCATGCTTATAAAATTTGCATATCACACTATATTGGGGGAGGGTGACTGGGTGACTGGGTAGGTAATGATAAGCACAGAATTCAAAATGACCATGGCAGTCCAGAGAGCTGGTCCAAAACTAACAAAATGAATTTCAACAGAGATCTACATCTAGACAGGGAGAAAAATGAAATGTTTAAATATAGGATAGGTGATATATGCCTTCCAGTCATTGTTGACTTGTGGTGACCTTAAGGTGAACCTATCATGGTGTTTTCTTGGCATGATATGTATAGAGGAGGTTTCCCATTGCCTTCCTTGGAGGCTGAGAGAATGTGACTTGCCCAAGGTCACCCAGTGAGTTTCATGGCTGAGCCGGGAATCAAACTCTGGTCTCCAGAGGCTTGCAGGATAGGTGACACCTGGCTTGAAAGCAGTACACATGAATCTGGAGGTTTTAATAGACTACAAACCAGACATGAGTTAACAGTGTTATGCAGGAGCTAATTTTTTTTTTAATTAATTGCCATTCTGGGCTATTTCAACAGGAGCATATGGTCCAGATCAAGGAAAGTAGTAGTGCCAGTCTTTTCTATCTCATCTGGAATACTGTGTCCAGTTCTGGGCATCACAGTTCAAGAAGGATATTAACAAGCTGGAATGTGTTCAGAAAAGGGTAACCAAGATTATCAAAGGTCTGCAAACCAAGTCTAATGAGGAATGACCAAGGGGATATGTTTAGTTTGGAGAAGCAAAGACTTTAGTCTCTTTAAATATCTGCAAGGATGTCTTGCAGAAGATGGAGACTAGAACACGAACCAATGAATTCAAATTACAAGAAAAGAGATTCTACCTCAACATTAGAAGATTTTTTTAACTGTAAGAACTGTTCAGCAGAGGAACAGATCTGTTGAGGGTGGTAGACTCTCTATCTTTGGAGGTCTTTAAGCAGAGATTGGATGGGTATCTTTTAGGAGTGCTTTATCAGTGTATTTCTGCAAGGTAGAAGGTAGAACTAGATGGCACTTGTGTTCCCTTCCAACTCTAAGATTCTATGAGCACAGTAGCCATATAAAGGGGGGATCAGGATTAGTCAGCAGCATGCACTTTACACATACACCTCAGGGATTAGTATTAGTAGAAAGAACAGCACTGCAGGATTGTTTAGGTTGGACAGCGTCAGCACGTATTGATTTATAATGGCAGCCAGCGTATTTCCCCAGTGCATGGTAAATAGGATACTAATTCTTGCAAGTGTTTTCTGAAACTGTACCTCAACATTAATCAGATGTTCCCATTGCCACACGACTCTAAATAATCCTTAGAGATGAAGGAGAACTGAGTTCATTACAAATGAGTGATTACTCACTAACTTTGCAGAAGGATAATTCGTTCTGTCTATGCAGAACTTTGACCATTTCTGCTAAGAGAGAAACATGGTCCTTTTTTATATACTCAGACATCCATCCCCCAGCCAACCTCCTGTGAAGGTGACTCCAATGTTTCAAACAACTAATGTCAGCTCACACAAACTGGCTATATGCTGGCAGCTTTCCATCTTCATAATAAAGTTCAGCAGTCAAGGGTTGCGAACATCTCGTTTCAAGCCACCCAGAAAGAGCTGACTGTTATTCATTGTTAAACTGGGAAGTGGGGGTGAAGAGCGCTCCAATGAAGGACAATTTGAAAATATACCTATCTTGGGTAGGTGAAGCTTCTAGTTTTTTCCCTGTGAAATCTATGAATACTAAATTGTCTCAGAAGCACCAAAGCAAGTCTGTGGAATATTTAAAAAAAACAATAACAACTTTAGGAATGTGTTATCTGAAATTTTCCCTAGAAAATCTGTGTTCTACAAGAAAAAGCTGTCACTGAAAAGGAATACAGGATATTTTCCCTTGTGTGTGACAAAGAGGACATGCTTGGCAAGAAATGAAATGGCAGGGGAAAGATACACATTTTCAGAAACACTTTTTTTTTTAACATAACTGACCTTCTTCCTCCTTTGAATCCTACCCCTTACTCTTGAATATCTTGGAAAGTACGGGCTGGAGAGCCAGGGTACAAAAGCTTTAAAACCATGGTACAAAACCTGTGTCCCTCCAGATACCATTGAACTGCAGTTCCCATAATCCCTGGCCATGCTGGCTGGAATTTATGAGATCAGAAGTCCAGCAGAGGTGGACTTAACATTCTCTAGACCTTGTTGGAATGTAATTTGTAGCATTACATATCACTGGATATGCTGGGTATAGCTGGTGAGAGTACAGCAACAGTTAAAGGACTGCATTTTGACCACATTCCAAAGACAAAAAGAAAAAAGAAAGAAATGAACTACAGTGATTGAATCCAAAGCTTTGAGGTCTGTCAAGTGCTCTTTCTGTTGTTCCTTCCTCCCTCCCACCAACCTTGGTTGCTTACCCAGTAGGTCTGCCAGGTTTGTACCATGCCAGGAATTGAGATTTCAAGTCCCAAACCAGAGATGCAGGGATGGCTTCTTTTAATGTCACATGGATTGGGCCCTGGTAATGACATTAAGCATCAACCACACTTGCACAGAGTATATTCAAATAAAAAACACCAAGTATAACAAATGAGAACAGTTTAAATATATACACAGACTTTTCAAGACCGGATCCAGCTGTTCACATGCCCAAAGAACCCGTGGTCACTCCCAAATTTCCAGGAAACACCAGGATTTCCTCCAACTTTGCTTAGTTAGGAGCAAAGTCAGGTTAAGGGCAGAAAAACATGGATCCTCCCCAGAAGTAGATGTATGTTGTCGGGATTGCTAGCACTGGCTTCAGGGTAAGTATGGTGTTTTTCATCAGTGTATGACAAGCCCTTAGATTTTTAAGCATGCTTATATGGCAGTAAGTCCCACCAAACTCCAGAGTTTAGTTCTGAATAGCTATGCACAGAACTGCCTTGCTACTTTCTGATTCCTCCCTCCTAAAAATAGCAAATACATATGTTTGTGTGTACATGGAATTGTTACTCATTGAAATGTTTTAGTTTCTTTCTTTTTTTACAACATTTATTTTTTTAAAAACATATTATAAGTAAACAACTATATACAAAACATATCACAACAATAAAGCAAACCCCCTTCTGAAGAAACTTGCCAAGAAAATTCCATGACAAGTTTGCAAGTCACCATAAACTGGAAATGGCTTGAAGGCACAGAACAACAAGAATATAAAAATACTAAAACTGACTGTTGGAAATATCACAAAAAAGGCACTTTGTATCATATGTGGTGCGACTTTATTGAAAGTAAAAAATATTGGAAGCAAATATATTGCAGTAATTAATTAAGGAAGTGTTAAATATAAATATCAGGATGGACAAATGTATTTTTTTAGAATAATTGAAGAAAATATGGGAAAATGCTATTTTATATGATAACCCCAACTAGGATTATATACACGAAAAATGGGAAGTAAAGGAAGAATCCAGTATAAAGTGACTGCTTACATTATATGATTTCATAGAAACTGATAAGCTAACTAGATTAATCAGAAATGAACTAATGAATAAATGTAAACAAAATTGGACTGATTTGCTGAGGTACCTCAAGCAAATATGGGAAGGAGAAAGTCTATGGGGTTTAGAGGATTAAAAATTGGTATATTATATATGTTTGTGTGTGTATAATTATCAAGAATGGATCCCCCATTAAAACGAAGGGCCAGCTGACATTCTCTTACATCCGCGCCTTCCCAAAGAGTTTATTGAAAGTTATTGTTTTTAATTTGTTTATTGTTTAATTTTAGTTTTTAACTCAGACTTGTATTTAATTCATTTTTAAGGGGCGGTTAATAGTGTTAGTTTATTGTTTTGTAACCTATTGTAGGAATTGTTTTATGTATTGATTTTAGATGTAAGCTGCCTTGATCGCTACGGCTAAAGGCGGGATATAAATAAATTAATATTAATATTAATAATAATAATAATAATAATAATAATAATAATAATAATAATAATGTCTACATAGGAATATATGAATTGTATTAGAAAAAAGCAGCCAGTTGAAGATATAAAAGAGAAATATTAGATAATAAACAGGGGAATAGAAAATAATTCTGTTATCAATAATGATAATAGAAGAAAAAATAAAAGTTTTTCTGCACAATTGCAAATATAGTCAGGAAGTAGAAGGGAGGGAATAATGTTATTATATGTGAATGTATATTTGTATGTATAATTAATTATTGTAGATTTGTTGAATGAATAGTTGTTGTTGTTGTGTGTCTATGGATAAGCATTTTTAAAGATTTTTAAAAGTCTTAAAATATTATTTTTAAAAAGAGAAAAAAGAATCAAACCATTTTGTAGGGGAACAAAACCAGCATTTCCAGATTTATTTATTTATTTGCAATCTGAAGGCAACTTAAAACAGAGATATACGTTCACATCACTAAAAGATATACAAGTTAAAATACAATTAAACTATCAATATAGTTAAAAACAATTTGTCCAGGAAAAAGCAACAAACATGGACAATTTAGTTAATTAAAAGCCCTTTTCTCATAATCAGTCAATTTCCAAAGGCCTATTCACATCAAATAGTTTTCATTTGTCACCAGAATGACACTGGGGAGTGGGCCAATCTAGCCTCTCCATGGGCTGAATCCACACTGCAGAAATATCCAATTTGACATCACTTTAACTGCAAAGGCTCCATGCTATGGAATTCTGGGAATTGTAGTTTTCTGTGGCACCAAAACTCTCTGACAGAGAAGGCTAATGTCTCACAAAACTACAATTCCCAGAATTCTATACCATTGAACCATGGCAGTTAGCATGGCATCAAACTGGATTATTTCTGTAATATCGATGCAGCCTAGTAAGGGAGTTCCAGAACCTGGAAGCATCCACCAAGAAGGCTTTCTCCCATATTTTCATGCCAGCAGATGTATCTGTGACATGGCTGGACCAAGAGAAGGACCTCCTTCGAAGATCTCAAAAACCTAGGCTGGCTCACATGAGAGAATATGGCCCTTCAGATAACCTGGGCCCAAGCCAAGAAAGGAAAGTAAGAAAAAGAATAGGACACAGCATTGATGGTGTGGGTGGTGCAAGGGAGGGACATATCCTCCTGTCTTCAGTTTCTGTAGAGAATTGCTTGCAAAAGTCACAACTCCCAGAGACCCCAGCAAGCATGGACATGGATTCTCTTCCTCTCAATAGAATTTTACTTTATCCTCCAAAATAAAGCCAAAACAGAGCATCTGATTTCATTGTGGATAAAATGGCTAAGAAATCTCCTTTTTTTGTTGTAGAAATGGTGATGGTAGATGGTTTTTCTGAGTAAACCTTGAATTTCCCTCATGCCTATTGATACTTTACGCTAGTGTTGCTGTTGTTATTACATAAGCAATGACTCTCATAGCTGGAAATTAGAACTAGCAGTTCTGATGAGCTATGGGCTATGAAATATCATCTCAGGATAAATAGCTCCTGTTTATAATGTCACTGCATTGTAAACTCTGAGAGTTTATCATTTCAGGCTCAAGGAAAATCTGGATTCCATCAATGCTGTCATTATTGTTCCTCGCATAGCTACAAACTCCTAAGCAGCCGCCCAGCTAGCCTAATACAAATATCCCAATCAAGAAGCAACCAGTCAAGCATGTAATTAAGAGGAAATCTGTACTCAGGTTTTTGGATCATAGGCAGGAAAAGGCACTTAAATGAATAAAGACAACTTTGATAATTGACATAAACACAACAGTTCAGCTCGGATGGAGGCTCCCTATAAAAACTCAAGAGATTTCACAAATCAATATCTTCCCCTCCACCCACAGAATCCTCTCTTTTGAACCAATTTTTGTCTGGAAAAACACAGAGTGGGGGACATATCTGTTCCCATTACTCCAAAGAGTTACAGCTATATTCTACCAAAGGCAATAGTCTGGAAATTTGTCAGGGGAAATTCAGATGTTTTGCTCAGTTGCTCTACTTGGGAAATTGAGCTGCAAATCTTGTTTCAGCAGAACAGAGATGGGTCTTTGAAGATAAGGATGAAGCCATGCAGACAAAACAGAGCAGCAGCTTCTCCCAGACAGCTCTTGGCTCTGGAAAAATACTCTCAACCTACTGCCACCCCTACCTCTACCCACTCACCCTCTGCTTGAAGCAGCTCACTCTGTAGGCAGATACACGCACACACACAAAAACTTGTTTACATACAAGAATCAAGAACATCCATATGACACATGAATTTGGTTTGTGTTAGGTATAAGAATTCTGGCTTGCTCTGTGAAGCATTACCAGATTTTTCTGAGGGAGAGCAATACAATAACAGTGCTTAACGTGACAGGTCAGTCTCAAGCTGAAAGCATGCAGTGGACGATGCTGAATGGGGG
>CM034701.1:44520023-44539776 GCA_020142125.1 Phrynosoma platyrhinos
CGGGGCCAAGACAGGCCCAGAAGATGGTCCCGCTGCCTTTACCTTTTATCTATTATCATATAGATTATATATTTCAACATATTTACCAATACAATCCTAAACATCACTACATTATACACAATTATAGTTGCAATCACATTATACATTCTTCAAATAACTTTAACTTATATATACATTACCAGTTCACCTTTAAATTGTTAAGGCTGTGTTTGAAGGGGGTTGCAGAAATAGTGCAAATTGAGTCCACTTTTATGGTTAGGGTTAGGGTTAGTGAATCATGGGAACTGCATTTTATTGTGGCACCAGAGCTCTCTGACAGAGAAGGCTCAATGTCTCAGGAAAAAAAACAATTCCCATGACTCCCTAGCACTAACCCTAACCCTAAAAGTGGACTCAATTTGCACTATTTCTGGCAGTCTGCAACCCCCCTTACTCTTACTTATACTAGATCAGCATCTATTTTAACTTACTGTTTCCATCACATGTACTTACCCTATTTACTTTATATTAGCAATATAAATCAGTTCCATTGTTTACTATCACCACTCCATGCTATACATCTCCATCTTAGACTCTTTATATGTTCCTGTCAGAATTATTATCAACACAAGAGAGAAAAAAATCACTGTTTTCCAATCTTCTACCTTTTTCCTCTTAAAGGATGGAAAATTGCTAAAGCACCATTTCTAATAAACTTTGCCGGCTCCCAATACGGGCTTAAAGGTTTCTCCTCCCTCATTTTATTAATCCTACCAAACATTACATTCTTCTTTAAGTCCATTATATAATTCTTGATATTGATCTTCTCAGTTGTCTTCCCAGGAGTATTGTCTGCAACCTCGTCTCTTGATGGACAATCTCTAGTAGTTTCTGATTTCTTGTTACATCCAGTCTTGGTTCATGTTGTCCTGTTTCCAAATTTTCACCCACACACTGCAAAGCATCTCTTAGTGATGTCATCAGGCTGTCTAAATAAGTACCAACACTCCCCAGTTCTATAAGTTGTCTATATAGGTACCAGTTCTCTTCCTCTAGGTTCTTCCCTTTGTCTCTTTGTCCCAGAGAATCACATTCACTGACTATAGTATAACTTAAATGGGCTGAAGCAATGACATAGCTCTGCCCAATGTTGGAAAACAGACCCTGTAGTCATTCCCAAACTGAAATGTAACCCTGAGGACAGCCATGCCTTAAGGACTACCAGCATGGCCTATTAAAGAGGAGTTTGGCTTGTACATCAGTCCAGAACCCAGAGACCCAGGGAGAAACCCATGAATTCCTGACTGCCCCTCCCTAAAAATAGAACACTCAAAGTCACAACCCCCTTCCATTGCATTATTTTACAAAGGTTATCAAACATGTAGTTCTTCAAATATTTTATTGGCTTTTTAATGGCATCTGTCTTTTTTCCCTCTGAAATAAACAGATCATTTCACCCTGTGAAATGGGATAAAATTCAGACTTCTGAATTCTACAGAACTACATTCTGATTGTCCTGACAGGAGGAATGTTAACTCAGATGTTGGCCTTGATGCTGGGTGTGTTACAAATAAATTTCCTTCTCACGTAAAAATAGAAAAAATATGTTACCAGTGGCCACATCCCACTACCTACACAGTTCCCAAAGGACACAAACAATCAAGTTTTTCCAGAATGTGCCTTGAAATTTCAGGGCACTAATGGAGAAGTATTTTATTCATTCATTCATTCATTTCATTTATATGACACCTTTCTCCCCAAAGGGAGGTGGCTCATAGATTTAACACAAATAGGCAAGAGAGATTAGCTTGTTTGGGGACAAAAGAAAGAAGCAAAAACAGAAATAGAAATTTTACAAAATTAAAAAAGCCAGAAAAGCTCATTTCATTAACTGATTATGCTTATCATTGCTTTGTATAAAATGTAAAATATATTGTTGTTTGGTTATTGAGAGGAGTTGTTCCCCCCAGCCTGACAGCAGTCTTGTTCCACTTTGCAGAATTTCTTTCAGAGGTTCTGGCTACCAGCGTAAATTACTGTCCTTCCTTCTCCTCCTCTTCTTCATATCCACTCTTCCCACATTTATATACCATGGGGGGGGGGGGTCAATGCAATTAAAAGCCATAACATATATTAATTATTATTTTTTAAAAGTCCAAAGATATAAAAGCAACATTAACAACTCAAGAGGCAAATGCCTGTCCTAACAGCATGGCCTTTGTAATATGAAAAAAAAAAAAAAGGAAACAGTTTAGAAAGGGTGCCAGGTTAGCCTCTGAAAAGCCCTTTCTCTTGTCCTCATCTGTGATTCCATCATATGTGCTTGGCAAAACACAGGGCCTTTCCATCAGATCTTAAACCACAGATGCACTGATAGGGGAGAAGATGGTCTCTAAAGTGAAGCAAGAATATCCTTGGTGTTAAGATACCCAAAGCCACACTTTGATGTAACTTCAAAATAATAATCGAGAATTTGTTGTGATGGTTTTTGAAGCATGACAGATAATAGCACGAGCTATTAGGTTCCATTTTCTGGTCCCCTAAAACAAACAAACAAACAAAACTTGATCAATTTTAAGGAATAGTGCAGCTCCTAGGTCTCACACTACAATTTTGTTCTTTGGCAAGACTTCTGAACCAGGCCCTTGTTAGATTATGCAGCAACTGCTATACAGCTACAGGATTTCTTTAAGACTGGATAAAATTGAGTCTCTCCTTCTTGCCTTCTTCCATTTGCTCTGCCTCAGGACAGGCCTTATGAGGAGAACTGGCAGTACCTGACCTGACTGGATCAATGGGAGAATGAGGGTTTCTCCTTTCTCCAAAGGGAAAGGTCAAGCCATATGGTGTCCTCAGCATTTTGTATAGCTTGTCTTGGGTCCAAACTGTTTCCCCCTCTACTGTCTACGGGCCGTAATATTGCAGGCCAGAGGGCTTGATTCCACCCACCCTCAAGATTTAGCTGGGGGTTCCAAGCCCCCTCTCCAACCTATCTGGCAAAATTGGACCAATCTGCACAGGACAGGATACTATGGGAACAGTCCAGAGTATCCTGGCCCTGGAACTGCCTCAACCTCCCTGCATTACCTGGCCTGACATCAGGGTGGATTGTTCACATGGGCATCCTACTAAGCCACCTGATGTGTCCATCGCCACCATAGGTTGCTTTGCTCTGAGGTCAGAACAAAGTGCTCAGCCTTCATCACATTGCTAGGCATTTCATTCTGATCTCAGAGCAAGCAACTGGAGGCAGCAGTGGACACACCAGGTGGGTCAGTGGGACATGTTTCAAACAGCCACTTGGCATTGCAATGGAGGGCTCCATATCTTCCTGGAAGATCAGGAGTAACATGTACGTTTTTTAAATATATGTTACAGGTGTCAAAGGTGCATATTAAAGTGGGATGTGGTGGCTTAGTGGTTAAGATGCCAGTTCTGACAACTGGAAGATCGAAAGGTTGGCAGTTCGAGGCCAGAGTGCTGCATGATGGGGTGAGCTCCAATCACTAGTCCCAGCTTCTGCCAACCTAGCACTTCGAAAGCATGCAAATGCAAGTACATAAATAGGTACCACTTCAGTGGGAAGGTAGCAGCATTTGGTGTAGTCGTGCTGGCCACATGACCACCAGAGTAGTCCTCAGACAATGCTGGCTCTTCAGTTTAGTAATGGAAATGAGCACTGCCCCCTACAGCCAGTTACAACTGGACATTCATGTCAAGGGACTACCTTTACCTTTTTCCTCAGTTCTGATGCTAAATGTGCCAGATGTATCTGGTCTGCTCACACCAGAACCAGACTCCCCACAGAAAGGACACTGGAGGACCAGTTTATTTGGCCCATGCAGACAAAGCCTCAACTTCTATGTAGTTGAGACTCCTCAGGAATCATCAGTCAGAAATGTCCAAAATGATAAAGCACTGAGAAATATGAAGACAGTGATTGTGGTTGAGCCCTCCCAGGAATAATAAAGGCAATCTATCCAATAAACATTTCCTTGAGACTAAGCTACACTAAATGCATAGAGGGCACTTCTATAGTCACATTATAAGAACCTTCATATTTAAGGATGTTTTAGTGATAACGTAATTTGTCTTTCCCCACAACACCCTCAAATAGGAAAAATTAATAACAACCTGTATGTCAGAGATGAGATTCCCCACACCCACACCACCATACATACACTTTAAAAAGATTCCCAACGTCTCCTCTCCTGCATGATGCTGATTCACTCCACTGGAAAATATAACTTACTGTTGGGAATCAGAGAGGGGACACTGTGGTGCCTTACAAGCACAACAGCTTCAATGCCCCCCAATATGACCATGAGAAATGATTTTTTTAAAAAAAAATGATATTGTCTCTGATCGTTTTAGAATTAGAATCATTTCACTCCCAAGAATGACAAAGTTCATAACCCCTGTATTCCACAGTGTCATGTCAGAACTGCTTTTTCCACTACTACATCTGTTTGTTTTAGACACAAATCTTCAAAGAATGAAAGTCTAGCATTATAACTTTTTAAACATACAGTTTTAGAAATTGCTGCTCTTGCACAGCAGGAGAAAACCAGGGCAAATGGGATTAGAAAAGAACATTACCATTTCTTTCTCAGTTCTCTTAGTAGGGTGGGAATTATGATGTTCCTCCCCAAGCTCACAGGGTTAGCGGGGTGAGAGAACAGCATGTGTTGGCAAGAGCTTTGCATATATTTTTAGGTACTCTCCTTTTTACTATTCAACTCAAGCCTTGCAGGCAAATCAGAGTGAGACCATAAGCATTGCTAAATGCCATGGGCTTAGTCACAGAATTACAGATTCTTGGTGTCAAGATACCTGCAGTTACACTTTTATGTAACTTCAAAATGGAAGTAATAGTGCCCTCCGGAATTTGTTGTGATGGTTTTCAAAGACCGATGGATAATACCAACGCAAGCTACTGCAACAGCTATTAATGTTCATCCTCCCACCCCACCATGCTGGATCAATTTTCAAGCATAGTGCAGCTTTTGAATCTCATGCTGCAATTTTTCTTTTCAGGAGGACTTCAGATCCAGATATTAGATTACTACAGTAATTGTCAGGCATTAGCAAACAAAGCTTATGAATTTACTTTTCTTTAAAAGAAAAACTTTGTTGTTCTCAGGGAACACAAATTCCAGCTGGAATCCAAGAAGTATTTAGGAAAGGCAATGGCTGGGAGGAGGAGTCTTAAAGGTATTTAATCACCTTAGCCCAGAATGAGGATGGAAATCATCAAAATGGAATGGGGGCCAGAAAATGGGGTTTACCAAAGGGCTAGCTGGTAGATAAAAAAAAGACTGTAAAATTGAGCTTCTTTGTTAGAGGTTTCATTAACTGAAACATGCCTATATTCATGTATATTTCATGCAGAGACCCACAGTATTTTGGTATAGGGTTCTCTTAAGCAAGGAATACTCAGAGGTACTCTGAAATATAGTCTACAGCACCTGGTATTCATTGGCAGTTTCCTATCCAAGTACTAACCAGAGTTGATCCTGCTTAGCTTCCAAGATCAGACAGGATATTAAATACTCTTAAAAACAGTTTGACAGGCAGTGGTATTTTCCTCCGAAGTGTTTCTTGCCTAGGACTGGAGCTGGGAATGGAGGGTATGGTTTAAAGATTGTCAGTCCAGGGGCAGGGGGATAGGTAAATGGCCAGGGCAGAGTAAGCCAAGATAGGCCCATCATCACATTTTTTAAAAAATGAAAAGCAATCCATGCTTTTATTGACAACAGTACCTCATGCAAACAAGAGGGATTTCTCAGGAAAATGGTCACACAGTGAGAAAAGTAAATTTATATCAGAATAATGTGGCAAAAGCCATCATGGTATAGCAATGGTTTAGGACTGATCATTGCATAATGCATTTTGAAATGGGATGCTTTCTAAGTTGAAGAATATTTTAGATGGTCACTCACACAGTGACTGTTCAAGATACACAGCTGTGGTACTATCGTATAAATATAATAAAAATCATGGACTTTGGGCCAAACATCCAGGGCTCTCATCACACTATGAACAGGAGGTTCCTAAACGTAGAAAGATTGGCTTTATGAAGTTAGTGGATTAGTACACAGTGCTGTAGAAAGAGCTCCATCACTACAACAACACAAATCATAACTGTGATTTGCTATAAAAACATACCATGGATGCTTCCAGATGAGTCTTTTATTATTTAATCACCTTAGCTCATTCATGGAATTTTACAGGGCATCCATATGGTATCATCTTCCATATGTTCATAGACACACATAAATACACACACACAAAGAGAAAGACAGCAAGCAAGAAGTGTCTTCCACTGTCCCCCCCCCCCCCTTCTGTTTGCTTGCCATTCATTGAGCAGGTAGAATAGCTGCACTGCATCTTTCCTTTAGTTCCACTAGGAATGGTCATTTGGAGGTGTCCCACATTTCATGCACACTTGTTCCTCTCGTGTGCAACTAACTCTTCTTGTGGCACACACACTTCAGTATGTATCTCATTGCTCATGAGCTCTGATTTAAGAATTATTTGAAAAAGAAGTCAAGCAGTGTGAGTCAGTAGCAAACACCACCGACTCACTCACTCACCTCCCAACATCTTCATTCAGAGACACAATTAAAATAATTGTTTGGGAGATTCTTGACTCAGGATGATTTGAATTGCAAAGATTTAATTTCAAAACTTGGGAAATATATGTGGCTTTCACAGACTACAGATGGCTGGAAAAAATCTTTAAAGGAGAGCAATCTGGAAGAGTATGAATTTGGTGCTGTAACACTGCTACCATGCTGTGTATCTAATTTATTCAACCTCTGTTCCAGACTCCTCCAAGCTAAGAAGAGAATTTGGCATGCTGCTGGATTTGACAAAAGACATTAAGTATTAATGGTGATCTTTGCATAGATTACAATGCTTCTAAATATTATTTGTGCTGTTGTTTCAGCAGGGAAGGCTATATAAAAATGAAATATCTAGCATTCTTTCAGTCTTACCATCATCACATGGTCATCTGGTGAGGAAACAGCTGAGAGCCTTCTCAGTGGCTATTCTCACCCTCTGGTATTCACTCTCCAAAGGATTATAAAATCATAGAACCATTGAGTTGGGAGCCATGCCCTATAAGGAGAGACTTAGGGAGCTGGGTATGTTTAGCCTGGAGAAGAAAAGGTTAAGAGACGATATGATAGTCCTGTTTAAATATTTGAAGAGATGTCACACTGAAGATGGAGCAAGTTTGTTTGCTGCAGCAACAGAGAATAGGATCCAGAGCAGTGGATTCATACTACAGGAAAAGAGATTCCATCTCAATGTTAGGAAGAACCTCCTGACAGTAAGAGCTGTTCGACAGTGGAACAAACTCCCTCAGAGTGTGGTGGATTCTTCTTCAGAGGTTTTTAAACAGAGGCTGGATGATCAACTGTCAGGAGTGCTTTGATTCTGTTCCTGCATGGCAGGGGATTGGACTGAATGGGCCTTGTGCTCTCTCCCAACTCTATGATTCTATGGAAGGGGCCCTATAGGCCATTGTCTAACACACACACACACATTCAGTAAAGGAATGTCAGCTGCAGCATCCTCAGCTGGTAGCTGTCCAGCCTCTTTTTGAAGATGTCTAGAGATAGCAAGCCCACCACCTCTCTAGGTAATTGGTTTTATGGCCAAGGAGGCTAGGCTGACCCCCCTCCTTGTTCTCCTTTTGCCATCAGACAAAGCTCCTTATGTTCAAACATACTTTTAATAAGTAACTGTTTATTACTTATTGCTTGCAAGAGCCTTTTATGGATGGTATGTGCTCCGTTTTTAACTTTATATTTTGAATGTTTTATATTAAAAAGATTAATGGTTTTAATGTGGTGTTTTTTAAATTGTGTTCTAATTTTTAGTGTCAGTTTTTAGCTTACCTTATTTTAAGTTTGTGAACCACTTTGGGTCCCACATCAGAAGAGAGGTAATATTTAAATGAAATACAAATAAATAAGTAAATATTACCTTGCAATATTTCTATACTACAGTCCAGTAGGGCAGGTTAGTAAGAGCAAAGTAAATTACAGAGGGTCAACTGAAAGGAGAAGGAAGTCATTCCAAAATTACATGGAATTAGGATTGCCAGCTCAGGATTGTCTCAGGCCCTGCAATTTCCTGGCCAAAACATGAGAATAAAGGTGTTGTCACAGGGATGGGTCCTGGTGATGTTACAAAGCTGATGTCACACAAAATGGCTCTTGATAACCATGACACATTAGGTATCAACTACAGCTGCTCAGAGTATGCCATTCACGTAAAAAAAAATATCATGTATCACAAATGCAGAAAATCACACACAACCACACACACACACACACACACTTTTCAAGGTTGTTTTCTTGCCATGAGATTCCTTCCTCTTGCAAGAGGCAGGCTATCTGGCATCCTTACATGGAAGCACCTCGTGAAGGTGTTTCTAGAGCATGAAAAACATAGGGGGGGACTACACCTCACAGAATCTCCACCCGATAGAAATAGTATTACTCAAAATGTAACCAGTTTTGCACTTGGGCTGTTTTGTGTAATGTTTGGTTGTTTATTAACATTTTCCTCCTAGTGACAAGGGACTGGTATAATGCCAATCACAATGGAGAGATAAAAAATATTGAATACCTCTACAACCTGCTTTCCCCATTGCTGTGAAACAGGCAACACATCTTAAAATGACCAGGTTTTCTGTTCATATTATTCTAAATTAATTATTTCCAAACCATCCACAATCTACTTTCTCATATCTATTGCATATATGTATGTGTTCAAATAACTGGAGCTTCTACAATAAAGATTATTATTAAAAGTAGGGCTGAGAGGCAATAACAAAAATCTACTTAAGGTGAATCAGTCAGTTGTCAACCCAAATGTGTGGGGTGCTAAGATTAGAAAAGGTGAGGGATACCTGGTGATCCTGGCAAGATTGTATGAGTGTTACGAGTTTACACAGCGGCTATACCAGGAGCCAATGTAATGAAATGAGCAAAATGAGGGATTTAAATGGAATCTTTAAGCATTTACCTGCTACCCATTCACACGACACAATTATAGTGCTATATTCCACCTTCTCTGCCATGGCAATATCATATCAAATCCTGGGATTTGAAGTTTGGTGCTGCACGAGAACTTCTTGGCTGAGAATACCAAATGTCCCATTCCTAAACTCCAAATTCCAGGATTCCATTGGTCTGAAGCATGGCAGTTAAAGTGCAATCATTGCACTAATCACATACTGTGAATGGATCTCAGGATGTCAGATCTGTCATGTACAATGAACTCACTGGCAGCAGTGGTATTATAACATTTGTTCAGCTTTTTTAGAACTCTGAATGTCTCTTAAGAGAATGCAATATGAACAGAGTCCAGAGCTAGGAAAAGTGGAGTTATTATAGTCCTGTTGCTTGGGAGCATCTGGTAACTGTAGCCTCCAAAGTAGTTGTTTCCAAGCTCTGGGAAAGCCCCCATTGTAATGCCACTTTCTAGATTTGTTTCTCAAATAATTTGCTTCTTGTCCTCTGAGTATCTCATACATGGAATAAGAACATTGCCTTATTTTCCAGAAGCTTTACAATGCCTGTTTGATGACCTGCAATGAAAAACTTGAGTTACCAGACTTGAAATCTATAAGGTTGCCCTTAAACTTCAAGTGAAGTAATCAATGACAGACAACAACCAGAAGTAATTACTTCCATTATCAAGATGCATTTCTTGACTTACAGGCCTGGTCTTGAAGGACACATCCATCCTTACAGTGATTCTGATTTCCCTTGAGAAAAATGAGACATTTTGCAGGCATTATTCTTTTTAAAAATGTCAGTAATGACAAAATGTACAAGTCTACTGCAAAATGCAATCATTCTATTTACACATTATACTCAACATTTACATTTATCTGACAGCCTGTACCAAACTTATGGATAACTGTATGTATGTCTCTTTCATCTCTTTCAGGAGCAACCCTGGAAAAGTAGGAGTCCCAGGTCATATCAGGAAAGGTATAAACATTTATTTATAATATTTATTCATTGCTTTTTCTACCCTCTAGCATTGCCAAATCAATAAAAAATAAAAGATACTGGCTGACATCCTGTTAGGTATTTGCATCATCATAAACTGAATTACAATCATGTAAAAGGGAACCAGCATGGTGTAATGCTTTGAGTATTGGAAATGTGTGTCAATGTGGGACCAATGCTAGCCCATATGACTCTGTGCTTCACATCTGCTCAACATGTGTGGACTGCGGCCTGATTTGAACTCCCTTTCTGGGATTCACTTCTAGAACTATAGAAGCATTTAGACTAATCAAATTGTAATACTCTACACAGTTCTTGTCCCCAGCAATTTTAAAATAATGTAAATTTTGAAAAAATTGACAGTAATTTGAAATTACTCATTTTCTCAAGGCTTCAATAAAATTCACTCATATCACACATATAATGGAACTTTGTAACAATGATTTTCAACTAAACTTCCTTCTAACTCCATGTGAATAATTACTGGTTATTTTGCAACAGCCAATTTGCAGAACTGTAATTTTTGTTCAGCAGCAATTAACTTTTCTTTAAGCAGATGGCACATAATATATCATGGCACCTTGAAGGATTGTGTTATGCTACCCCTTCCAAAATGGTGGTCAGCTTCATTCTGGTTTCATTTGCCAGGTGGTTTATTGGTTTTGGGGGGATTGCATCTGGTCATATAAATGTCTCTCCTTTGAATTATCCTGTGATATTTCTGCATAGTAATAGCTTAAAGCTAGGGATGCACAGCTTGCTAAATGAGATGCTGCTGCATTAATGCAATGAAAAGATAAAGACAATCTTTTAACTTATTAATTACTAAAAGCCTAATGATATTTTAATTTATGTTCTTTTGTATGGAAATTCACCCCATCGTAAATTAAATTCTTCACTAAGTATTTCTAAAGTCTTCCAACACCCAAACTGGGAGGGTAATGAGTAGCTTAATCCTTTCTCTTGTATTAGGGTCCTTTATATTGTTTTGCTTTGTTTTAAAAGCCACCGTTCGAATAGTCATAGTTCAGACCTAAGAAAATGCTGCAAACAGAGTTCAAAAAGAATGGAATGAGTAGCTGTGGAGGAAACATCAACTGGCAAATCCCAGCAAAACCCAAGGAATTCTATCACAAGAACTCACACTTCTTTGGATCCATTTGGAAGAGTCCAGGATCTAACCATATTAGATTAGACCAGAGGCCTATCTAAACTGGTTCACATACCTAGCAATTATAGGTCAGTCTGATTTGAGGCCTGGAAATATACATAGAGTACAGAATATAACCTATAGAATATAACATATAGAATGCAAGATATAATGGAGAAAGCTATGTGTATTAGACTATGTGCATGTGTTACTGAGAACAAAGAGACAGGCTAATTCAAGGCAGAAGACCTACTCAAATATTTATAGCTGAGATGAGATGAGAATGCTAGCATAACTATTAACATTGAGATATGAGCAGACTTGACTAATAATTGCCTCCTAGCAGATGCAATAGCAGATGCAATGAGGATGGAATGCAGCCAAAGACCCTAAACATACCTAAAGTGACATCATATCTAAGTTCTCTGTTTTGATTGGATGAGATAAATGGAGTAGTGCTACAGATCTCTTATCCTATTGGACCAGCTAGGATAGCTGATAGGCTGGATGGATGGTAGAGAGAATAAAAGAAGCCAATAAATAAGAAAACTGAACTGCTTCAGTACATCAAGATGACTAAACTGAAACTGTCATAGTTTGGCCATATCATGAGAAGACATGGCTCACTAGAAAAGACAATAATGCTTTGTAAGCTAGCAGGCAGTAGGAAAAGAGGAAGTCCCCATTCTAGATGGATAGACTCAATCAAGGAAGCCATGGCCCTGAATCTGCAGGACCTGATCAGGGTTGTTAATGATATACTGACCAGGAGGTCTCTCATTCATAGGGTTGTCATAAATCAAAGTTAACTTAATGGCAATTAATAACAAAAAAATCATATGAAGAGATTACTGCAATGTCGCCTCTAAGCCATGTTGTTCCTGTTAAATGACAAACTGCACAGACATGATGATGCAAATAAATATTGCTGCTAAGAGAAACATCTAGGCTATGGTAAAACTGGTATATTTCTAATTATGATAGTAATGGATGCCCTGTATAGATGTTTATAGGTATATAATGGATGCTGCTAGATGATCACCCTTTTGGTTCGGTTAGTCAACCAGTTACTAACCCACCTAACAGTTGTATTGTTTAACCCACATTTTACTATCTTGTTTTCAAGAATATTGTGGGGACTTTGTCAAAAGCCTTACTGAAATCAAGATAATCTATGTCTGCTGCATTCCCTTCATTTACCAAGCTGGTAATTTTATATATAAAAAAGAGAGGTCAGATTAGTCTGGCATGACTTGTTTTTGGGAAACCCATGTTGACTTTTTGTGATTATGGAATTCCCTTCTAAATGTTCACGGACTCTGTTTAATGATCTGGTCTACAATCTTTTCTGGTATTGGTGTAAGATTAACTGGGCGATGATTGTTGGCAACCTCTTTTTTCCCCTTTTTGAAGATGGAGACAATGTTTGCCCTCCTCCGTCTGCTGGGATTACTCTTGTTCTCCAGGAGTTCTCAAAGATTATTACCAATGACTCTGAGCTTACATTTGCCAGCTCTTTTAATACCTTTGGATGTAGTTCATCTGGTCCCGGAGACTTAAATTCGTTTAGATTAATCAGGTATTCCTGTACTACCTCTTTACTTATTCTGTGCTGCATTTCCCCTATTGTGTCCTCTGCTCCATTTTCCTCAGGTTGAGCACCCTTTTTCTTTTGTGAGAAGACTGAGGCAACAAAGGTGTTGAGTAGTTCTGCCTTTTCTCTATCCCCTGTTAGCATTTCTCCATCTTTTCCACACAGTGGCTCTACCATTTCCTTCTTCTTCCTTTTGCTACAGATATACCCAAAAAAAGCTCTTGTGTTGTTCTTACTCTCTCTAGCAAGTCTGAGCTCATTCTGTGCTTTGGCTTTCCTGACTTTACCCCTACACATGCTAGCTACTTCTCAGAATTTCTCCCATTCCATCTCTGTAGACATTTTCATTCACAAATTGCCCCCTCCCCTGCAAAAAAGATTGATCCAGGAGGTTTAACCTCACTTTGATTGAAATGCTGGGATAAGGATGCATTCTGGAAAGATTAATGAGATGTTCACAGCAATTTTGCACACTCTTTAAAAACTGTGGCCTTTCTGCCACTGCATTTTGTCCCACTGTAGTCCTCAGAGCCTTTTAATGCCTCTCCTATGTCCAGTTGTTGGAGTTGTACCTGCAGCAAAGAATTATTATTATCACTTAGAAGGATAGGTTTGTTATTACAGTACTTCTTGCCATTGAGCCCTTATTTATTTTCAATCCTGTTGAAGCTTTATTCACCTTAAAATGGTTTCTTTGAGCAGCAGCAGAGAGCTAAGATGTTATCCCATGCTGTTTTCTATCTCCTCTGTTCAGCAGAATGTGCTTTTTTACTTTCACACAACAGAAAGCTTCAGTGTCTGATGCAATAAGTGAAACTCTGCCACTTGAACATGGGGTCATAGATTCACCGCATGTCTCTTGTGAGAGCTGCTTGCTGAAGTAATGTATTTGATAATACAGTGAAGGTTTGTTCATCTTTAAAAAAAACCCAATTAGGAAATAAAGGTATTGGCAATTTGCATTTATTACATGGTAGCGGAATACTTGTTAAATCTGTCACTATCTCCAGGTAAATTCCATAAAATAATTAAATGTTGAAAGACAATGGGATTATTTCTTTAAAATAAATGGAAAACAAAATGATTGAATCCCTGTTGTTGTTTTCTATAGTGAAAATGAATGTAAATTTGAATGAAGGAAAATTAAACAAAAATGCAGTTCATTGAGCTTGTTTACACTGGATGCATTGTTTTGTACTGATGAAATGGCTACAGTAAAATAATAAAATTGGTATTGAAGAAATGAACAGTGGTCTAAATCCATTTGTTAGTCCCAAATAGAGAGAGCCATTAAATTGATAGAACTTACATAAGCATTGATTTTAAAAGTCTTATTCATTTCAGCGGTGTCCTCTGGTAGGGACCAGTCACTGGGTTTAGCTTTATCTCTTTATAGACAGTTCACAGAAAGGTCACAGGAGAGCTATATTTAGTTTTTATAAAAGTTAGACATTATTTGTGTATCAGTATAAGTGCTTATAAAATTAAGAGACTTCATTCTATCTACATGATATTTGTAAGCCTGATGCCCTCTAGGTATAGTACCAGAACTATAAATTCCTTGTTTTTTGAATAGAAAACACCAAAGGTAAGGGCAGCAGAAGCTTGGATGGTGCTTCCATTAAAATCAGTGGGAAAATAAATGAACTCATTAATGAATACAATTCAGACAAATATAATAATAATAGTAGTAATAATAATTATAACAACAACAACATTTTTCCTTGAATATGAAATTTATTCATAGCTGACTTGACCATAAGTGTGTATTCTGCCTGATGTTGTACTAGAAAATTCAGCAGTCAGAATTGATGTTGTACTCTGAGCTGATTGTGGATATGAAACTAGGGTGTGCTGCTTTTGCAATGCAAATGGAATAGGTATTTACAGGGAGTGTGGCAAAAAAAGGTGAGCCAGCATGGTGTGATGGTTTAAGTGTTGGACTACAACTCTGGAGACCAGGGTTTGGTTCCCTGTTCGGCCATGAAACCTACTGAGCCCTGGTGGTGCAGTGGTTAAATGCTTATGCTGCAGCCACTCGCTCATAAACCACAAGGTTGTGAGTTTAATACCAACCAGGGGCTTAGGGTTGACTCAGCCTAGCATCCTTCTGAGGTCGCTAAAATGAGTACCCAGCTTGTTGGGGACAATTAGCTTACACAAGCAGGGAGTGCTTAAGTGCACTGATAAGCAGTATAGAAATGTACTTGCTATTGCTATTGGCACTAGGTGACTAGTCTCAGCCTCAGGGGAAGGCAATGGCAAACCTCCTCTGAACAAATCTTGTCAAGAAAACTCCATGACAAATTTGTCTTAAAGGTATTCCCTGTTGACTAGGTTGTCAAGTCATGTCTGACCAGGTCTTAGGGTCACCATAAATCAGAAACAACTTGAAGGCACACAACACATACACGCACGCATACGTGTAAAAAAAGAAACCAGATCAAGACCAAATTGTGCCTGATCTGCATTCTAAGCTGCAGCCTTAGCAATAGCAAACAAAAGCAGCCAAGAGAACAACCTCAGGCACCAGACAGCATTTCACAAGGATTACAGTGCTGACAAAGAGCATTTGTATGTAATTTATCAAATCATAGTAGGAGAAAAAGTCATATTCTCAGTTGGTGAGGATTAGATTAATCCATTTCAAATAGTGAAACTGCAAATCCATTTGGAAATATATTTTTTCAAAAAAAAAATATGATAACATAAAGCTTCCACTGCCTGATTGCAATGATTAATTAAATCACAGAATATAATTTAACTCCCATTTAATCAATAGGATGAACAATAACTCTGTTTAAGACTGCTGAAGAGTTTGCCATCCTGAAGGCCCAAGACATGAACTGGCATCATTTTCCTTCCACCAAATATTATTGTTGATTTTTTTAAAAAATGTATTTTGTTCCATTTGGAAGCAAGAATAGTGGTACATCTTGGGCCAAAGTCCAGGGTTCCACAGCCCACATGACTTCCAAATGATTACCCAGAAAACAGCACTAATGAGAGTTTCAGCAAACAGATTCTGTGCCAGCACTTGGGCTGAACCCTAGTGCTAATGCTGCTTTGGCTTGTTTTTCTAAGCCACATTTTATATAGTGGTGTTCTATAGAATCTAAATACATTGGTTGGATGAAATATATAGGATTTGTAAACAGCATCATTATAGTAACTCATTGTTTGTGCATGGGAGAGCAACTATGGTGGATAGAGAGAGGGCAACATGCAATCCCTGGGGGACCATATAGACTGCCAACAATGAAAAAGAAACCAAAAAGTGGACAGAAGTCTACTTCTGGTTTTGATAAAATTGTACATTTTGATGTTAAACAGTACACTGCTTTCTCTCTAATCCAGGGGTAGGCAACCTTTCCCCTTTAAGGGCCGAGGGACTTCAGCTCCCAGAAGCCTCAGCCATGTTGGCCAATAGCTCCTGGGATTCTGGGAGCTGAAGTCCCTCGGCTCTTAAAGGGGAAAGGTTGCCTACCCCTGCTCTAATCTATTTTAAGAGGTGAATTACAAACTTCCAAAGTGGAAGTTTACAGGGAAGGAGGGCAAAAAAAAGGTTGATCTCAGGAATCTGGAGGACTCAATGTCAGCAAAAACAGCCTTGGAAATTCACCTTCAAGGCCCACTTTCACCACCACAGCTGTGATGATCAACCTGACCCATGGAATGGTGAGCACAGCTGATGGAGAGATGCAACCACATAAGGTTGTTTGCATCTGAGACTGGTGCTGGCTCCAAAAGGAATGCTACATATGCTTTCCCAGTGTGAGTGTCTAACAGAGGATTCTTCCATTCTTTCTGCTGCATACTGCTTCTTTCAAAGGAAGGCCAAGAGTCCTCGGTGCCAGAAAGCCTCAAGGGAGAAAGTGACGACAATGCTTTTGGTCTTGGACTGAAGAAGCTTGAAGAGGTTGAGGTTTGTACCACCCTCTCAGAACCCAAGCTGACCCTGGGACCTCTTCATTTAAAAGTTTATATTACCTTCAATGTGGGAGTGTTAGGTTTAAGAAACAAGAATGTTGTATATGTGCATCCAGATTTTTTTTCAGTCTAGAAAAGAAATCTATGGAGCCCTTTGAACACTAGTCTGACCTGCATAAGGAAGAATATAAGAAATGAGTCAGCAATGTACTCAGTATGGCACCACTTGCAGTGGCTCTTTCCCAGCCCTACTTGGAGATACCAGGGATGGAACCTGGGATATTCTATATGCAAAGTATGTGCTCAGCCACAAAGCTTAGGACAATGTTTGGGTTATTTGGAATATCATGGAATCCCAGAAGAGGCAATAGGAATGGGAAATAATTTTATTTTGTTCTCATTTTAATGCAAATAGACCTAATCCACACTTCCCCAAATTAATTCATTAACTAGAAAACAATCATCCTTTGGTTTTTACATTGAATTTTGCAGTTCGTCAGTCAAAATCTTTGTACAACAATCCAGAACGTAAGGAACCTCATATACAAGAAGGTGTACATAAGGGGAATATGCATACAAGAAGGCATATATTAGGGAAATGCCTTACAAAGATACTTATATTTGGGGTAAATGTTCATGACTATACAATGTTTGTGCACATAATCAGAGACTGATAAAAAAAACATGATAGAATAAGCTTGTGCTTCAAAACATGTAAACATTATACACAGTAAAAAAGACAGATTAATCCATCCCTAAGTGATAAGGCTGTTATTTTTTAAAAGAAGGCCTGTAACAAAATTGCATATGACAATCCTTTCTGGCATAAACAGCACCACTTCTGCCAGACTTTCAAGAAGACTTCAGCAGTGTTAAAATTCAATGAAATAAATCGTCTGTCAGGAGCAACCTAGAAGTACACAAGTTATCTTTTTATAATAACTGAGATATTTTGTTGTCACAGAAAGCTCATTTTCCTGTCATGCTTGTTTCCTTTACTTGCAACAGACTATACACATAAGTGCCAAAATAACAATGCTGCATTCTAAATCAAGCCCAATGGGCTGAGAAGGAAACATTATGCCATAGAGATCAGTGACATGTCAACAGCCACTTGAGCATTTTGTAGCAAGGGTAGGCAGGTAACAAATTTGTTTTTATGCAACAAAGAATCCAACTGTTCCTATAGAATACCTGAAAAACAAGTTTGAAAATCTATTGTATTATATATGTGTGTATATGTATATGTATATACACACACACAATGACTGATGACCTAGATGGCTCAGTATAGCGTAGCAATTCAGCATGCAGAACTATGTGACAGCTGGCTGTTCACTGACCCAGGGAACTTACTGCAAAGGTGCTGCAACCCTCCTCCAAGGCCATTCCATTCATAGGGGACAGCAAGAGGGATTTGGACAATTGTCTGGCTATTTCCCCATAGCCAGATGCAAAATGATTTCATTACCTACTGGGGACCACTGGGGGCCTCTGGAGATCTCATAAGATGGTGTAATAATGCCACATCTGGCAACAGGACAGAGATATTTCTCTGATCTCTCCTTGCTCTCCACTGAGAGCAAGCAGGGGGGAGGGTTCAATGGCTTTATAGTAAGTCTGAGGGGTGGGAGACTTTGGTTAATGCAGGGAAAAGGAGGGAATATCAACCTCCACACCAACCAATTTTTTAAAAAGAAAATACTGTAGAAGATAAGGTGGCATTTTCTATTTAACAAGTGAAGCAGAACTGGGGTAGGTTCCCCACATGTGCCATGGGAAACCAGGGCCTGATTCCCACTTAAATTTAAACCAGTTTGCAGTTCATCAAAAGGTCCATTGTTCCCACTATGAAAGCACATATTTTCATTATTCCCTTGTAATCACTTCTTTGTTGGCATGATTGTCATTTCCACTAGTTTGCGTCGCTTCAAAATGCATGTCAATCATCTATGCATCATCAGTGACGCAAGGAGTAACATGGTGAGGAGGGGGGCAGAGTGGGACGACTTTAGCATGTTGCTCAAAAGTACACCATTTCCGCTTTGAGCAGCCGGTTTGGGAACTAATTTTTTTTAAAAAAATGATAGAAGATTCAATCCATTGGTTTTGCAAGTACTTGTCTTGCTGAGCTGCCATCAGTCCAATCACCAGGCATGCCAGCAAGTAGTTGCAAAAACAACGGATCGCAGCATGGAAGCGGGGGGGGGGGGGGGGGGGGGGGGGGAATGGTAAATCTCCCAAAAACTGAGTCAGGATGGTAAACAGTCCTCTGCCATTAGTCCCTCCCCTCCAGTATGTTCTAGCTCAGATCTGTCATTCCCACTTATTGAACATGCTTCGGAATTGATTCTTTTCAAAAGAACCTCCAAAGAACTAGTGTCAGGAAACAGTGGGTTTTTTGCCTTTGCCTCACATCATCACAATTGCAACCGAGTTCAATAGGATCGGAACCGGTTTCAAGTGGGAATGATGGTCATACAACCCAATCTGTGATTCACTTTAAATCATAGTGGGAATGAAGCCCAGGTAATCCTGAAAAGCAGGATGGAGGATTTGTGCCACTGAAACCTTAAGGAGCTGCCCTCTCTGTCACTATCTCACTACTGCTATGATGGGACTTGGCTTAGGTTAGTTGCCATTCAAATTTCAGACTGCTCTGTCCACAAAGTGATTCAGAATACAAGGATCATTGATATAATCCTATGATTCCCTTTGTCAAGTATTCTGCCATTTGCCCTTTGGAACATCAACCCAAGCCTGGAACAATCTAAACAACAAATTCATTTTCTTGACACCACTGTGCTGCTATGGCTAATCCTTGTGCTTGGTTCAGAAGCTACAGTTGGTTCAAAACATGGCAGCCAGGCTTGTATCTGGAACATCTAGGAGGGACTACATCACCCCGGTTTTGAGGTCCCTCCACTGGTTGCCTATTGGCTTCTGGACCCAATACAAGGTGTTGGTTATCACCTTTAAAGTCTTAAATGGCTTGGGTCCAAGCTATCTCACAGACCGCCTCCTCCCATACAATCCTCCCCGTGCTCTCCGGTCCTCTGG
>CM034701.1:44548011-44569680 GCA_020142125.1 Phrynosoma platyrhinos
GGAAAGCCGGCTCTCCAAGGAGGTCCCCCTTGGAAAGCCGGCTCTCCGGAGGTCATGTGATAACTTCCATAGTTTTTAACATTTTTGCCTGATGAAGAAGTCAGTGAAGCTTTAAAAGCTTGCATGATTTTGTTCATTTTGGTTGTCCAATAAAATATTACCACTGTTTTGTGAAATATTTATTTATTATTTTTATTTCATTTGTATGCTGTATTTCTCCCCAGAGAGACCCAAGGCTGCTCACCGACAAAACGTTTAAAATCCTCAGTAAAATTCAAAATAATTAAAACATCTACACACAATATAACATCATATAAAAATATATCAAAGTTAAAAACATTACTAAAAACCCACCTGCTCCATAAAAACCACCCTGCTATGAATTATATATCAAATGCCTGCCTGCATAAAAATGTTTTTACTTGCCAGTGAGATGTCAGCAGGGAGGGGCCAGTCAAGCAAAATTTTCGATTTTGTTGTATTTTTAAATCATAATTGAGGCAGTTATAACAGAGGCCAAACAACAGAATTTTTTGGCCCAACAACAGAAATTCCTTATTATAGTGCGGACAGAACTGTCACAGAACCTATGAGTAAGAATTCTTTTGTTAAGCAGTTGTCTCTTGACACCTTCTTTTGTGTCCACTTTTTTGCAGCTGCTATTAGCACACAGCTTATTCTCTCTACAGATCCACTATATTGTTTTGCATTGACCCTAGAATCATAGAATCAGAGTTGAAAGAGACCACAAGAGCCATCCAGTCGAAATCCCTGCCACGCAGGAACTCACAATCAAAGCATCCCCAACAGATGGCCATCCAGCCTCTGTTTAAAGACCTCCAAAGAAGGAGACTCCACCACACTCCGAGGGAGTGTGTTCCACTTTCAAACAGCTCTCACTGTCCTCCTAATGTTGAGGTGGAATCTCTTTTCCTAGGTAGGTTGCATCCATTGTTCTGGGTCCTATTCTCTGGAGCAGTAGAAACAAGCTAGCTCTCTCCTCAATATGACATCCCTTCAAATATTTAAACAGGGCTATCATATCACCTCTTAACTGTCTCTTCTCCAGGCTAAACATACCCAGTTCCCTAACTCATTCCTCGTAGGGCATGCTTTCCAGACCCTTCACCATTTTAGTCGCCCTCCCCTGGACACACTCCAGTTTTTCAACATAATTTTAGAATTGTGGTGCCCAGAACTGGACACAGTATTCCAGGTGAGGCCTGACCAAAGCAGAATAGAGTGGCATTGTTACTTCCTTTGATCTAGATACTATACTTCTATTGATGTAGCCTAAAATTGCATTGGCCTTTTTTCACTGCCACATCACACTGTTGATTCATCTTCAACTTGTGGTCTACTAGGGCTCCTAGATCCCTTTCACACATAAGTTCATTAAGCCAGGTGTCCCCCATCTTATATCTATGCGTTCCCCCCCCCAATGCAGTACCTTACATTTCTCTGTGTTGAAATTCATTTTGTTAGTTTTGGCCCAGTTTTCTAATCTATTCAGGTCATTTTGAATTTTCATCCTGTCTTCTGGGGTATTAGCTATTCATCCTAATTTAGTGTCATCTGCAATTTGGTAAGCATGCCCCCTATTCCTTCATCCAAATAATTGATAAAGATGTTGAATAGCACTGGGCCCAGGACAGAACCCTGTGGCACTTCTCTCCAGGATAAAGAGGAGCCATTGATGAGCACCCTATGGGTTCAGTCAGTCAACCAATTACAAATCCACCTAACAGTTATATTGTCTAGCCCACATTTTATTATATTGTTTGCAAGAATATCATGGGGGACCTTGTCAAAAGCTTTACTGAAATTTAATCAAGAAGTAATAAAATAAGGACAACCCCCAGAAAGTTTGGGATAAGAATCAAGTGTGGGAAAGTACAATGGAGGCTAGCACAAAGAGTAGCTTAATGCTTTAGGCCAGGAGTAGGCAACGTTTCCCCTTTAAGGGCCAAGGGACTTCAGCTCCCAGAATTCCAGGAGCTATTGGCCAACATGGGACTATTGGACAACATGGCTGAGGCTTCTGGGAGCTAAAGTCCCTTGGCCCTTAAAGGGAAAAGGTTGCCTACCCCTGCTTTAAGCTGACAAACTTTTGCCTGTGATCTTCAAGAAGAAATGCACACCTCAGGGGGTGGAGAAGCAGCAGTGTTCACAGCCATAAAGTTACAGGGGTCTTTTCTTCATGCCCTCAGGTCTGTGACCAGTCAGAGGTTCACTTAAAAGCCATCTGACCTTTCAAGATTCATGCTTTTGGGCTCTCTATAACCACTATTACAATAAAAATATAACAAAATATTGCTATCCCAGAATAATACAGGTATCCCAGAATAATGTATAGTAACAAGGAGGTATCTATCACTTCCTTTTTGCAATCCCCCCCCCTTCATAACCTGTCTCTCAGCTGCTGGTGCCTTCCCACACAGTCATTTAATAGCCAGATGTGGAAGCAGCCAGACAACATTCAGCTATGTTTCTGCAGCCATATAACAACATCCTACCAGATTTCAGGGGGGTTCTTCTGGACCTCCAAATAGTCCCCAAACTTTTTCAGGCTAACACCCCTTTTCTTCTTGGGTGACTACGCTAGATGCCTATTTCTTGGTATTAGGTTCACTGTTCTACTGCGGATGGGGGAGGGAGAAGGGAAGCAGCTACTTTTGGGTAGCTTTGCACATGAAGTAAATTAAATCCTGCTTGTCATGCAACCCCACTGGGTGACCCTAGGCAAGTCACACTTTCCCATCCACAGAGAAGGCAATGGCAAACCCCCCTCTGAAGAAAATTTTTAAAGAAAACCCCATGATAGGTTCTTCTTAGGGTCACCATGAGTCAAAACCACTTGAAGGCACACAACAAGAACAATTGCTACTAGCAAGCCCAAGTTCCAAAGGGAGCCTGGAGTCCCACAAGTTTGTATTTGGGAGAAGGAAGGTGAAGCTGGGAGTGAGGCCCCTCTATGGAAGGAACAATGCTGCCAGAACAGGATGCCTGGTGAAGAGGGCAGAGTATTGACAGTATCCAATGCAAGGGGTAATGGAGGAAGAGCCTGCCCCCTTCCCTTCCCTTCTGCCCTGGCTAACTGATTTGAACTAGCTAGCCAAGGTAAAAGAGAAAGAGGAGTACATGCCTATCCCCCTATCTTTTTTCTTGGAACCAGCCAGTGTCTTTCTTACCCAAAGAAGCTTTCCTCCTTGGGCTCCTTGAAAAGGGAAGCTCAACACTTTCTGGAAAAAGGTGAGTATGGCAAGTATTTTGGTGCCCAAAGAGAGACAGGAGCAGGGGAAGGGGAAGGACAGGGTCCCTTTGCTCTGTTCCAGGGTGAGGCAAAGCTGGAGGAGCCATGCTAGGTCTCTTGCCTGGACAGACACAGCTTGTTTCCTGCACAGCTTCCCATTCGGCCTCTCTTCATCCTGTCCCAGAATGATGTACAAACAAAGTTTCTTGCAACTAGGGTTGCCATAATTCTTTTCCACAAAACCTCATAAACAAGTCTATGAAACCTTTTTTCACACAGTTAGGGGGGAAGCAGACCAGGGCATCGGAGACACCCTGGGACAGTGCGCCGTGGGACCGCGGCAGCCGCACCGAGGCGCACCGTCGGCGCCTCTGAAAGGAGCGCTAAATCAGTGCTCCTTTCATAAGTCAGGGAAAGTGCGCCCTAAACGCATAGGGCACACTTTCCCTGACTTATCCGTCACAGTGTTTCCGGACGCTGCAGCGGGAGGTTGCCCCTGGAGCGCCGGCCATGCGGAGGGCCGGCAGCTCCGAGGGCAACCTCGGGAAGAGGAAGGGGTGCCGCGCGTGCGGCTGCCCCTCCTCTTCCTGGCCTCCAAGAGGACTCTATTAGTCGTCTGCCGAGGCCCTTAGTCTCAAAGGTGCTACAAGATTCCTTTGCATACTGATATTCCAGACTGACACGACTTATGGTTGAAGCTGTACTGCAGAATTAATACAGTTTGACACTGTTTTAACTGCCATGGCTCAATGCTTTGGAATTCTGGGGTTTGTACTTTGTTGTCACACCAGAACTCCCTGCGAGAGATTACACAGCTCACAAATCTACAAATCCCAGATTTCCATAGAATTGAGTCATGGTAGTTAAAGCAGTGTTGAACTGCATTATTTCTGCAATGCAAGTTAAACCTGTGTTTCTGAATTCTAGCCATTTGGAAGAGAAATTAGCAAAGGTGGGTTTCCTCTCCTTCTACCTCTATGGGGGGCGGGGAGGGGGAGGGGGAAGGAGAAAAGCTCCCAAGCAGCTATAAAACTAAGAGAGACTCTTACTCTAGGAATCATATCCAGGGATTGATGTGCTGGCCAGCCCATATAGCAAAGCACAATAATATAATTATGTGAACTGTGTTCAAAATTTGCAACTCAATTATGTCAGCAGTAGAGAGAGAAGAGAAAGGTAGTGGTAGATTCAGGTGAAAGCAAATTGCTGCATCCTCTCCTAACTTCTCTGTTCTTCCACATTAATAGCTTTTCCCATCTTGACCACACTCTGATGTTGCTTGGCCACATGTTTTCTGGCCTCCACAATGTTGGAGGGTATGCATGCATAGAGAGGAGGGGGATGAGGAAATACACTATGCCTGGCCATGCATAACCTCAGTTAAGGTTGCCAGATGAATTAAGCAAAAGCAAAAGCAAAGCAGCTTCATTTATATACCGCTTCATATCGCGCATGGGATGTCTAAGCGGTTTACAACTGTGAGCTGATTGCCCCCCAACAATCTGGGTACTCATTTTAGCGACCTCGGAAGGATGCAGGCCTGAATCAAGCCTCAGCCCTGGCTTGTATTGAACTTGCAACCTTGTGGTCTATGAGTGAGTGGCTGCAGTACAGGCATTTAACCACTGCGCCACCAGGGCTGATAAGGGACAGGGAAGTTGTCCTTTTAATGGTTGTCCAGAAGAGGAAATTTTAGTTGCTGTTGCTTGCTATATCTCAGCCAAATTCTAAACTGCATCAGCAAGGCTCAGTTTCATATTCTTTCCCACACTTGCAATAACAGCAGCAGCTATAGTAGAACTAGTAAAAATAGAAGTAGAAAACCTGAAATTGTTTTGGCTGTAAAGAGGAAATACTGTATATACTCAGCTATAAGTTGACCTCATGTATAAGTTGAGGGCAGGTTTGGGGCCAAAATTATGGATTTTGATATGATCCATGGATAAGGCAAGGGTAAAACCTATGGGCATGTAACAAAGATTGTAAAGAATGAAGCAAAAGAAAAAAAAAAGGAAAAAAAAACATACAAAATTCCAGCAGACATAACTATTTGTGCTCACCATTTGTGCTTACCCTAAAGGCTGGATAAATGAGAAGGCAACTATAGTAAGTAAATCAATGTGTGCGGAAGGCAACCAGGTGTAGGTAAGGCTAAGGAAATGTGTACATGTTAAAAAAGATGAAAAGACAAATCAAAATCAGTGGTGAATATGTTGACAATGATTGTAGCCATTAACTTTGTGAAAACTTTGCCTGAACCCAGAAAAGCTAAAAACATACACAAATGTTGTATTCAAATCCTTCAAAGCTTGAGTCCTCTCAGCACTTCTTTGACTAAAAGCCCCAGAGAGCTGCTACCACTGGCATTTTCTCACCCAAGCATTCAAAATTTTCAGAAGCGGCACTGTGGTGGACAGAATAGAGGGGGTCAGTGCTTCTTTTAGGTGTTCCCAGGACAGACTAAACTCTCCCCTTTCACCACTCTACTCAGAAAAAGGAATGGGTCCTTTTTTGATAAGAATTAAAGTACAGTACTTACATTGACCCCATAAATAAGTCAACCCATGTTTTGGGGGTCAATTTTTTTACTATAATGTCAAGACTTATACATGCAGAAAATTGCAGACATACACTTGTCCCTTCATGTTCACTGCAGTTAGGGGCACGGGGCTCCCATGAATGTGGAAAAACTGCACATAACAAAAACACAGTTTTTACCTGAAAGAATATCTCTCTAGGAACCTCTAGGTCCTCCAGTGCAACTTTGTGGTCAACATCTGCCAGACATTGACCATGGAATTGTGCTGGAGCAGCTACAAATGCCTAGTGGAGTGTTCTCTCCAGGAATGTCTAGGTCCTTCAGTGGGACTTTTGGTTAATGTTGACCATAGAGTTGTGCTTGAGGACCTAGATATTCCTAGAGATAACATATTAATCCATAAATAAATCCATGAATAATCAAATCCGCAAAAGTCAAAGCCATAAATGTGGAAGGACAAGTGTACTAGAAAATGTAAAAGAAAACTAAAACAAATTTAGTAAGTCATAAAATCATAAAATAACACTGAGTATCCCTGCTTCCCCTTCTGCCTCTTGAGCCTCCCACAACTCTCGTCACTCTGCCACAGCCACTTTCCTCTCCTCTGGCGACATCTGGGACTACAAGGCCCAGCATACCGCATGACAGCAAGACAGAAACAGTGCTTCACTCAAGTTCCTTAACCCATAAAGATAGGAATATAGACTGAGTTGAGGTTTGTGGGTCCTAGATATATTCATGTTTTCCCCCACTTTTTCAAGAGATCCCTAACCCCATGCATCCCTAACCCCCATGAATGTGGAGGACCAACTGTCCTTAAACCCTGCCAACACGAACTGAGAAATTACTTACAGAAGAGCCAGTTCATGAATTCTGCAGGCAGAATAGGAGTTCTGGAATCAAGGTAAACCACAACAGCCTTGTAACAGTCCAGGAAAAAGCTGGTGATGTGATAGTTGCAGTAGTAGCAGCAATGTCAATTGGATGCTGTGTAAAAATCATTGTGGGAGAGAAATGATATTAATTTATAAGGAATAGCTAGCATGGAAGCAATAAATAACTATGTGGAAGGAAAATTAAATCAAGCAACTAATGATCCTGTGGGGACACCTAGTGAATATTGTCTAGATCCTTGTATAATTTAAAATATATGTCTGTTGAAACCTAGTATGAATACAAAGAAACGTAACATAAATTGGCTTGAAGAAGTTTCACTATGACAAGCCAAATTCTAGCGCATCTCAAGATAGTAAAATGTCCCCAAACAGAACCATGTGTGTAGTGTAAAACGAAAAGCGCTTAAGCCTGATTTCATCAATCTGTTTCTTTGTTGTTTGTTTGAAAAACAATAATATAATTTCATTTTACACTGATATCTCATTGTTGTTGTTGTTGTTGTTGAATTCCAAAAAAAAAAAAAAAAGAATCAGCATGTGCTTCATAGACTACAGCAAAGCATTTGATTGTATAGATCATGAAAAACTATTGAATACACTTAAAAACGGAGGTGCCACTACATCTGATAGTCCTGATGAGGAATTAGTGCTATTGTCCTATAGTTGCTGCAGTCTTCTGTATCTCCTTTCTTGTGAACTGGTATGCATATCCAGTCTGTTGGCCACAGCTTTGTTTCCCATATTTGTTGATTTATTTTTTCCCATTTCCTTCATTCCACTTCACTTCTTAAAATTTGGGATTCACCTTCATATGGCTCCTCATTCCAAATATCATTCATTCCCTCATCTCTTTTGTATAACTCTTCTGTGTATTGCCTCCAGCATCTTTTTATTTTCCTTGTTCCTGCATTATGTTCTTTTTTTTATTCATAGAGCATTCCTGCCCTCTGTTTGAATTTGGCTTTAATTTCTCAGATTTTTAGATAGAGGTCTCTCATTCTTTCCTTTTTGTTGTTGTCTTCTATTTCTCTCCATTGGTCATTGTAGTATTTATCTTTATCACTGCATGCCAGACACTGGACAGTTGTGTTCTGGCTTTTCCTATCTCCCTTTGCTTTTGCTTTTTTTCTTTTTTTTATTGCCTGAAGTGTTTCATCTGTCATCCATTGTTTCTTATCTTTCTTTTTGGCCACTGTTAGTGTTTTCTTGCATTCATCCTTAATTATGTCTTTAACTTCTGTCTACAGTTCTTCAGGTTCCTGGTCAATTATATTCAATAGTCCAAATCTGTTTCTTACATTGTCCTTGAATTCATCTGAAATGTTATTTAGGTCATAGAATCATAGAATCAATAGCACCCTAAAAGCCAGTACATTTTGTGGAAAGTTCTCTATCCCATGTTCATTTTTTTCTTTTCAGAAAGAAAATCAAGGGCATTTATAGTAAATCTGCTTCCTTAAACTAGTTTTAGTTGGGAGGGGACTCCAATAATTCTCATTATTAGAACAACAACAACAACAAGAGAAAACAAATAAAACCATGTTAACACAAGAACCAAAAGTTTTCTTGGATCTGTGTTGTTCCCAATTGGTGTTGCTGTGGGGGGGGGGGAATGTAATTGCAAGTCATAGAAAGCATTCCTTATATTGTTATTTTGTTTCTTAGATTTCTCTGTGCATTATACAGCTACAGTGTCTGGCATAGGAATATATAACATCCCCAAACCTTTCTGTACAGAAAATATAGTAATCCTTTAATGTATGTGAGAGCCAGTGTGGTATATGAGAGTTAGCATAGTGTACTGGTCTGAGTGTTGGGCTAGGATGTCAGGAGATCAGGGTTTGAATCATGGCAGTTGACTGGGTGACTTTGAGCAAATTGTATTCTCCTAGTTGAAGAGGAAGACTGTGACAAAGCTCCTCTGAATAAATCTTGATAAGAAAAACTTATGATAAGGTCACCACAAGTCAGAGTTGACTTGAAGATACAAGACATCAACAAATGCTAATGAGAGCTCACAAACTCACAGCTTCCATGTATTTGTGCACAGACCTTTTCCCTATTTCTTGTATCAAGTGTGTATATCGGAAGCAAAGGTTATTAGTGTCTGAACATTTAGCAAGGCCATTAATAAACAATCAGAATAATGTAGTATTCCAGCCAAGAATCTTGTGCCACGTTTGTATGTCAAAGTTGTGTAACTTTGCATCAAAAGAATCCTGGATAAAATTTCAGTTCTTCCTACAATGACTCCTACAGAGTAGGAAAATTCCATTTGCATTATGATACAGTTCCAAATAAAAAATTGTTGCACCTCTCCTCTCTTGTAAAAACTCAGTCATCCATTAAACAATCATTGTGGCAAAATATATATGGGTCTATTAAATATAAACAGATAAACTAATGAAAAGCAAGCACAAAAGTAAACCAACACTTAAATACTGTGCATCGGATTTAACATTGAGAAATGACTAATCTCTAAACTGCTATACAAGTTCTCTAAGATTGCCCAAGTAATGAGTAAAATAAGACTACATTTCTCTACCTAGATGGCAACCAATACATCACAAACAATTCAAGACAATTAAGGGGAAGCAACTAGTGCTGCTGTGGTTAATCAATTCACCTAATAATTCTTGCTTCAGAAATATTGTTTTCCCCCATGTACATATGTAAATGATTAATTAACTAAAAGTAATTAACACAGTATAAGTCAAAATAAAATGTATGCCACTCAAATCTAAATTAAAGGAGGAATTAATAATTTCATGTGAGTATCGGTAGGAACATAGAGCCAGCATAGTTTAGCAGGCCTGGGTATTGGACAATGACTCTGGAGATGAGGATTTGAATCCCTGTGCAGCCATGAAAACCCATGGGATGACCTTGGGCAAGTCACAAGTTCTCAGCCCCAGAAAAAGGCAAGGGCAAACCCACTCTGAAAAAAATCTCCCCAGGAAAATCCCATCATAGGTTTGCCTCAGGTTTGCCATAAGTCAGAAACAACTTGAAGGCACACAACAATGAGAACAGTCCATAGGAAGAACATTATATTTACACACATAGCTGCTCAGATGTGCGATGTTAAAGAAAATGCAAAGCATGACTAAAACACTGAGAAAATTGGCTTCTCCAGGGAGGCAATGCCATAATTGTGGTGCCGTTCCAAAAATACAACAACCCTCTCTCACCAAATGAGTCTGATTTTAAGGGGGGGGGGAACAAGGTTTGAATTTTAAAGGTGGAGAGTTTGATATGGGTGAAGATAGTCTTTCCAATAACCAAGTCCTAGGCAGAGTAAGGACCCCAATATTGTTGGACTACAATGACGACAACAAGAAGATTAAGAGGTAATATAATGGCCCGGTTTAAATATTTGAAGGGGTATCATGTTGAGGATGGAGCAAGTTTGTTTTCTGATATTTCAGAGAATAGGACCCAGAGCAATGGATGCAAACTACAGGAAAAGTGATTCCAGCTCAGTATTAGGAAGAACTTCCTGGCAGTAAGAGCTGTTTGAGAGTGGAATACACTCCTTCAGAGTGTGGTGGAGTCTCCTTCTTTAGAGGTTTTTAAACAGAGGCATCTGTTGGGGGTGCTTTGATTCTGTGTTCCTGCATGGCAGGAGGTTGGACTGGCTGGCCCTTGAGGTCTCTTCAAAACTATGATTCTATAATTCTATGAACTCCCATTGCTTCCACCCCCTGATTGTACTGAATGGAAAATATGTTCTGATAGCATTGAGCTATCCAAGGTCAGGGCATAGGACTTTAAAGGTCAAGTCAAGTGTTCCAGAGGCGAATGAGAGTATAATATTTGCACCACTCTCAGCTAGACCTCTCCTGACTAGCTGAATTTTCAGCAGCTAAGCAGGGTCAGGGTTAGGGTTAAGGGTTAGGGTTAGAACCCTAAAGAGTTGCTACCAGCCACTGTTGGCCATATTAGACCAATGGGTTGACTCAGCTTCTTCTATTACTATTAGGCCTTGTAGCTCTGGGTGATGCTTCATTTGCTGGTATATGCCATTGATTAAAAGGGATTACAGGAATAGAAGGGGATGAGTTCAATTAATGATTTACTTCCAAAAATATTTGCTATTTGCATCATATGCCAAGCAAGTGCTTTTTCTGTGGCATTTCCATAGCAATTTTCATTATATTGCTATTATAGCCCCAAAGTTTCTTCAGCTCCCTATCAAAACAGTAACTATATAACTGAATGATGTGTCTAAAGTCTTTTTTAAAAAATTAGTAATGCCCAAAGGACTGTTTATGGCAACTGTAATTAAGGGACTAGAGGCCATATTTCCATCTAATTAGAGCTTGCCTCCGAATTGACTCTCTTATGGAGAAAGTTGCCACAAGCTTAATGAGAAGAAATTACCTCCAAACATAAACACTCTATCTCTGTGGTACCTGGAATGAAAAAGAATGAGCAGAGGAAATATAATCATTCCCCAAACTCATTAGCCTTGCAATTTATAGCTCTTTATTTAAATTTGAATTGGGCTCTGACCACACTATTACATATTGGCTCATCATGTCAGAAATACTTGTCAGCATAGTCATTTGCACTTCTTTCCCATTGAATCCTGTTCTTGATGCATCATTTGTTTAAGATGGGAGCAGTAACCTGGCTCTGCACTATATCTGTGCCATACTAATCTCAGCATGGAATAAAAAGAAGTGTCCTTTCCATATGAGAGAATAATTAGTGATGGGTACTCCAGCTGTCTGTTGCACTTTATCTAATGGCCTCGGCTTACTTTTTCGTTTGATTTCAGATATCAGACTGCAACATTTAAATGTCACAGTGTGAATCATGCACATGCACTTAAAGCTATAGTTGCAAAATATGGAATTTGAGGAATGGAGACAAATTATATTGCAAGAAAGGAGTCCTTGTTGAGATGCAAATGGACTTTGAATTTCCTGGAATTTGAAAATCTCCCAATTGCCACATGGCCAGGAGGAAGAGGAGCCAGCCTGCAAGAAATGCCCTTCCCATACCATATTAACTAAGGACAGAAACAACAAAATGCAGGCATCTGACTAACATCTCCAATTTTTTCTCCTGTTTGGTTTGTAACATCTTGCCTGATGAAAAAGCTAGTGGAGCTTCAAAAGCTTGCAACAAGTATATTGTGCATTTTGGTTGTCCAATAAAGGTATCACTGTTTGGTGGATTTTTGTTTGAAAGTAAAGGTAGTAGCTTATAGCTTGAGGGAAGGAAATTTCTTACTAGTCCAGAAGCAGAGTTCCAATCAGGGGATGATGGAATTGACAGTGGCTCAACAAGCCTGTCTGAAATGTTGGGTGGGCAGCTTGTGTTGAGGAGTCAAAATGAAATCAGGCAGCATTCCTGCCCAATTTCAGAATGAGCCAATGTGTGAGTGCGAAGGCAGGCTTTTTAAAGAGTCTTGAAGCAGTTGGAAGGATTTTCCAAGAATGGGATTTCCACCTGGTTGATGGTTTTGACTTCAAAGTTACAAAAGGAATATTTTGGGTTGATGACAGTGACACTGATTTAATCAAGCATCAATGCAGTTACAACAACTCCAGGGGGTATTGGATAGGATCAGGTGGAGGAAATTAAAATGGGTCTAGCAGAAAGATGGGGTTAATGTTTTAGGCTGACAAACCTTTTTCAGACATGGCAGGAGTTAGGAAACAGGAAAAACTCACAGTCATAAAGTTACAGGGGTTCTCGCCACATGCCTTCAGGTCTGTGACTAGTCAGAAGTTCACTTAAATGTCATCTGAGCTTTTCTAGGTTCATGCTTATGCCTTCTCTGTAACTGCTAAAACACAACAAAATATAACAAAATATTTGTACCCACAAATAATACAGGGTATGCATGGAGGCTCACAGTTCCACTAATGCAGGGCCATTGCAGACCAACCCAAAGGGCCAGCCTGGGGCAAGAGTTGAGGTGGGGCAGCTACCCGACACCCACCCCAACCCCATCCCGATGCCATCCTGACACCGCATGCCCTTACGCATGGTGCATGGTATCAGGACGCCCTTCAGGCGCAGTGTGCAGACACGCTGCACCGAAAGCGCACAGAAGAGCCATGGTGCCAGCTCTTATGGCAGCCTTTTGCCGCCCCTAAAAGGAGTGGCATTTTGTCGCTCTTTTAGGTGCGGCAAATGGAAGGATCAGGGCCATGGTGTGGGGTTGCTGCGGCCCCGATCCGCCACTCCCCGAGGCAGCTCTCTGCCACCACAAATAAGCTGTGATGGGGAATATTTTAGGGGCTGAGTGCCCAAACTAAAAGGTCTGCTGGATGTTATCCGGTGCTGGTGCCAGGACTTCTGCCCTCTGGGCGTGAGACTTCCACCCTCCGGGGGTGGGACTACTGGGGCAGGACTTCTTTCCCTTACCCTCCCGGGCCTTCAGTTGCCTCTCCAGAGACAGCTGAAGGCCTCAGGGGGTGAGGGGGGAAGAAGAGGAACAGGCCCATGCCTCTTCCTCCTTCTCCCCCCCCCCATGCCATCCCCAGTCTTCAGCTGCCTCTGGAGAGGGAGCTGGAGGCTGAGGAGGGTCAGGAAGGAAGAGAAGCAGGCACGCACCTCTTCCTCCTCTCCTTGCCAGGTGCCAGGAGAAATGAAGTCGCGTGCCATCTCTGGCACACATGCCATAGGTTCACCATCATAGCACTAATGGAACTGTTTTAGTAGATGCAGGAGAGGGTGATTCCTGTTTCCTGCATCCCCTCCATGCACCACCAAAATTGACTCTTGAAGGCAAGGAAACCCTCTTGAGGCAATTTATAGGTGATATGAAGGGCTATGATGAGAGTTGAGGAAAGAGATTTCAGTTGTACTAAATCTATATCAGGGGTAGGCAACCTTTCCCCTTTAAGGGCCAAGGGACTTCAGCTCCCAGAATCCCAGGAGCTATTGGCCAACATGGGACTATTATAGGCCATCATGGCTGAGGCTTCTGGGAGCTGAAGTCCCTCAGCCCTTAAAGGGGTAAGGTTGCCTACCCCTAATCTATATGGATGTGCATGTGCCAGTAAGCATTAGGCAATGTTGGCTCAAAACCTATTGTTTGTAAAACAAGCAAAGAACATGATTGCTGGTCATATAGTCTAGTGCAGTAGAGCTTTGCTTATCATAATTCAAGAAGGGTGTTGACAAGCTGGACCATGTCCAGAGAAGGGCAACCAACATGATGAAAGGTCTGGAAACCATGGCCTATGAGGAATGGTTAGGGAGCTGGGTATGTTTAGCCTAGGGAGAGAAGGTTAGGGGTAACATGATAGCCATTTTAAAATATTTGAAGGGATGTCCTGTTGGGGATGGGTTTCTGGTTTTCTGCTGCTCCAAAGCTGGTTTTCTGCTGCTCCAAAGACTAGCACATGATGCATTTGATTCAAACTACAGGAAAAGAGATTCCACTTAAAGATTAGGAAAAACTTCTTGATGGCAAGAGCTGTTTGACAGTGGAACACTCTGCCTTGGAATGTGGTGGAGTCTCCTTCTTTGGAGATTTTTAAAGAGAGGCTGGATGGCCATCTGTCAGGATTGCTTTGATTGTCTCTTCCTACATGGCAGGGGATTGAACTGGATGGCCCTTGTGGTCTCTTCCAATGGTGTGATTTTATGATTATAAGAATACTTACAGAGAATATTAGCTACCACCATCAGCACTATTTGGCTGCTATCACACTACAGAATTAATGCATTTTGACAACACCTTAATTGTCATCACTCTATCCTATGGAATCCTAGGATTTGTAGTTTGTAATGGCACCAGAGCTTTCTGATAGAAAAGCCTAAATATCTCACAAAATTACAAATCGCAGAATTCCATAGCATTGAACCATGGCAGTTAAAGTTGTGTCAAACTGCAGTGTAGATGCAGCCTTACAAGAAGAAAGAACTATGAGTAGTTTTAATGAATTAGGAGTAACAAGTTAATTTTTAATGAATTATTTCCAAGATCTGTTTGGGATTAACTCTATAGGAAGCACATATAGAAGGATCATCTCCTCGCACATAAGCCTGTCTGCTCCTCCAGTCATTTTTGTCCCACACCAGTTAGAGTATAGTCATTGGAAACATGGCACAGATAGAGTCTTACTCATCATGGCTCAAGGTGGTGGAATTTTCTGATTGTTATGAGCCTGGAGTTGTTTCACTGACAAATATTCCTGCTGCAGTGTAATTTCTGTTACACAGTCACTTAATGTTTCTACTACAGTGTGACTTTGGACTGATAAGATTCCTAGGTTTGACTGCCACTAATTATTCTGTATTTGCTCTGTATTTTTTATTTTAATTTATTTTATTCCTGTTTTTATCGCTTTGAAGGTTAGCTGCCAGATTTCTCATTCAAAGTTGAAAAGGTGGGGCATGAATATTTTATAATAGATAATCTCTCAGGATAATCTACATAATAGGTACTGTAAGGATAAAATGGAAAGGCAGAGGGAGATGTTGTACACTGCCTGGAATTTCTTAGAGGATGAGTGAGAATAAAATCAGGGAAATAAACTTGGTAGCATATTTGAGGAAACTTCAAGTGCACCTTTATATATACACCATAAACCCAACAAATAAAGTTGCACTGTTTAAGAATCTTTTTCAACTCTTTATGAATATGAAAACAGTCGGCCGGCCGTGTCCATGGATTCTGCATTCACAGATCCAACCAACCACAATTTGAAAATATTCACACAATCCCACCCTCAAAAGCAAACCTTGATTTTGCCATTTTATATAAGGGATACCATTTTACTACATTATAGTACAAAATGGGACTTGAGTATCCACATATTTTGGTATTCATAGTGGGTCCTGGAACCAAACCCCAGTGGATACCAAGGGCCCACTGTAAATAATGGAGCAAGTGTAACCTGACCAAAAAAAAAAAAGATTGTAATACCAGATACTTGTCAACAAATACTATGGACAAAGCAGTCCCACAGTGGTATGATGTTTCCTTAGTTTCCTGAGCTGCTACTCATGATATTCATAGCATGTAGGATCAAGCAGATCCAAAGTTCCCTAGCCCCCATGCTAAAATTTGAAGCCTTATGTTGGCCATCACAAGTTGGAAAGGTGTCAGTGGTAGCCCATGTAGCTCTTTGAGATTAGTAGGGACCTCCATGGAGACCCACAATCAATGGAAACTGTCAAATTCTAACCCTATCCAGCAAACAAAAACCAGGGGATTGGGACTGAATGTAAATTTGTTGAAGAACCATCATGAGTCTGCTAGTTTTACGAGAAAAGTGAGGTAGAAACAAATAAGTGTTAATGTTTCCTGCATCATGTGGTAGAACATGAAGGTCTACCATACAGAACTCTATCTCAACCCCCGCTCTTCACACAGACAGCTCATGTTCCCCCTGTGCCCCCCACCATTGACACAGACATTTAGTGGCTAGGGCAGGGGCACTGAAGGAGCATCCAGCTATGTTTCATCAGTTGAATACACAAGAAAGACATCCTCTGGGATTTGTTTGTGTTCTAAAACACAGCTGACCATGGATCATGGCAATTGATCCTCAAGAAAACAAGATGACAATGATTTTTTTAACTCACTGTAAAAAAATCCACACTTCATAATCAGTTTCTACTTAGCAACGACAGGATGTCAGTAACAAGTCTAACAGATTGCCAAGAAATGATTAGGATGTCAACACTATTGACACTGAATTAATGTTGGCATGCTTGGTTGCTCTAATCACAACATCCATATTTTGAGTGTCACATTTCTATAAATTAAGGAGAATAAGAGGAAGGTAGAAACAAACTGAGCATTTTATTCTCTTCCCCACCACCACCCAGCTTATTTTCTTCATTGGCAACAAGTGCACCTCTGTAGGATTCAGTAAAGGAACCTAGAGCATACCCCTCTACTCTTAGAGATAATCAGAAGTTATATTTATGGATACACTGCTATACTAAGTACCAGTGGTTCAAGTGGCAGTGATGATCATGAATAATATATAGCTGTGAATTGAAGCAAAGCAAAGGCAAAGCAGCTTCATTTATATACCGTTTCATACCACACTATGCAGTGTCTAAGCGGTTTACAACTGGAAGCTCATTGCCCCCCAACAGCTGGGTACTCATTTTAGTGACCTCGGAAGGATGCAGGCCTGAGTCAAATCTGAGCCCTGGCTAGTATTGAACTCGTAACCTTGTGGTTTATGAGTGAGTGGCTGCAGTACAGGCATTTAACCACTGCACTACCAGGGCACCACCTTGAATCCTATTTTTGGGAGAAAATTAGAATATAAATTCAATAAATATAATAAATAAATAAATAAATAAATAGGTGTGTAGACATAAATGTGTAGACATGCTATATACATAAATATACCACAGCCTGTGAATGTTCACATTAATGTGAATTTCCTAACTTTGAATCAGACATGAATTTATTAGCATAGATTGTTTTAGTGAAAATTCTAATATTCTTTTATGTCAATTGTTAATAACACATTAGTAATTCATTAGTTTAATTTTTTAATGAAAAGTACTAAAAGTTGCCAAAATAGAAGGATCCCCAAAAGTAACAAAATAACATGAAATGTTAATCATTCCCAACTCATTTACATTGTTGTCATTTAACAAATTAAATTAATGACACTTTAAATCATTTTCTGGGGGAAAATAAATGAGTTTAGGCAATGAATTGTAGTTGTTGTTTTTAAATCAAGCTCCGAAACACATATATTATGAAGGCAATCAAAACCTTTACTATTGAAAGAATCACATTGAGGGAAGTAATAATACCACTCTATTCTGATTTGGTCAAGCCTCAGTGGAATACTGCGCCCAGTTCTGGGCACCATGATTTTAAAAGGATCTTGAGAAGCTGGAGCATGTCCAGAAGCGGGTGACCAAAATAGGGAAAGGTCTGGAAACCATGCCCTATGAGGAGTGACTTAGGAAGCTGGGTATGTTTAACCTGGAGAAGAGATGTTTAAGAGGTGATATGATGGCCATGTTTAAATATTTGAAAGGATTTCTTACTGAAGATGGAACAAATTTATTTTCTGCAGCTCCAGAGAATAGGACCTGGAGCAATGGGTTCAAACTACAGGAAAAAAGATTCCACCTCAACATTAGGAAGAACCTCCTGACAGTATGAGCTGTTTGACAGTGGAACATCCTCCTTTGGAAGGGTGCCACTGATGGAGGTTTGAATGTTGTACTCTATCAGTACATCTGGCAAAGTGGATTATAATCCAAGAAAGCTCATGCTAAAATAAACCAGTTGTGGCTTGAAGGTGCTACATGACTCCTCCCTGCCAGCTAATTTTTATTCATCATTCTGTCATTACATCAAGAGCAGTGTTTTCTGTGGAGTCCCGTGGCTAGAAGTGCGTACCACTGGGGTAGACATTTTAGTCTTTTTCTTGTCTGTGCCAGACTTGGATGTCTGTGTGTGTGTGTGTGTGTGTGTCTTCACATCATTTGTCAACTTATGGTGACCCATTAATTTCATCAGGTTTTCTTAGACAAGGAATACTCAGAAGTGGTTTGCCAGTTCCTTCCTCTGAAATATAGCCTACAGTACCTGGGATTTGTTGTCAGTCTCCCATCCAGGTCAGCTTCCAAAATGTTTGACAGTGGAACATGTCAGCTTCCAAAATCAGACAGGATCTGGTGCCTTTAGGGTATTTAGAAATCTATTCTGTTCCATTTTTAAATTAATGTTTTATTTTAATGCAAAAAATCATATATATGCATATATTTCATATTTACTTACATGATGTGCATTTATACACCTATTTTATCTAATATAATGTGTATTTCTGGGCTATTCTAAAATCACATTTTAATATATTATGGTGCTTTTCAGAGCTGAGAACTTTATAACATTTGGAGAAGTGTAAAACCTGAAATATAATTATATTCTAATCCACACATTTGTCCAAGAGGTGAAGAGCAGGTCAGTTTCATAAGAATTCACAAAGATCATATTCACCAAGTATCCCAGATGTGCACTGAACCTTAGAAATTGAAGTGAGGGGAACAAGCAAAAGAGAGAAGGTTGCAACCTTTCATTTTAAATAAACATATAGAAAGCCCCATTTGTGTTGTCCTAGTGCACATTAGCCTGACCTCGAATGCACTTAATACCACTCTCTACCCCTTGAGAATTTCTTTGGTGTTTTATATTCCAAGATATTCTCATTTCTTAATAGACATGCTAGGTGAAGCACAGTCAAAAATTCAAATTAACTGCTTGGTAATTCTCCTGCTAATTGAATAAATAACTTTGTTTCTTAACAGGAGTAAGGAAGTGAGGACATATTTACAACAAATATACCATCCTATATAAATCTAATGTAAGTTAATTTTGTTTCTCCTGAATGATTTATTTTTAATATGACTGATGGGGATTGTGTCTGTGTGTGTGTGTGCATCTTCAAGTCAGCTGTTGACATGTGGCAACCCCATGAATTTCATAAGGTTTTTACTAGGTCCTTTAAGGAAGGGAGAAAGCAAACTATAATAGTTACAGTACTGTAAGCTATAATGTGCATACACTCACAGTCAGATACTTCTGTCTCCATACCTTAATGGCATAAATTTTAGTGCTATATAAATCTATAGCGCTATATAAATAGACTGTAATGATGATGATGATGATGATGATGATGATGATGATGATGATGATGATGATGATTTTGTAATAAACCATGTAAGGTAGTATATATGATAATAATACCATCCACTGCCAGTAGACAGTTGGTTAAGCACTGAAACAGTACAGAACATGTCTGAAATAACACTGTTAGTTTCACTCTGCTTCTTCCAAAAGGGAAAGTTGCAATAGCGCTACACTTACTCTGGTTTACTTTCCTTTGTTAGAAGGTTGCTGTTGGCTTGGCATTTTGCAATACTGGGATTTATTTACAAACATACAGGCAGATATAAGTGGAAGTACAACATGCCAATGTCCCACATTGAATTTCCAGAGGAAGGCCACATCCCAAAAGGTACCTCCAAGATATTACAGAATGAAAAATTCTAGTCTTCTTATAAAAGAAAGACATGTAGAGTATTGATACCTGCCTTTACCTTACCACAAGCACTTGGGATGGTAGATGATTTTTAACTATGTTAATTGGCACAGAAGTAAAGAGTCACCACCATCTGTCCCATCCACCATGGCCCTATCTATGGTTGGGATCTAAGTAATAAATATATAAACATATTTTAATCTTTTAAAACTTTTGTAAATATTTGTTGTTTTAAGTTGAGTTTATTGTCAGCTGCCCTGAGATCTGCTGATGAAGGACAAGATAGAAGTATTTTAATAACAAATAAAGTCATTGGATGATGAGTTCCAGATTCCCCAGCCTGCATAGCTAATGGTGAGAAAGGACAGGTTGCACACCTGTAACAGTATTTCTTCAAGTGGTCATCTGTGAATTCACACAAATGGGTTTGTCTGAGCATGCACAACTAGCTCGGAACCTTCTGGAATCACTAGGCAGAAGTTGGATTGCAACTTTTTGGCGGTAGCTCTGCCCTCCCTATATAGGCTCCGCGTTCCCACTCGCTCCTCAGTTCCAAGTACGCCGCTAAGAAGTGACAGCAAAGTTAACAACTAGAGCAGGACACGACAGAGGGGAGGTAGGGCGGGATTTGTGTGAATTCACAGATGACCACTCGAAGAAATACTGTTACAGGTGTGCAACCTGTCCTTCTTCGTGGTGTCTGCGAATCACACAAATGGGTTATTCAGACTAGCAAGCTAAAGTCCCTGGAGGAGGGAGTGTCCTGACACAATGTTCAAAATGCAAACAAAGTTTTATTGGCACAACATAGTCAACAAGTGACCTGAGCCTTAGTAGCATAGAATTCAAGTATGTCAGGAACTGATCATAAACCAATGATATGTAATCAGAATGCAATACAATGACAACAATAGTTGCATAAACTTAGAGGTAATCAAGAAATACCCGTATTGGTTATTCATGAACCCAATAGAGTCACAAAAGCACAATATCATGTAAATATGTGCAATATAAATCAGCATCAATGGATGGTCAATCAACAAGAACACAACGGAGTAATTATCTAATAGGATTACAAGAGCACAGTATCATGTAAATATGTGCAATATAGATCAGTATAAATGTATGGTCAAACAGCAAGAGCATAACAGAGTAATGCAAACATGTGCAAACATTAATGAAGTCCAGATAACAGTACTGCTTTCCCAAACGCAGCCTCATGTCTGGCCCATGTGTCCAACCTGTAGTGTTTAATGAAAGTCATTGGTTGGGACCAGACAGCTGCTTTGCATACATCCTCCAAGGGGATGCCAAATAGGAAAGCAGGCGATGAAGCTACCGCCCTTGTGGAATGTGCGTGCACCCGGCCCGGCAGGTCCTTGCCTGCTAGTTAGTAGCATAAGTGGATTGTAGAGGTCACCCACTTGGACAGTCTTTGCGGAGTGACCGGGAGTCCTTTTTTGTGTTCAGAGTAACACAAAAAAAGTCTCTCTGAACGCCTCGAAACCGAAGTGCGGTTAAGGTAGAAAGACAAAGCCCTGCGAACGTCCAATGTGTGCAGCCTTTGTTCGACTTCAGTGGTTGGGTTCGGGGCCAGGGTGGGTAGCACGATGTCCTGGTTGATGTGGAAGGCAGACACCACTTTCGGTAGGAAGGTGATGTCAGTACGGAGGGCTAACTTGTCTTTGTGAAATCGAAGGTACGGCTGGTCCATCTGGAGAGCACATAGTTCACCAGCCCAACGAGCCGAAGTCAAGGCTACAAGGAAGGCAGTTTTCCATGTTAAGAGCCTAATGTCAGTAGTAGCCATGGGCTCGAAGGGTTTCGCAGAGAGGTAAGACAGGACGACGTCGAGACTCCAAGCTGGCGTCGGTACCGAGGATGGCGGGTGTAGGTTATTCAGTCCCTTAAGAAATCTCTTGACCAAGGGGTCTAAGAAGAAGGACGGTCTGCCTTCCAGCTGGTAGTGGGAGCAGATAGCCA
>CM034701.1:44578896-44588996 GCA_020142125.1 Phrynosoma platyrhinos
GGGACTAGTGACAGGAGCTCACCCCATCATGCAGCACCCGGGCCTCAACCTGCCGATCTTGCAATCAACAGTCAGCATCTTAACCACTTGGGCCACTGCATCCCTTATTATGATAGCTGTTGATCAAAATATGAGACACTAATTTTTTTTATTGTTGTTTATATTCAGGTTTATCTTCTATGTTATATTATGACTTTGATTACCAATGGCAAAATTTAACTGAAAACAATTTTGGGATCTCTGATTCTTAAGATCAGAAGCAAAAATACATAATAACCATCTATTATAGTGAAAGACAGTGTGGTATAGTGGTTTGAGTGTAGGACTTTGACTCTGGAGATGTAACTAAGAACCAGGGGAAATTTTATTTGCTCAATCAATGGGTTGAGTTACAAGCAACCCTGGGGTCTTTCCCACCAGTATACCAAGGTAATGAGACAAGGATTACAGAGCAGAGCTCTCCTTTTGAACTGTATTTTATTAAGGGGAAAATACACAAAAAGGCACATACACACATACACTCACAAGAGCTAAGAAATGAAGAGGTTAGAATAGATTCAAAGGCTCTACTAATGGTGATAATTACCAAAGACCTGGTCACTGGTCACTCCTGGTGGTCCAACTGGATAGTTGGACATGGACTCAGTCATAGGAAGTGCACAGAGGAATGGCAGCAAGTCGGAATTAGCGGAATTCAGACTGGCGTGGAGTCATTCTGAAATCTAAGCTAGCCTGAGAAACAAAGGAATTTTAGGATCTTATATAGAGTAAAACTAGCTTAGGGCAAAGACCAGGCATCCTACATCAAAAGGCCAAATTTGTATGAGGAATGGTCGCTTGAGATAAGGGTCCTTGAAATGGAAATGGTGATTGTAAATGGGCACTCTCCAGCTTGGGGTTGCAAACATCCTGTTCATCAATCACCTAGCCTTCCTGATCTGGAAGTGTTAATTGCCCCCTTATTGCAACTCCCAAACTGTTTACATGATCTGAATTTTGAAGCTCTTGGCTATGTGACCTGTCGCTTCAAAGCTCATGGCTACTACCTAGGGTACATTTAAGGTCACAGAGGAGTACACACACACACACCACAAAATTGGAAGACTTCTGTTATTCATAACAGAGACCAGGGTTCAAATTCCAGCTCAGCCATGTAAACTTGCTGGGAGGTCTTGGGCAAGTCACACAGTTTCACATTTGACAGTGGCAAACCCCCTATGAAGAAACTTACTAAGAAAAGTGGGTTCACCTTAGGGTTGCCATAAGTCAGATATGACTTGAGGGCACACAACATCAACAACAAAGTGTTATAGTAACCATCATACCTATCTTCAGTAACATGTTCAGTAACTTAACTTAGGGGCTATGCAGACTGTCCCAAAGGGCCACCTGGGGGTGGGGTTGGGGCAGGGCAGCCACACGCTGGCTGCCCCAACTCCAGCCCGATGCCGTCCTTATGCATGGCACGCAGCGTCAGGACGCCCTCCCACTGCAGTGTGCAGACACATTGTGCTGAAAGGATGCGGAAGAGCCGCTGTGCCGGCAATTAGGGCGGCCTTTTGCCATCCCTAAAAAGAGCAGCATTTTGCTGCTCTTTTAGGAGTGGCAAAAGGAAGGATCGGGTGCACAGTGTACGGTTGCCACGTCTCCAATCTGCCACTCCCAGAGGCGGCTTTCTGCCGCCCCAAATGGGCCATCTGCATCAACCCTTAGTTGTATTCTAGATCCCACTCTGGTTGAAAGTGTGGGTGGGGGTATAAATAAATAAGCAAACACAATAAATATTGAAGCAAATTTTATTTTTATTTGATTTATATACTGACTTTCATCCCATCTGAAATGCAGAAAGTCGTACAACAAACGCTAATTTCAAAATACAAACTAGTAGTATTGGCATTCATTTCATGTAATATTCCCTACTGAACTGTTAAGGTAAGTACAGAAATATATATAAAATTTAATCACTGTGACAAGAAGTCACCAGATTAGTATATACCCTACACAGCAGCAAAATACAGATAATTTTTAACATGAACTTAGTAAGTCCTTGTAATGGAAGTCCTCATGTTACTGCATACTGAATGTCTTTTCACCCAGTACTGATAAGCTCCTGGATACTGATAGCTTTCTTGTAATCAGCTATTGCTTCTGTAATTAAACCCATTTTTCCACGAATATCAGCTCTGAGCTTGTACATCAAAGAATCATAAGGCTGAATTGACAGTGCTGTAAAAAAAAAAAGTAATTCTACTAGGTGGCATCTCAGAATAAATAATAACTATATGCTAAAATTCACCTGAAAACACATGTAGACTTGGGATATATCAAATATAATGGCTGAGAGCTTGGATGGCACTTGTGGAGTTGTCATGCATCTCTGTCATGCCTGCCCCAATTTCCTAACAGCAGCTAAGCCCCATGGGACTGCTACTAGAGACAGAATAGCCTTTTATACCTCATTTTAAAAAGGACGTATGCGCCTGTATGTCACTAAAAGCATTCTAGCCAAAGACCTAAATTTACTCTGCTTCATTTTTGAGCCTTTATTTTTGATTCAAGAAATTAAATATGTCACCATGACCTCAACCCCACTTATTAAACCAACTGAGAGAGGTCATTCATTGCTTCCAGAACTCTGGGGTGTAATGTTGTAGAAGGATGCTGTGATATGAGACTGGAAACAAATTTAAGTATGAAAGGTCATAATCCTATATCAGCTGTGTAGTTCAGTATACTTCAGTAATTAACATCTCCTGACCTGACCTCTCTCCCCAAACCTGATGGAAATGCATTCACTCACACTCCAGTCCCCGGCAGACTAGGGGCCTTTACAGACTGCCAGAAATAATGCAGCTTGAGACCACTTTAACTGTCCTGGCTCAATGCTAGGGAATCATGGGAACTGTAGTTTTTGCTGAGACATTGACCCTTCAATGTGAGCTTTGGTGCCACAATAAACTACAGTTCCCATGATTCCCTAGCACTGAGCCAGGGCAGTTAAAGTGGTCTCAAACTGCATTATTTCTGGCAGCCTGTAAAGGCCCTATATCTCCTTCTCCCCATGCAGTTGATGCCTGGTAAATTAGGGAGGGGGGAGTTATGATTGTGATAATAGTGTCACCCTTCTGACAAAGTAACTATTATTCATTCATAAATGTTCTGTATTGACAACCGCTGTTCAGTCAAGATGGTGACACTATTGCCCAGATTGTAATTCCCTCCCAAACCTAGGACCTTATCACACGTGGCCCAGAAAACTGAAAATAAAGTGGAAACGAGGCATCCCGAAAATAAACGGGAAATAACCCTTGTTTCCGCAAACGTCATTACCTTCATTGCTCTTTTACAGTAAGTGTATCGAATGTCCACACACAACAGAAAAAAACCCGTAAATGTAGCCGAAATGAGCCTCCTGCACATGCACAGAGAGAGGAATGCTCGCTGGAACCATGGCAACAGCGGGGAAATGCGCCACAATACGTATTTGGTTATCAGACCTACGGTAAATGCGAAATGATTCCCGTCACGCAATTGCAATTCCTGAAGAAACCGAAATTCAAAAGATCTCGGTTCTTTCCACTTTCTGTCGGGGTTCTGTGCGATGTCGTGTGGAAACACGGAAAAATAATACGTATTAGGTCGGGATTTCGTTTGGATTCTGTCTGGTTTGGGCCAGTGTGATAAGGTCCCTACTCTTGTTTTTAGTGCTGAAGTAAAATTCAATTCCCAGCTCTTTGTTTTTGAACAGTAGGTGGAATTTAGGCTACAGATGCTATGTTGTCCTTTATTTCAGGCAGCAACACTTGGGCCCCTACACACAACATCTAGCTCTTCACCTACTGAACAGATTGTAGGTGCTGATGATTACATATTTGTAAAGAGGATAAAAGGGCCACTGGGAATCACTATACCCACCCCATAAACAGTGATTTCATGAGTCAATGTTGATGCTGATGGCCAGTTATGTATAACTGGTTCACAACCACTGTATGTGCATTTTTAGATGCTAGAAGAATTCATACTTGGTCTGTATCAATATTCTCAGGTCTGTATCAACAGCCCTTCTGGGTCAGAAAGATAGGGCCTGTGAAGACCAGACAAAAGAGCCAGCCAGGGGGTGGAGTCGGGGTGGGGCAACCACATGCCGGCTGTCCCAACTCCATCCTGACACCGTCATGCCGCACGCCCCACCGCACAGTGCACGGTGTCAGAGTGTTCCACTGTCGCGGCATGTAGACATGCTGCGCCAAAGGGACGCAAAAGGGCCACCGAGGCGCCGCTAAGGACAGCTTTTTGCCACTCCAAAAAGGAGCAACATTTGCCAGTTCTTTTTGGAGTGGCAAAAAGCCAGATCAGAACTGCGCCATGTGGTTGCTGCAGCACACAGCCGTCCCTTAAGGACTCTCTGTACGACCTCACAGTTTCACAATTTTCTTCATGTAAATGAAGAGGAAAGCAAGTGACAATACATCAGAATTTGCGTATATCTCCAAGTACTAATACCTTTTGAAATATCCTCTTCAGCTTGTTCATATTGCTGTAAAGTGTTGTAGAGATTTGCCTTGTTAAAATATATTGCTGCAGAAAAAGGAGAGAGACAAATTGCCTTCTCAAAATCTGCTTTTGCTTCTTCAAAATTCTTCAGTAGAGTATTAGTAATAGCACGATTCAGAAATGCAGATTCATTTGTGGGATCTAGTGTCAGTGCCTTGGAATAGTAGTTATTTGCCTATAAAATTAATAAAATGCATGTTTATACCTTTTGAAATGTATTAACTTTTATATAGAACTAATTGGGAAATATGATATAAAATTACATTGGTTTAAGTTGATTTTCAAGAGTAATCTTAAAACAAAAAAATAGTTTAACAGGAAGGTTGGTTCTTCTCAACTCCAGGTGTTTTCCCAAATAATTACACTATATGCTCACACATTTATTTCTGAGAATTCATCACTCCCCAACAACATTATTTCTGTATTTTATGCATTGGTTCTCCCTGAGGTATGATTAATTCCACTGCAATTACTCAAGAAGCATCAGGTGCAAATTATATCAGCAGCAGCAAGACAGGTAATAATACTGTTGCTATCCATTCATCCCATCATTGTTGCTTCAAAAGTAGACACCTTGCCATTGACACTACTTAAGAAAAAACTGTGGTGCAACTGACAAATGTTTTCCTCCTCAGTGGTGTATTTTTCAAGAATTACAAAAGAGTTGGCTTATCAATTTCATTTGAAGGTTTTTTTAAAACTATAATGTTGCGCCAAAAGGTCCCATTATACATAAATACTAAGGTCTGCTTGGCTACTAAGGGGGGCTGCAAATGGGTAGCTCTGGACCGCCCCGGGAAACGGCAGATCAGGGCTGCAGCAACCCCACACTGCAGCCCCAATCCTCCCTTTTGCCGCCCTGAAAAGAGTGGCAAAATACTGCTCCTTTCAGGGGTGGCAAAAGGCCGCCCTAAGAGCTGGCACGTGGCTCTTCTTTGCCCTTTCTGGCGCAGCGTGTTTGAATCAGAGAAAGTATCTTTTTGTATTGCTAATGGAATTCAAATTTTATCTCTGGAATGCTTTCTTCCCATGGTCAGAAGGAAGAGGGACTTGCTTGCATAGATATCCTTCCACAGAACAACACTACAACATGCCCTTGAGAAACTACAAGCCTGTGACTAACAGTCATTTTATTTAAAAAATTATCCTATATGATATATGGTAAGAAGCCAGTGGAACGTTCAAAGCTTGCATCATGTATTTTGTGCATTTTGTTTGGTCAAATAAAAGTATCACTGTTGTTATATTAACACTGTTTTTCTTGGTTATTTAAACCTGAACAGGTAAGAGTTGTTTACATTTATTTGCTTATGTAGTTATTTTTGGCTGCCTTTTAGGATTAAGCATTCCTAAGAAGACTTCCATAATAGGTAAAAAATGCTAAAAATAAGCTGTTCTATATATTTAGCAAATAGTCATAAAATGGTATAATCTAATACAATCAACAAGATTATAAAATTAACAACAGTAATAACACCAACAAAAAGGGCAGTGTTATACCACAAAAACACAATTAAAATTATTTCTATTCTAACTGCATTGCTGTTAACTACATGTTGGCTGGCACTGTGCTCAGTAGTTATAAGATTATAAATTAGACTTCTGATCTTTTAACTGCTGGGAATGCATATTTATGGCTGTTGACAATCCAACATGACCCAAATACCTGCCTTCTCCAGCTGATAGTGCTCCAACTGAAGGGTTTCTGAGGTGTTGCAGATAGGAGTACTAAAAAATGACATCTGTAGTATTCTCCCAGTCACAGTTTCTATCAGCATGCTAGGAAGAGGATAATGGTGATCCCTCCAGGGACAAAGAAAAGTGTGATCTTAAGAGGAGGAAATTAGGGGTCATAAAATAATAAAATATCATAGACATGCATCTATGTTCTTAGAAAGACTCAGCATACTTAAGTTGCAGTATCCCCAACATCCCTTCTCAACCTGAGCATGCATCCAACCAGCCCCATCTTGACTTGTAGATTTTCGAAGGCATCTCTGGGCAGTGGCTTTGTCAAGATGTCAGCTGTCATCTCAGTAGTTGGATATTGGTCATCTTGATCAGGCCTTTCTTTGTTAAGTCGTGCACATGACAAACGTTTATATCAATGTGTTTGCTTTGTCTGGTTATATTCTCTGTTTAAGAAATTCTAATGCAGCTTTGGTGTGTAAGCAGAGGCTGTGCACAGAGTTAAAATGTTATTTCAGGAGAGATTCATCATGTGCTGAGATGACAGCTGACATCTTGACAAAGCCACTGCCCAGAGATGACTTTGAAAATCTACAAATCAAGATGGAGCTAGTTGGGTGCATGCTCAGGTTGAGAAGGGGTGTTGGGGATACTGCAACTTAAGCATGCTGAGTCTTCCTAGGAATATAGATGCATGACTAGGATAGTTTATTATTTTATGACCCCTCATTTCCTCTTTCTCTAAGAGTACATGTTTCTTTGTCCGTGGAGGGATCACTATTATCCTTTTTGTTCTTGTCCGGAGTAGCATGACTTCCTAGCGTGCTGATAGGAAACTTTCTTAAGTATGTAGACTACTTCTTTCTGCCTCATTTTCTTTGCAACATTAAGCTGGAACCTGTGTATATGTGTACACATGATTTTATTAGTAAATCTATTTTATTTTTATCTTTCTAAAGACTTTTTATTGATTCTTTTAGGGAGAAGACATGTGGGTTTGGGAGAATAATAAGAGTAGACTAGATTGCTTTCCTGCTCACACACTTTCTTCTGTGTTTACTGGTGAGATTAAATCAATTCCTCCTATTTTCTATCTTGAGCTTTCTAATAAATCTCAAGAAAAATTCCATCAAGATAAGCAGTTGCAACAAAAGCTCAAGAGGCCTCTTCAGCTGCCTGTCCAGCAAATGGTGGAACGCTGTTGATGTTGGCCAGTATTCTCCATCAGCTACTTGGTTACTTAACTACGTGTACTTAACTAAAAGACAAGGCAGACGGCTTAAAAAGCCATCCTGGAGGCAGGGAAGAGGAGGGGCAGCTGCACGCTTGGCGCCTCTTCCTCCTCCTGAGGTTGCCCTCGGAGCCGCCGGCCCTCCGCATGGCCGGCACTCAGGGGGAAACCTCCCGCCGCAGCGTCCGGACATGCTGCGGCGGATAAGTCAGTGACTTGTGAAAGGAGCACTATTGGAGTAATGGAGCACTATTTTAGCACTCCTTTCAGGGACAGGGAAGGTGTGCCGCAGGATCAAGGCATGGGGATGCCTTGGTCCCACGGCGCACCTTCCCTGGGAGGCCCCGTGCCGCCAGTCTGCTTCCCCCCAAAGTAATCTCTCCTGGCTCGACCTTCCCAAACCTGACGGAAACATAATTCACCTGTGATCTGATCATTGGCAAAATGAACCTCCTTCTCGCCATGCAGCTGATACTCAGTAAAATAGGTTGGTTTCAGGAATTACCATCATGGAAACAATATCACATTCGTGACTAAGTAGTGATCACAAATACAGAACAGCTATGGCTGAGTTATGGAGTATGAGTGAATAGTGTTGAGTATACTTAACTATGGCTGCATCCTCATTGCATAATTAATGCAGTTTGATACCGCTTTAACTGCCATGGTTCAATGCTATGGAATTCTCGGATTTGTACTTTTGTAAGATATTTAGCTTTCTCTGTTAGAGAGCTTGGTGCCATGACAAACTACAAATCCCAGGATTGCATAGAATGAAGCCATGAGAGCTAAAGCCATGTCAAACTATATTAATTCTGTAGCGCAGCATGGGATGCAGTGGCTCAAGTGGTTATGACGCTGACTCTGCTGATTGCAAGATCAGCAGGTTGGCAGTTCAGGGCCTGGGTGCTGCATGATGGGGTGAGCTCCCATCACTAGTCCCAGCTTCTGCCAACCTAGCAGTTCAAAAGCAAGCAGATGCAAGTAGATAAATAGGTACCACTTTGGTGGGAAGGTAAACAGTGTTCTATGCAATCGTGCTGGCCACATGATCACAGAATAGTCTCTGACAACACTGATTCTTCAGCTTAGTAATGGACTTCAGCACCGCCCCCTATAGTTGGACACGACTTGACAACCTTGTCAACGGGGAATGCTTTACCTTTACCTTTAGTGCAGCAGCAGCCTAAGTAGTTCATGTAGAATACTGTCATTTCCCTGATTTGCAGTGCTTCAAAAGGCCTTGACCTGGGGTGCTGCCAAACTGAAAAGGTAATTGGCGAAGCATTGTTGGATGTGACTATGATAGAGCTCCATCAATGTAGTTACATCTGATGGTACATGGTCCTGCCCATTATCTTTTTTTTTTAAGTGTTACTTTATATAAGTGGGTCCTTAATATATGCTCAAATACCTGTAACTAATGCTATGGTAATCAAGTCTAGCTCTACTCCCTCTGGATAGGAATGTCAACAAGACATTCTGATGACTAGTTTCATAGTTAACACACATTACAGCTTTATTATCAGGTGCCATTTAAATTTATAGTGTAAATTATAAGAGTATTAATGGCTTCAATGTATCAGGGACAGTTAAAGTACTATGAAAAAATCCTATACAATTTGCTGTCCAACTGTCTGGTTATGTTTCTGCAGTTTGGACAGGAAGTAGAGCTGCTGGCACAGGCTAGATCCTGCACCTGTTGCTGCTGTTATTGCTGCTGCTAAGAGATCGATAGCCAGGGACTTGCCATAGAAATACCGTACACACTAATTCAACATGAGGACTGGGAAAATGGTCTGCAAATGTAGCATAATTCTCTTCCCTCTCGTCCACTGCATGCCTTGTACAAAATAGTTTTTCTGCTTAGTATGGAAGATTATGCTGAGTCACCTAACTGAGCTTTTTGGACTCAAATATGAAATATTGTGGCATAAATCTTTTAAAGAAGTAAATGTTGGATGAAATCATAATTTCACAAAAAAGAATAATGTTCTAGAATGTTTTAGAGCATAAAATCAGATACTGACCTGTAAGAATTGTCTGTTAAGAAAGTAGATATTTGCTGCATTGAAATATGCCAAAGCATAGCTAGGGTCAACAGTGATAGCCTGCTGATAGTCTTTCATGGCACAATTTAAATATCCCATAAATTGGTTAATGACACCTCGATTTGTAAGCAATTCTGCACTGGTAGTTATCTGAAATGTAGAGAATTTATTTATTTATTTATTTATTGTATTCCTGTATCGACTTCTAGCCCACAAGAGCATCTGAGATGATGAACAAATAAAAACCAATTAGAATAATACAAAAGATAAAAACATTTTCAGAACACATTAAAATGCTATTTAAAAACTCTTACATGCAGTCTAAAACACTCCTAGAATCATTGCAAATACTGCTCTGAATTTCTGAGCTCTTTTCAAAGACAGTCCCACATACAGCGCATTACAGTAATCCAAGGCACGTACCAACCTTGTGCTAGGAAAGGAATTCTTCATTCTCCCTGTTTCTGTTAACAGCTAGCAGCATTTTAATAATAAAGGATCTATAGCTTGAAATGGAAGCTGACTGGGGCAGCAGAATGGCAAACATGGGAAGACCTGATTTACCCTCCACAGTA
>CM034701.1:44599581-44609923 GCA_020142125.1 Phrynosoma platyrhinos
AGGAAAATACGGTAAGACAACCTTTCAGGGAGAGTTTGGGCTTTATCTGTTAAAGGACCCATTTGTTTGTCTTTTTGGACATCCACGGTATCCTCACCATTCTTCTCCAGCACCACATCTCAAATTAGTTGATTTTCCTTCTTCCTGCCCTCGTCACTGTACAGCTCTCACATCTATACATGGTGATGGGGAATACAATGGCTTGGATGAGCCTAACTTTAGTATTCAGTGACTTTGTACTTAGGACCTTTACTAGTTCTTTAATAGCTGCCCTTCCCAGTCCTAGTCTTCTTCTGATTTCTTGACTGTAGTCTCCACTCTAATCAGATATTAGTAAGAGCAATAGATTTTACAGTTGTGTTGAGAAAATCTAATCTTATCCTGAAAAAACAGAAGTATGTTGTTAAGAGAATCATAATCCATTTTATAGTGGAGAAAATGGAAACACACAAAAGGTCATTAAATAGCTTTGATATCTCTCTTTCTTCCTCTTCCTCAACTAACATGGAGAGTACAAACACAAGAACATAGAGATCTGTTCAGGAGTGGAAGAGTGCTATCCTTTTCAAACTAATTTGTCCTTCCCAATTTTACTGTGAGTTCCCACTAGCACGTCCTGATTCCCCCTACCCTCTTCAACCTCCACATAATTTCCCAAAGTGTTTTACAGCAGATTTTAAAGGGCTACAGTAGAAACAGGAATTGGAGAAAACTGCTCTATTCATCAAACCAGAGAAACCCACAAGATCTCAAAAAATCCAAAGTTGTGTGGAGAACACGGTAGATGACTGGCTCAGAAAATGTCTAGCTATGATGGAAATGGACTGTATTATTAAATGAGAATTTAAATAAAGGATGGGACAAAGATATTTATTTATTTGTTCAATTTATATCCCACCTTTCTCTTTATATCTTACGACCTATACACTTTTGCCTTTCTGTCTTTTTCTCCGAAACTGCTTTGGTGTGCTACCAAGTGAAATAATAGGAAATGAAGCCAATAAACTATTATGGAATACTTTAAGAATCTGTTACTGTGGACCCTTCCTATCTGTGGGGTTTGGTCTGTCTCTCCCCTCCCCTCTCCTCCCCACAGATGGCAAGAAATGCAGTCAGTCACTCCGAATATATTCAATGGTGGCAACATGAGCGCTTGCTGCCATTGACTATGGGGTGTAGTCATTTGTGGGCAAATGAATCCACAGATCACCAGCCTGATAATATGGAGGGTCCACTGTATTCTTTTATTGTGAAAATAATTCTCTTTTACCTATAAAAAGCACAAGGAAACAATACTGCCTTCGATAACTGATTTCCAAACATAGTCCAAAAAGAGACAGAACAAGAGCAAAAACAAGAGTTGTTCCCCTGTGTAATTCTTAGAAAACAGAACACAGATAAACTCTTGCAAATATTATTTTAAAAATGAACATTTTTACACACATTATTAAACTACAATAGTGCTATATGAGACACTCACAGGTTTAACATAATTCAAGGTTCGCCATCCTGTTCTCATTGATTAAAAATAGACTGGAAATAGATATGGGATATGAAGAAAATAGATGTTCCATAAACTTACTCTATGCACAGATTGTCTTATGTTCAAGCAAAATATCTAAAACTTCAATTCTTCTCAAATAATACAAGTAAACAAATTCTTCCAGCAACAGAAAACTGGCAGATCAACTTTCTATTATGCATATTGGGAAGGGGCTGGAGTCATAAATACATTACCTGCAAATTGTATCCTAAGCAAAGTCGAGCCTTTATAGAAACTGGATTCAAATGTACTGCTTTCAAGAAGTCCTTCCGGGCACGTAGAGTGCCTTCCACATGACCATATTCCATGTATGAATTTCCTCGTCCAATGTAGCCATCCAGAGAAAAGGGATCCAATTTAAGAACCTCAGAAAATGAATGTACGGCTTCCTCATATTTCTGAAGTCTAAAATTAAAATACATATGAAATACATATAAGGGTTATTCTCTATTAGTAATTATACTGTTTATTTTAAAACATGCATATTTTAAATTAGTAATTATAGTCCCTAGGATTAACTTCATAAATATGATACTGATAAAATATGTATATTTTAATAAGCAAGCGAACAGTGGTCAAAAAACCCAAGACTCAAAAAACCCAAGACCCAAGACAGCCAGAGCCAAAAAGGGTAGGGGTGGGAGAAACTGATACAATTTACTAGGGCCTGGCAGCCCAGAAAGGAGCTGGGACCTAACCACACTGCATGTGCTTTTGTTTTTTCTCTGTGATATCATTATTTGTATTATTTTCTTGACATCAAGGTAAAATTGATGAATTTCAAATAAAATAATAATGCCATGAAAATTCTATAAGACAAAATGCATGACTGCTGCAAGAGAAACCAGAACAAGGACCAAATGAAGGGAAAGAAGCCATGGCTGAGGACATAGCAGTGCCATTGTGTAGGAGGAAGGGAATGAGAGGGGCAATCCAGCGAATTTCCTTGAGTTGTAAGAAGCCACAAGTAAGACTTCTGACAATAGTGGTGCAGCTGGAAACAGAGACCCAGAGGTGATTAGCCCACTTTGGCCTCAGTTTCCCGGAGGAGGAGGAAAAGCAGCAGCAGCAGCAGCTCCACCTCCATGGCCCAGATAGGTAGCTCTCTCTGTTGCTAGTGAACTCTTCTGCAATTGACAGCATCTCCCAAACATCTCCGGGCTGGCCCAGATTGTCTGCGAAGGAGCATGTGATGTTGGATGTGTGCAGCCTCTGAGTGTGGGTCAAAGATTTAGGTTGGGAAGGTGGTCTGAGCATAGGGTGCTGGCTGCAGTGACTGTGTGCCATCTTTTCCACATAGAGACCCCAGGGACCTTGAAAGAATAAGTGAAGTTCAAGGCCCCCCACAAACAATTGAATCAGAACCTTCTGACTACAATTTGTTGATTCTTTCTTATTCTCTGCATATTTCTCCTCCACCTTCAACAGATCCTTACATAGTTTGTTTCACAAAGGATTGTACAGTGTGACCTTGTTAACCATTGGGATTTGGCTCCAGGATCTCCTGTTGATACCAAAATCCATTGGATGCTCAAGTCCCATTAAATACAGTGGCATAGTAAAATGGTGTCTCCTATATCAAATGGAAAATCAAAGCTTGTTTTTTGGAATTTATATGTTTTTGAATAATTTCAAGCTGTGGATGGTGGAACCCATGGATAAGGAATCGGTGGATAAGGAGGGCAGACTGTATTATTCATTTAGCTATCTGACTGCAATATTGGATACATACTCCAAAGGTCCATTGTGAGAACAGAGGAAGAATATACACAAAGGATGTCACACTTGTCTCTGCCTACAGAGAGAAGGTCATGTGCTCAAATTTGTTGTAGACTAAAGTTATTCCACCCTCTTCATCCAGTTTCCTTTAGAGCCAAGCAACAGAATCAGGAGAAGAAAAAATAGTTTCCTGCTAGGGGGAAAAAGGAGGCAACAGGAAAAGAAGTCAGAAAAAAGAGGAACATTCCTGCACCCACTAGGGAGACCCAGATGACTCAGAATGTGGACATGGCCCTTGTATCAGCCATGGATTGGGAGCCAGAGATTCCTCCTCTGCACTTTCCCTAAACAGACCTGCAGTTTCTAGCATCCCACTGACTAGGTGGTAGAAAGGAGAAATCCATACAAAATAGGCCATACTGAAGTTTATATGAATTTTAAGAAACTATACCCTAGAGTACTCTCCTACCAAGGAGCTTCTGTACATTTAAATTTGACAATTTTATAGAGGTGAATAAAGGTTATAGAGTACTTGAGGCAGCAATCCCAGCAGAATTTCTGTAAGTAATTGTTAGTGGAAATGGCCGCAAAGGTATTTCAAGAGTGACTAGAATGCTGTCAAGTGCAAGGGCCTTAAAACCCATGCGAAATCATAAACCAAGCACATGTTTGATCTTTTATCCCAATATAGCTCAAAAAGCGTGGCACCCTAATCACACGGGGTGAAAAGTCACAAACAGGGTCTCTGACTGCCTAATCTATGTTGTTGGAGAAATGTAAACTTGAGGGTCCTGTACACAACCCGATTATACCAAAGTCTATGTGACACCTGAGAAGATGTTAAACCAAAGAAGGGAAGCACCATTTTTTTTTTTTTGTGACAAAAGAAAGTTGGAAGAATAGGTCCAAATGCAGTGAGGCTTGCTCATGTTGAAAAGCAAAGTGTTCTCAGATAGAAAGTGGATAAATTTGAAATTCTCCACACCTTTAAAGAGAAAAAATAAACTTTAAAGAGAGCTAATGAAGCAGATTTTTTTTTCAATTGGTTTAAAAGGGGCACTTTTTAAGGCCTCTTTGTGTGAAAGCTTTCCTTGTTTCAGAGATTCTCAAGATAGATGGCTTATGTGAGTAAATTACTTTGTCTGGATAGCCTAGACAGCTTGCCATTCAACTTCAACCTACCAGATGGTGGGGATAGTCTGAATCTGAATGCCATACAGTTCCCTATGAAAGCAGGTCTAGCTGGCTCAGAACAACAAAGTAATTTCATCTCCTGCTGCTCCATTTCTGAAAATAACAGAAACAAAGTGTCAGCTGGATAACTTGCACCTGCTTTTGTCTGACCTTTTGCAGCATTTTGGCCAGTAGTGGAAGTAGTGGGAACAGAAACAGAAAACCTGAAGACCACTAAGCCTGAGGGTGCCTGTACCTCAAGAAGAACCAAGGGAATTTGTGGTTGAAGGTTGAGGTAAACATGTCTGCTACTGGATTTGGCAAAGATTCTCATACAGATACTGTCATAAAATAATGAGCTTCTGCCATTTAAAATACCTTAAAGATAATGTTCCAAGATTGAATGGACTGAACCTTCTCTGAAGGGAGTGAGACTTATCCCATGACTGTGCCTACAACTTTAAGTGTTAGAGGTACTAAGATGGGCCAAAGTGGCCTTTCCCATGATTTACCAGAAAGCCATGCTTGAATAGAGAAGAGAGCACCAGTACATCATCCTGAATATGCTGACAGAAAGAAGCAAATCTGATTAGCATATAATCTATGAAGGGGTAGACTCCAATAAGCTTGTTGCCTCCAATAAGCTACTAGTGTTACCATTATTTTGATGAACACCCTCAGGGATGATAACAGCCTGAACAGTAGAGCCTTGTTCAGGTAGAATACAGCCTCTGACATGCAAAGTGCATGAACCTCCTGGGTTCCGGGTGGATCAGAATGTGAAGATACGCTTCTCAAAGACAGAGATAAAAGAAAATCTCGCAGCCTCCTGTCTTGTATTGAGAGTCGCCATCTGGAATTTGCACTTCTGCACAAACCGACCGACCTCTTTCAGATCCAAAATAGCCCTCCAAGTTTTGTTCTATGAAGAAAATGGAGTAACAACCCCTCAGTCTTTAAGAAGATGGAACTGATTCAATGGCATCCATTTTGACGAAGTGTTGAATGTCTTCCTGTATCAGGCAATGGTTTTCATCATTCTTTGACCATGGAGAGGGAATAAAGAAATGGTAAGACAACAAAAAAGGTTAGATATCCCTCCCTTAATGTCTTTAGAACCCATTGGTCTGATGTGATTTTCTCCCAAACATGGACATAAAACTGAAGTCTTCCTCCCACCTGTGGAGATGGAGAGTCAGGTCTGAGGAGACCTCCATGCTTGTTTATTACTTGACTTGCTGATGATACTGATAGAGTTTGCTCTGGGATTTGTCTGGTGGGAGGACTGCTGCCTATGTTGGTATCTATGTTCAGACCACTGATGTCTGCCAGAACTGCCCAGAGTATCTTCCTTATGGTCTGAGAAATGCTAGTTTTGCTTCTTAAGAAAGTTAGTGACAAAATAGTACAAGGAAAAGCTACATAAATTAACACTAAATAACTCTTTATCAGAATAAGAGAAGAGATAGAGAGGAAAGCAGAGACAAACCAAGAAACAGCTATAGTCAGAGCCAGACAAAAACAAGAATGAATCATTTGTGGGCTGCTCCCTCTTCTGGCTGCTACTGCAAACTTTGTTCTGCCTATCAGAGCAAATAGGAGAGGCAACCCACTATAGGAGGTTTTCTCTCCATTGCTGGAAAATGGAACAGATACTGTACTTAATGTTTCCACAACTTATACACACAAGGTGTGCATGTTGCCCTCATAGAACTGAGTACAGTAATTCCTCCTGAACTGAATTCCTCTCTATCCCTGTATGGATAGGACAGTGGGGATCCCGCACCAGGTATCACCTGGTGTGGGGGATGGGACTACTGGGAGCAGGACTTCTGGGCAGGACTTCCAGTGGGACTTCTGGGGTTGGGGAAAAGGCCATGCGGGCCCAGGGAAGCAACAGGTGGGAGAAACGGCCATGCAGGCCGCAGAAACAAATGGCCGCCGCCTGCCCAGGCCCAGAGACCTTCCCAAGGCATGGAGCAGCATTCACATAGCCCCGAGGGACACCATGTGGGCCCAAGGAGCATCTGCGGGGGGTGGGGGCAACCGGGTGTCACTCCCCTCTTCTAGGGTGTCACCCCCCCTTCTGGGGTGTCACCTGGTGTGACCCATACACAGACCCCAGAACGCCACTGGAGTTGGGTAAGAATTGTATAGCATCATTTTGACTGCAAACTGTGCCACTACATCCCTAATCTAATCATTCATAAAAAAAAAATACTAGAGAACAAGCTTTTAAAAAATTGGAGGCTATGAATAAACTGTGTATCCAGGAGATAGTAAGCATGGGAGTATTCTCATTTTGTAGAATTACATTTTTTATTGAAAGAAGCAACAGCAAGTAATTGGACCACATATAAATCGAAGAGATATTTGAATTATTCAATTATTCAACTATATATCAATCCTATTGATTTTAAAATTTGTGAACAGGTGTAACAGGCTTTCTGTACAATACTGTTTCCCAGCAACACAATATGAAAAAAGCACAATGAGCTCCTGAGGAATAGGAACAGGAGAGTGAAACAGCCTGCCTGAGGTATGTATCATCATGAGAGTGGAAACAGGAACTGGTGTTTGGTGCACAAGACTTCTAAAAATGTTAGTCCTGCCATGGATGGGGCAAACCAACACCATTTGGACTCCAGTTCAACCAGTAAAAATATTTGGGTTGTCACTATTTTCTTGTTCACCTTCTCCCACTTCTACTTTGTAAACTCACACTGTTAACTCAAATGTAAACTGTAACACAAAAACATTTTAATCTCCTATTATTTAGTATTACCTGTGGTAGCACTGTCCAATAACCTTAAAGAGTTGACTATCTTTTGGCTTGCTCAGCATTGCCTCTGTAAAATCCTAAAAATAGATTATATTACTTGTAATACACATGATTATGATTGTACCGGCACCATTCAATAGATACCTGTGACAGGTATCTATATTGGCATTTACAAGCAACATCTGCAATTGGCTTGAATGTTGATTAAAAGTATTTTCCTCACAACAGACAGGGCTTGCAGTGTTATAGGACAGGAGCAGTATTTTTTGAGTGGTTAATTGATAGCTGCATAGTTTCTAAATATTCACTAGAGCTTCTAGAAGTTCCATCAGAATTTCAAACCAATAATAATAATAATAATAATAATAATAATAATAATTTATACCCCACCCCTCTGAGCACAATCGGGGTGGCTAACAACAGTTAAAAATACATAAAATACAAATCCAAAAGGACCAATACCCACCCCACCCCCCTTTAAAACAGTATTAAACTAAGCACTAATTAAAACATCTTAAATTAAAATATAAAATTAAATAAAATCAATAACCAAACAAAGAAATAACAAACAGAGGAGATAACAAAATAAAAACAGCAGAGTAGCGGAATGGCGGCGGCAATCAAATTGGGAGAGGAAAGAATAAGGGGGTTCCTTAGGCCCGGAAGTCTATTCTGGAAAGGCCTGCCGGAAGAGATCCATCTTAACAGCCTTCTTGAAGCTGTTAGTGTTGTAATCTGATGGATCTCGTCCAGCAGGACGTTCCACAATCTAGGGGTGATTACTGAGAATGCCCTCTGGGAGGCTGCAGACAGCCAAGATTTTAATGGCTGTAGCAAATTCCTCCCAGAGGACCAGAGTGCGCACGGAGGATTGTATGGGAAGAAGCAGTCCCGAAGATAGGTTGGACCCAAGCCATTTAGGGCTTTAAAGGTAATAACCAACACATTATACTGGGCCCGGAAACTAATAGACAGCCAGTGGAGGAACTTTAACACCGAAGTTATGTGGTCCCTCCTAGATGTTTCACAGACCACTCTGGCTGCCTTGTTTTGTACTAACTGAAGTTTCCAGACCAAGCACAAGGGTAGTCTCATGTAGAGCGCATTACAGAAATCCAGACGGGGGATTACCAGCGCGTGCACAGCAGTCTCAAGATCCCTTACTTCCAGAAAAGGGCGCAGCTGGCGTATCAGCCGAAGCAGATAACAGGCACTCCTGACCATCACGTTTACCTGATTTGTCATCAGGAGCAACGAGTCAAGGAGCACCCCCAGACTGCGAACACAGTCCTTTACGGAGAGTGTGACCCTGTCCAAGACTGGAAGTTGCAACCCAATTTCTGGTATCGGGGCCACTACTGTGAGCACTTCCATTTTGTCTGGATTCACTCTCAATCTGTTTTTCCTCATCCAGCCCATTACTGCCTTAAGACATTCATTGAGGGAAGAGATGCCATCGGAATTCGAGGATGACGATCGAGACATGGAGAAATAGATCTGGGTGTCATCAGCGTACTGATAACACCCAGCTCCATGACTCCAAATGATCTCGCCCAGAGGCTTCATACTTTTTACTGGAGCAACTGTACCCGAGCAGCACCCTCTGGGATCTGCCTGAGAGGAATGAATGGAACCTCTCCAAAGCAGTGCCTCCGATTCCCACCCCCCTCAGGCGGTCCAAGAGGATGCCATGATCTATCGTATCAAAAGACGCTGACAGCGCCAACAGGGTCACACTACCCGTTGATGCTCAGACGCAGGTCGTCAACCAAGGCAACCATGGCAGTCTCAACTCCAATTCCTGGCCTAAAGCCAGTTTGTAATGGGTCTTGGAATTGAAGAGCAACTGCCCTCTCAATTACCTTGCTCAAAAATGGTAACAAAGAGACTGACCTATAGTTGTTCATATCCAGGGGGTCCAGGGAAGGTTTTTTCAGAAGCGGCCTGACAGCCGCCTCCTTCAAACAAGATGGAAAATGACCTTCTCTGAGGGATGCACTGACGATGTCTGTAAGGAACATCCTCAATGCATCCCCAACCCCCACCCCGGATGGCCAGCCAAGATGGGCTAGGATCGAGAGGACAGGTCGTTTTCCTCACTCTACCAAGGAGCTTGTCCACGTCATCGGTACTCACAGACTGAAACTGATCCAGGATAATTTCCTTAACTGAGTCGCTGGACACCTCGTCAGTTGTTTCTGTCAAAACACTAGCGTCTAAGTAGGCTCTTATCTGAGATATTTTATCTGCAAAAAAAGTTGTTAAATGCATCACAGCAGGCCACTGTTGGGTTAAGTAACGGGACATGGGCAGTAGGTACCTGCGTCAACTCCCCCACCACCCTAAACAGCTCTGCTGGACAGGACTCTGAAGATGCAATACGTGCAGAACAGAAAGATCTCTGTACTGCACGTATTGCCTCTCGATAAGACCAAAGAAAGTTCCTATGACAAGTCTGATCAGATAAGAGTTGAGTCTTCCGCCAGGTGCACTCTAGTCATTGTCCAACCCGCTTCATTTTTCTAAGCTCTGCTGTGTACCATTGCTCCCGAGTAGGAGTGGGGTGGAAAGGATGCTTGGGAGCGATTGTGTTGATAGCCTTGGTAAGATCAGTTTCTAAGTATTAACCAAAGCTTCGACAGGGTCACCGGCGTTACTAACCATTAAACTCTCCAAGGCTTTCTGGAATCCAATTGGTTCCATTAGCCTCTGAGGGTGGACCATTCTAATAGGTCCACCACCCCCAGTGGGGCTGGTAGAGGCTCTTAGTTCAGTCTTGACCAGGAAATGATCCATCCATGACAACGCATGGTTATAATAACCTCCACCCATGGATATTCCTGTTCCATACTAAAGACCACATCGAGGGTATGACCCGCACAATGTGTAGGCCCGACGACCAATTGGGATAGCCCCATGTTTGTCATGGTTTCCATAAACTCCTGAGCCGCACCTGTCAGATTTATCAAACTAATCTCAAATGGAATGTTGAAGTTGCCCAGGACTAAAAGTCTGGGCTACTCCAACAGTAACTCTGAGACGAGCTGTGTCAGCTAGTTTAGGGAGTCTACTAGATGACGGGGTGGTCGGTATACTAGCAGAATCCCTAAACTATCCCTGGTCCT
>CM034701.1:44625349-44656599 GCA_020142125.1 Phrynosoma platyrhinos
GGGGGGGGGGGTCAAGAGTCAAACAACATCTTTGTTATCCCAGACTATTTGCTGACAATTCCTGGCAACAGTTGCAACTTTTTATTACCATCCTCCATTAAGCTTCTTTTAAAAATCCAAGACATGTGGTACCAAAAAAACCCTCAAGATGTGCCTCTGCTGTGAAATAAGCTGGAGTCTTTGACTATTCTATTCCATTCTACTACTGATATGTATCTTAGTGTCAGTTGCAAGTTTTGCTTGCTTGATAATTTCAATATTACTGATAGGAAATGTAAACGTAAAAGCAATTATTTCACCCTCAGCTCCATTCTCCTTTTCACCTTCTTAAACATTTTTTTCTAACAGTTCTGCTCCTTTATATCATATTCTTCCAAGTGTCTGACTCCTGTGTATGGAAATTATCCTCTTCTCTGGAGGCATATCTTGCATTTTGCCCTTTCAGAAGAATCTGTTCTCTATTTAAAAAGACTTCACTTTCCCTAACAAATATCAAGGTAGATATGCAAGTTTCAAATGGCTGCTCCTTCTCTTCCAGCAGGGGAACCAACTTGCACTTACTCCAGATATATCCTCAGGCAAGAAAACAACATAACACAAATGCTACAAATCACTACAGCAGCTCCCTCACCACCCATGCTCAGTCATCCTGTATAAGTAACGTTACAGCGCTCCTGGGCCTCATTCCCACTTACAAATAAATCAGTTTGCGATCTGATCGATGGATTGGTTCGACAGCGGAGCATGGTTCACAATAGATTTGCCCCGATCACATTTTCTTGCTGTAAAATAACCCACTTGTCATTCAGAGTGACTAATGAATCGACTCAAAATGGACCCTCTTCAGCAGGTAGCTGATCACTGATCATGTCATAAGAAACTGATTCCGATCAGCATCTCATTCATACCTGTGCTGAATCGATTTATTGCAAAAGATACAGAAAAAATGAGCATCAAAAACGCATGTTAAATGAGTCTAGCGCAGGAGCCCCCTTGCCAAACTACTTAAGCAATTCGGCTCAAGTGCGAACAAGGGTCATTTAAACCACTTCAAATTGGTTAGCAAACCAGTTTATAACGTAGTGAGAATGAGGCCCTGGACTATCCCTCAAACTCCCCAACAAAACAACCATGCAAATTGCCTGTTTTCCTCATCCTGTTCATCATTTTTCAGAGACTGAGGGGGTGTACAGACGGGCGGCTTTGGGCTGCCCCAGGAAGCGGTGGATCAGGGCCGCAGCTACCCCATGCCACGGCCCCGATCCTCCTTTTTGCTGCCCCAAAAAGAGCGGCAAAATGCAGCTCCTTTTAGGGGCAGCAAAAGGCCACCCTAAGAGCCAACGTGCAGTTCTTCCTTGCCCTTTCCGGCGTAGTGCGTCAGAACGCTGCGCCGGAAGAGCATCCTGACACTGCGCAGTATGCGTAATGGTGCATGGCATCAGGACGGCATCGGTGTGGGGTTGGGATGGCTGGCATGCAGCTGCCCCGCCCCAACTGTGCCTCCAGGCCGGCCCTTTGGGCTGGTGTGCAGAGGCCCTGAGAGGACTGTTATATAGAAAGCTAGTGGCAGCTAGCTCTGCCCTTCAATCAAGTCATTTACTCACTCCATTTCAGCATTCGCTTTTTTCCAGGAGAAGTCCTGCTCCCTTGGATCATGTGCTCAGGCAGAGCACACAGCCCAAACCACAGGAAAACACACAAGCCTGCCTCTAAACAGTTCTGCTAAACACCAGTTTTTAACCTAAAGACACTGTTTTGGAAAGCCATCAAGTAGACATTGTGTGCCCTACTTATCGATAATTTGGCCCCCATTTGGAAGAAACTGGCTTTTCTTTCATTAAGGAGGAGACTCGGGAATTTTCAGTAGGACTCAGAAACACAAACCGTACATTAAACCCTAACACTAAAGCTGGCCTTAAGCCTGAATGCACTGGGATGCTCTTTGGAGTCAGAAATATCCCATATTTCACACAGTGCAATTCTTTTATTCTACTGCTTGAGGGTAAAAATTATTTCTCTTCAAACTACACAGATGGTAAAAGTTTTAACCTTGTGTTTTTTGGCTTTCATTTGGATTTTTCCAAGTAGAACAAACAGGGAAGGTTCAGGTTGCTTTCTGGTAGCAGCTAGAGCATACTCAATAGCCTTGTTGTGATTCTGACAAAACGACTGAACAAGTGCTTCTTGAACAAGAGAACATTCAAGGGATCCTGTAAGGTATTGAAAGAGAAACTGATTATGACCAAAATATTCATTAAAGTGCACTCCAGAATAAATAAATTAGATAAATTTTTAAAATAAATAGTTATAAGCATATAATGTTAAGAGATTATCAGTCTTGCAGTCTGTAAAGGCCCATAGACAGTCCAAATACTAAACAAACTTATCAATGCTCTCTTTTTATATTATAGACAAAAGAACATAAGACATTTCCTTATATAAAGACAGACTATAGCCTTATTCAGCTTACTATTGGCAAGTGGTTGGCAATGATGGAAGTTGCACATCAAACACCCAGAAGACACTTGATCGGGGACATTGTCATTGATCCATATTCATGACAGAATGCAACCTTAACTAGTCCCTATTCTAAAAATATGAAACCACATGTGCAGTGGATAAAATCCAATAGACAACATTTCTATTTCTAGTTCCACATTCTTGAGGGGATTTTGAGCTTGTGTTTCTTCAAACCACCACACTACATCATGGTCAACACTATTTGAATTTGAGAGGACTTCCAAAAAAGAAGCTGTGACTGAACATAGGGAATCATGTTGATTTTTTTTTAATGTCCTTCAAGTAACTGTTTAGGCCCTGGGCCTTTTAATATAGTGCACACAAAACCAAACCAAAAGAGACTATACCTGCATCCATTTCTGCCACTTGATGTATGCAGAAACTTGCAAGTTCATACTTCTTCATCTCCAGTAAATATTGTCCTCTGCAATAAAATATTCAAAAGTCATTAATTGCTTGGAATTCCTGTGGAACTCTCATAGTTCCTTCATACAGTGTTATTCAAAGCTGTAGTCCCTGGACTGGTCCCAGTCCTGAAGCCATTGGCTGCCAGTCCTTGGCATGTTTCCAGGAAAAAAAGAAACAATTATGGCCAATGGGCACAAATACGATGCTGGTCCCTGGTACACTGAGGAAAAATGCTGGTTCCCCATATCATATAGCTTGAGTAACACTGCTTTAATAGGTGATGAAGAAATGGGGGTAGGGTCCCACAGAAATTGCTCAGTTCTACAATGCTCTGTGACAAGCTTTTTCTAGCTGCAAAACCCATTTGTCTGTTTCACAGAAACCACAAAGAAGGAACGATCACTATCTTAACCAATATTAACAGAGCATTCTAGGGACATAGTGAAGCAACAGATCATCTACTACTGCCAAACCTTCCTGATTTACAGCACAATCCTAATTCAGTGGCAGTAAAGTCTAGAATAGGCAGAAGCTTTGTACTAGCTGAATTGGCCTTTTGTTGGCTGAACTCAGAAATCAGCTGGCAGAGACTGAAAAAATAGACAAAGATAGCATAGTGATGGAGAAGCACTACATTTAAACCTCCATGCAGCCCAGAGACACACCCACCATGCTGGCATAAAGTTAGATCAGGACCAGGGGCTAAGTAATTTCAAACATCAATAGACTGAGAAGGTTTTGGATTCAGCACATCTTTAGCAGGCCTGGCATTGACTCAGCTGGCCTTTGACCATGTTGGTGAGTTAGGATTGCAACTTACTGTCTTTCTTCTTCTCTTTTTAAAAACAGGCAATGAAAATAAGAAAAGAAACAAAATGAAAAGATGCTGAAGAAATGCATCATTTAGTCTAGGTGACTATAGTATCTTACCTTGTTAAGCATAAGTGGGCTGAGCAAGGGTAGAGATGAATGGCTCTGTTTATATCTCTAACTGCCTTCTTTAAGTCATGAATCTGTTATTTTCAAAAAGACAGGCATTAATTATTCCTAGTTTCTGGGTATTGCTATGCCCTTCAGTATATTATTCTATTCTCCTTTCTTCTTGTACATTTAAAACACCAATCAATACTAAAAGCATGACTGATCTAAAAAGAAGAGCCATTGAGCTTCCCACTGCTGCCACATTATCCAGCAAAATGCATCAATGTCCTAATACCACAACACAGCTTTACTAGCAGCAGAAGCAGCAGCAAGAGCTTGTTAGTACAAAGTTGGGAGAGGGGACCCAGAATACTGTGATTTCAGAATACTGTGATCTGCTAGATTCTTGGCCATTTCTACTATATTTAATGAAAGGCTGGAAGAAACAGGTTGCTTGCCCGTAACTTCAAGTGGTCTTCTGTGCATTCACACATCTGATTCCATTCAGAAAGTTCTAAAGGTGAGTAGCAGGAACTGCACCCTTCCTATCATGCACCAAAGCTATGTCTCCCTAAATTCTATGGTCTGACATAGCAGCAAAGCTGGACTTGCAAGAATGGGGAAGGGGGAGGAGTTGTGTGAATGCACAGACAACCACCCTAAGAACCACAGTTACAGGTAACCAAACTGTTCCTTCATTATGGTCACTGTGTATTGCACAACTAGGTGATCAGCATGCTTCCTTATGGTGGGAGGGGGGAGGTGACACTGTGATGAAAGACAGTAGTGCCCTGGCAAAAGCTGCATCTGCCTGTGCTCTGGTTAAATGAAGACAGATGGGTAACACCATGTGGCTGCTCTGCACAAATCAGGGAAAGAGATTTCTGTCAGCCAAGCAGATGAAGAAGCTAGTGGCCTCGTAAACTGTTTATTAACTAAACTTGGAACAGGTTGCATAGCCAACTGATAGGTCAGCTTTACTACTTGCACAATATACTTTGCAAATCTTTGAAATGATACAGGAGAGTCCTTTTTATGTCCTCCATAATAAAGGAACAAGCATGTTTATTGTCTAAAGTCTTTAGTCCTATGTATGTAACATGCTAGAACTCCTATACATCAAGGGAGTGAAATGTTCTGTTCAGCTGAGCAGTAGGAAAAATGTTGTCAAACAAATATCTTTTTGTAAGTGGAAATCTGACACTATTTTCATGAGAAAGTGACATCATTTCTTAGCACCACTCTATAGAATATGAGATAAAGGAACTTATTGCAACTAGAAAGGCAATCTTGAAAATAAACAGATATAAATCCACCAAAGCTAGAAGTTCAAATGGTGCTGTTGTGAGAGGTAAGAGCACCAAAGATAAGGAACATGGAAGAGCTGACTGAAGTAAAAGGGATTATATGTGAGACAGATCCTTCAAAACTATTTTACAACAGGATGCTGAAGTCATTTTGAGTGGTTAGAGAACCACATGTAGACTTCTAACAAGGAGGGGGGAAAGGCTCTGATTTTGAGATGTACAGTTGGCCCTTTGTATTTGCAGGGGATCCATTCTGGACCCCCCACCCCCGCGGCTAAGAAAAAATGTGGGACCTCCAGTCCATTGTCCCCAATTCACGGTGCAATATGTGCACGGCTGTGTGCACGCACCTCCATTGGAAGTAACAGGTCTTGCCGTCCACGTATGCTCAGATCTGCGGATAGCAAGACCCCACTGTAGTAGAAATTTAAGGACAGTCTGTAATGAAGCAGATATGATTGTATTTCTAAAGAAGGAGCAAAATCACACAATCTTTTCCATTTATATTTGTAGGAATTTACAGCAGATCACTCACATGATGCTTGTACTATCTACAATAGAAGGTCTGTTACTGTTGGATCCTATATACAGTATGGCATTGCATGTGAACATCCAGTGGGCTATCTGGCTTCACGATTGGGTGAATAGGTCTGGTGATGGGTAGTGTTTCAAGACTCCATGATTTGATAGATGTAGTAGATTGGTGAACCATGGATTGTCTAGGCTTTTGAAGCTTCACTGGCTTTCTCATCAAAGGTAAGGGTGTTAAGAATCATACAGAAAAGAATTATAAAATGATGTCAGTCACAAGTTTCCATTTTCTCACAATATTGCTGGTGTGTTGTTCTTTGAAACAATATCTATGCAAGCAGGTTCCTCCTGCTACCCCTGAATGTGCCATAGATTTTGTTCGTTTACTGCATGTCTCATTGCTTGAATTTGTTGTGCTGCCAACTCACGCAGCTCCTGTTAGAACAATTGCTCAATATTCCTGTGATCTTCTAGAAAAGAGAATAAATGCTGCCATCTTCTCCCATAAAAAAAACCGTTGAAAGTCAGTCATGCAGGCTTGATAATTACCTACTTGTATCATCAGAATGATGGTTCACATCAGGTGAGTATCTGGAACTAAGGAAGGTTCCCAATCTCAACTGCCATATCTGAACTGGAGCAGATTGCCTGGAAATATCTCATAGAATAATAGGTAAAGCTGCCACTTCTCCTGTTTTGCACTTAATTACCTACTTAAACCAAAAAGCTCAGCATCCCAGAGATTTTAAGGAAAGAGAGACAATGTCTGACCTCACCAAAATGTCAACTGAGAAACAGAGGTAGACCAGTCTGATCCAAGTCATTTGGAGGTCAGTCTGGAGTCCAGGCAGGAAGTCCAAAGAGTTATCCAGGAGAGTAGTCAGAAGTCCAAGCAGAGTTCAAGACAAACAGGCTATCAGCCATGGAATATGGCGCCAGTGTAGTTTCCTCCCAATGAAAAGATTGGTTGTCAGACACACTTGTCCAGGAAAGGTGCTGTTTATAGGTTACTTGGGTCTCATGGGGTGCTAATTGTAGTGTGCTTCTTATATAAACTTGTGTCTATAGCAGGGGTAGGCCGGATGTGGCCCCCCGAGGTTTTGGACCGGCCCCAGGCCGGTCCTGCCGCCACCGCCGCCGCCCGCCATGATGATATTGATTATTGTTATTACTTGTTCTTGGGGTTTTCTTGGCAAAATCTCTACAGGGGTTTTGCCATGGCTTTTCTGGGGCTGTGAGAGTGTGCATGCATTTTTTATAATCTTTTTAATTTTTTAAAAAATATATTTATTTATTTATTTATTTATTTATGGTGCTTTGGCCCCCCAATTGTCTGAGGGACAGCAACCCAGCCCCTGGCTCAAAAAGGTTGCCTACCGCTGGTCTATAGCTTTCTCTGTCCTGATGTTTCTCCTTAGGGATAGGTATTGGTAAATCCAGGTCTTCCTCTGAGGGTGGTGGTTGCTGGAAACTCTGCTCCTTGATTGCTAAAGGCTCTGTTCCTGTCGCTGCTGGAGCCTCTCCTCTTGTGACTGCAGGCCTGGCATTCCTCTGGGTTCTCAGGCTCTATATCAGAGCCTTCATTCTCAGACTCAGAGTCCATCACAGAGTCCTGGGGGCAGGACATGACACCACTGAACTTTCGAGTGAGGCTGAAAGGACTGTGCAAGAGACTGACTGCATAGTTAAAGCAGATGAAAGTCTTCTGCATACATAGGTATCAAGATGCAACCAGAATTGGAGGGATTCCTTGTAAGCATTTAGTACTAGTTGATTGTCATGATCAACTAAGGGCCTACACAGACTGCCAGAAATAATCCAGCTTGAGGCCACTTTAACTGTCCTGGCTCTGTGCTAGGGAATCATGGGAACTGTAGTTTTTTTCTGAGACATTAAGCCTTCTCTGTCAGAGAGCTCTGGTGCCACAATAAACTACAGTTCCCATGATTCCTCAGCACTGAACCAGGACAGTTAAAGTGGTCTCAAGCTGGATTATTTCTGGCAATCTGTATAGGCCCATGTCTTCTGGAGGTATGTCCTGAATAGTCAAGAAAACTACATCACACTGCAGCATTAAAGTCATGACTATACCTGAAGTAGCTCAGGGTGTTAGGAAGAGTTGATGCTAGGACAAAAGTCAATCTGTTTGTTGATGTTTGTCTTTATACTTATGTTTGTCTTTCTCTCACCCCCTTGTAGCCCTCAAGGTAGCCCATTTTGGGGATGCTCCAGTGGTGGATCCCTTATCAGGGCTGGCTCTGCAGTTCCAACTCTTGGGCTCCCATCATTCACCTTGCCCTTTTATCTCCAAGCTCCCTCCCTGGATTTGGTATTTAGGTCTCAAGGTGAGTCTTATTGTGGACAAGTGGTTGTTTAGTGGGTTCACTATGGTAGGCATGACCTTATAAATTCCATATGTGTGTGTGTTATACATTCTTAAATTAAACAGTTGCAGAAAATATACAAGATTTATTATATAACAAAATGAATTAAACAAGAAATCCCTGCGTTCTTTCCTCACTCACAGCTCCCCAAACTCTATTCTGATCTTCACCCTGTCACCATGGCCCCAATTCTATCACATTTCTGCTACCTGGCTCTTACCTCCCATTTTAGCACACAAGCCTCTAATTTGCATTCTTCTCCCAGCCTGTAGGCTCCCCTTCACAACATTATTTGTCCTATGGTTGGCTGGCTCTAACCAGGCCTTACCAGTTTCTATCTTCATAGTTCCCTTCTTAAACATAAGCTTCAAGGATCTGCTTGGAGCTGAGGGAGGTTCCATGATGCCACTGCTTTGAAATGTAGTTGAGTCCTCCAATACTGATGGTGTTGTCAGTACTGAGGGTGTTGCTTGTACTGAAGGCATCATGCCCAAACCTTCTGATAGTGACAAAGATGCTGATGTTGTTGCTAGGCAATTCTCCAAAGAGTCAGAAAGAGACATTTCTTTTAATAAAACAGCAGAAATTGATGGAGTTTTATGAACCGGAATTGTAACAGTCATTTTAAGTCATTTTGTTTGTAGCTTGAAAAGACTGTTCTTACAAACACATATGAAGCTGCAAAGGTTGGGGAGGGGGATTTCAGTCACTAAAGAGTGAAACTCCTTCAGACTTGGAAACTGTGTACTAAATGACCCCCTCCCAAACACAAGAGACATTGAGACAGGTCACTTTGAGGTGAAATTTTATCTCCTCATGAAGTTAACTTTTTAAAGAAAGCCTCCGTTGCCATACAATGGTGATTGATGAAAAATATCAGAAAGTTTTTTAAAAAAAGAAACATCAGATATAAAGATAAGAAAAAGAAAAGGCAAAACAATAAAATAGTAATATAAAGGTAGCTACTCAACAAATTAATACCATGAGAACTCTCTGGAGGAAGTTGTCTGAATGGCGGAATAGAAGGAACTGAGGGAGGACTAGCTTTGGCATGCAGGGTTCTCATCAAAGCTACTCTGCTCTAGAACTTTTTGAATGGAGTCTGTGCAGACACAAGATCCAGTTGTGTGATGCACAGTGACCATGACAAAGAACAATGTCAAGTATGAACACAAACAAAAAGAGATGAGTTTCAGAACTCAATTCAGAGAAGGCACCAATATGGCTCAAGGAATGGGTTGTATCTTCAGTTTACTTTTGAAAGTTGAGATCTCTCCCTGTTAACTATGATGGCAAAGCAAAAAATGTCTGATTTTAAAATGTTTTATCACAATTTGATTACACTGAAGATGACATAGCCCCTTCTGAGGGGAAGTAAGCTGCCAAATTTGGAATATGTGGTGGGTGCAGAATGCAGCTACTGTCTTTTTATGAGAACAGGGCAGGGAAGGATGCCACGAATATATAAGACCTATACTATTTAAACTATATTGCATGTCAATTGGCTTCAATGCCTAGAAGAAGAAGCTGGACTATATTGGAGATAAAGAATTAAAGTCTTCAATCTAATATCATCTACCCAGTTCCACATCAAATAGGCAGGTGCTTAGCTAGTTAAGATATTAAAGGCTTATCACAGAAATTCTAAAGTACAGAAAAATAATAAATACCCGGTGATATGCTTGAGCTCTGCACAAGTAAGGTCGGATATCTAAGGGATCAACCTGAATGGCATGAGTGAACTGTCGAATAGATTCAAAATAATGATCCAGATGCAGCATCATAATCAGTCCTATGTTAACATAAGCTGTGGTAAGAGTCCTAAAACATAAACAGTTTTACGAGTGTTTCATTATTCAATATGTTAGTCTTGCATATAATTTCATACTATTCACTGTATTAAAACACATGTACAAACAAATTTGTAAAAACTGTCTTAATATAGATAGCTTAACAACTGACAGATAATTTATCTCAAAAACAAAACAAATATTTTAAAATCCACCTTTTCATCTTTATTATGCTTCTCACAGCAGAGGCAGAAACACTGCAAAATGCGAAAGTGAGAATGTTGTTCTCAATTTCATTTCAAAATCTTGTGTAGAAGACTGCATAAAAATTCAACTGCTTGGCAATGAGGCAGTCCATGAAGTTAAAAGAACTAAGAGATGGACTAATGTAACAAGTCTGACGGAGTTCCATTGTTTACCAATTTTATCTAGATTAATTCAAGGAGCTGACTCAGGTAAATTCAAACTGTATCAAATTATCCAGGGCTTTCAAGATTAACCAAGAGAAGCTGATGCCCTTGTTCTAGAATTTATTATCCTCTTTCTGATATTCTTGCACCTTCCCATGTGTGATCCAGAAAGTGGAGTGGAGACCACCTTCTTAGTGTTTTCCATTTGTCCACAAAAGTGTCACTTAGCAAACAAGAGCCACCAGCAGCAGTGAAGGCACATGAGTTGCATGATGCCACAAAGAAATATTGTAGGAACACCATCTACAAATTTTCCACCTTCTGGAAAATGAAATTGTCAGCAAGACAAGTGAGGAATTTGGTCTTATATTCTTGCTAGAAGCTGACTTCCAACGGATAGTAGGATAGTAGAGATCTACTGGTATTCTCCTTTAAAAATAATCTTAGTTGTTTCAGTATTTAGAGATCTATTCTAGGAAGGCATCATTTCATATCTTCAGTTCGGTATGGAGGTCTACAGGAGACTCCCCACTGATGTCATTATTGTTTTTCTGCCCTACAACATTTACCCAAATGTTCTCAATCTACCTTTCATGCTCCAAGTCATGAAAATTCCTACAGGTATACGTATTCTTTCTTATACATATAATTCCTTCCTGTATGGATATTACCTCTAAAGTAAATTATGTATCTCTCTCACTTACAACACTCTAGTCCTGATTCTCATCTCCCCTGGTTTTAATAATGGAAGTTAAATAATATTTGTCTTCCTGTGTTAAGAATTCAAGTTAATCTTGTTTATTGCCTATATTCCAGACCTGCACAACATAGCAGTTAAGTAGGGACCAGGATTAAAATAAGTTAAACTTCCTTAAGCCACAGATAGGTTTTAATTAAATATTAAAAATTAATATTAATTCCTCCCTCCTCCTCCTCTGCTCAGTCCTCTTCTCAGGAGAAAGCTGAGTGGCAGAAGAGCCTTGCCTGTCCTTCTCCTCCTCTGCCTGGACTTCTCAGGAGAAGGCTGAGTGACGGAGGAATCTTGAGGGGCGAACATTTTCCTCTCTTCCTCCCCTGCTGCCCAGCCTTCTCAGAAGAAACTCAGGTAAAGAAGGAGACTTGCAGGGCGAGTGTTTGCCCCTCCTCTTCCACTCATCCTTCTCCTTGAGAGAAAGCTGAGCAGTGGACGAGCCTTGCAAGGCGGGTGTTTGGCCGTCCTCCTTGGTTTGCCATCTTGCCTTCTTCTTGGGAGAAAGCCAGGCAGTGGAAAGCTTTGAGGGGCAAGCACTTGCCCATCCTTCTCACCAGGAGAAATCCAGGAGACAGAAGAGTCTTGCAGGGTGAGCGTGCACTCTTCTTCTTCCACCTCCACATGGCTCTGTTTTCAGGAGAAGGCCAAGCAGTGGAGGAGTGTTGAAGTCATTCTACATCCTCGTGGGCCACCCAAAATCCATTGGTGGGCTGCATGTGGCCCCCAAGTCATGTGTTGTGCAGAACTGCTGTATTTATTCTGTGGATGAGTGTAAAGACATCTGAACCTATAGGTCATCCCTTCAACTGCTTTTTTCCCTTCCCACTGGCAGGTTTCCATAACACTGTCTGTTTCCTTTCCATCATCTAGTACAGTTGCCCCTCCTTGAAGTCCACGGTTTTGCATATTCACAGAGGGGTGATCTCTGTTAAAAATTAAGGGGGTGATTGGGCTTGAATATTTGTAAATCTCCATTTTCGCTGAGAGGGAGTCCAGAATGGATCCCCCACAAAAACAGAGGGCCGACTATATATGGTTTTCACGTTTGCTTTGAATATCTTCTTCTTCTTTGCATAAGATTTAATTTAAACCCCTCCCAATCAGATTTGTGAGACTCTTAGCAAATGCATTCTTCCCAACTACTGTGAGATGCAACCCATCTCTTGGCAGAACTTATTCTTCACAGAAGTCTGACCATGATCCAAGAAGCCATGCCATTCCAACAACACCAAAACAGCCAGTTGTTCACTTCCAATAATCTCTCTCTTCCTGGATGCTAGATTCCAACACAAAGTAGTACTGGAAGTGGCTGAAATCACACAAACAAACACTAGGAAACTTCAAGGCAACTGAGACAAACAACTAGACTTATCTTAAAAGAAACAAGCTAACATTGGCCTCAAACAGACAGGGCAAAATGAACAGACACAGGCCTCTCCTGCCACAATCAGGGCAGGACTGTGGTGGCTGCATGTGCCTGCCGCTGCAGTCACGAACAGGACGCCAGCAAAAGCACTTTCTCTACTCCTTTTGTGGCCAGCTTTTCCTGGCCAGATGCGCTCTCTGCATAGCTTCCAGCTGCTCTGGGGTCATGCATTATCTAAACGCCATACTCCCAGAGTAGCTGGAAGCTTCACTTTACTGCCCGTCTGTTTCGGGCCATTGATCTGTCTCTTCTACCAATCCCAAATGCCCTGTTTATTCTCCTTATTCCTGTTCTGGAGCTTGCAGGGACTGAGATTACCAATGGGAAATACAAATTTGTCCTGAAACCTGAACTGAATCTGCTGATAATCTCCTTTAGTGTAAAATAAAAAATTATTTTGAAAATACTGATGTAAGTTTGAGTCACCTCTGCAAAAACAGTGATGTGATGAGCCAAATGTGTGGCGGTTCTCAGCAATACAAATGTTATGGTACTTGGAAGAAAACTAAATAGATAGATGTCCTTGTTTGGAATATACATGATAGAGAAACCAGACCTTTGTACCCAAGGGAAGGATCAAGAGCAGTTCCCTGACTAAAGCGCTGAAAAGTTTTACAAATCAAATGCTTTTCACAGGGATCAGAATCCTATTGTGAGACTATGCATTAGAAGAGCATTTATAAGACTCAACACCATCCTTTGTGGAAGAAGCTGTTACCAGTGGTAGTCAGTGGTAGGTTTTTCTTGACATTATAACAAGTTTGTGACTTACTGAGGTTTTGTTTTGTTATTTTACTGAATTCTTCTTTTGACTTTTGTCCTACTCTATTCTTTAATATTTTCTCAACTGATTTCACTTCATCAATAGTCTTCAGGATTTTTTAAAGTAAAGCATGAGAAATTAAGCAAGCAAGACAGCAAATAAACAAAGTGTACCTGTCGAAGGCTAATGCGCTTTGAAAATCACAGATTGCCAGTGCCCACTGTTTCAGTTCTGCATACAAGATTCCACGGTGAAGGAAAGCACTAAGATTGTCATAGCTGTAATTAAGAAGAACTAGAGAAGGAGGGAAATCATATACTTAATTGAGCTGCACAATTCCTACCCCTGCCCTACACAAATAATGCTCTTGTTCAGCTTGTTATATTTTCTTCCTTTTCTAACTCTAACTTCTCTAACTCAGATCACTGTTATGTCAATCGTAATCTAATTCGTTTAAGACTTTCCACAAATTTAGGGGCTGTAAAGACGGGCAAAAACAGGTGCTTTCAGGCTGACTTGGAGGCATGGCGTTTAGACGATGCAAGCCTAAAAGCCAGCAAGAAAGCGCCCTATAGATGCCATATACCTGGAAAAGCTGCTCCAAAAAGGAGCAGCTTTTTCCGCTTCTTTGGGAAAGATGTGCACCTTCACATGTGTGTATGTATGCAGCAACACTGGTGCATCAGAAAAAGGGTTCTGGACATTTAAAACGGCCGTATAAATGCATCACCACACATGCAGTGGAAATTGAGTTGGCAATCCAGAGCATGTCTCCTCCAATACAGGCTTTAATTCAAAGCCCCCTATGCTTCCAGGTGTGGATGCACCGCCGCAGATGCAGTTGAATATTAGAACCCTAACCCTAATTGTAACCCCACGCATACGCCTTAGCAACTGTTCTATATTATGACAATAAATGCATTCCATTGCATGTACGTTCGCTGTCAGCATGTACAGTGGTTTTCATGAAAGAGGCTTTTGTGACCTCTTCTGTGCAGGTGTGCAGGTTTGCAAAGACATGCACACCACTTCCCGGCATGCTTGGAGGGGGGACTCCTGGAGTAACGTTTGTCTGTGTGTTCTGTTGACCCCTGCATGAACACCAGCTGCATGTATCTAGTCTGTCCACACAAACCTTCCTTGCATGTCCTCTCCCCTCCACCCTGATCTGTGTGGGACAAGTTCTGTGGAGGACAATGGAGTAGGTCTCTTTTCGGTTGACAAACTCGTTCCTCTGCCCCAAGGGTGGCACAATCAGATAGTGGCACCTGTCTACAGCACCCACTACTTGGAGGAAGCCAAGGTCAGCGAATCCTTGCATGATCTATGGGTGTATGACAGATCCTGCACAAGTATGAAGGGATGCTGAAATCAGTCACCTTTGTACAGACAAAATGACAGATTGTATACCATCCTATGACAGGTCCTGAGCAGGTGCACAAGGATGCCGAACTTCAGTCACCTTTGTACACAGAGAGTGACAGACTATATACCAGCCTATGACGCATTCTGCACAGGTGTTCAGTTGTGCAGGGATGTGTTCCTGCGCACATGCGCATGTGTTTGAGAGAACAAAAAAAAATTAAAGCAGCTGCTGCCAGCCCATACAGTTGCTCTCTCTCTCTTTGCAGTGTCATTGGTGCAGTTGAAGGGGCTTCAATATGGCCTTGGAAAAGCCACACTGACTGCCCACCAGTGCGGTTGCTCCGTCCCCATTTAGGGCATCCTCGGGGCAGGCGGTACAGTTGCTGTGGCAGCTTCATGTCACCTTAGGGAAAAGGCAGCTTCATGTCACCTTTTCCTGCCCCTCTGTACAGCCCCTAACTCACTTTTTAATATTCCTTTCCCTTCCTGATTCCTGATCTAATTTTTCACTATTTTCCAACTGCCAAACTGCTTTTCAATTCCTCCTTCTTTTCTCAGTCCCCTCCAACCCAATATTCTAAAGGCTGTGATAGGAGAAGCCAGATATCATCTTCTCTGACTATAACAATTATTTACTGTGATTTCCCCCCTTGCAATCTAGAGTTAAAGTTCCCTGAAGCACCTGTTGTGATGGGTGGAAAAGGAACTGAGCAAGAAAATGGTGAATCTCCTGCCAGAAGGGCAGATTGCTTATCTATAACTGTACTTCTCCGAGAGGTCATCTGTGCCTTCAAATAATTGAGTATTGAACCTGTGCAATTCCATCCATGGAATGTCCCAGAGCTGAGTAGCCTTTGGTGGGAACCTCACTGCTTTCAGGTGCCAACATAAATAGTGCCAAGAGCTACTCCCCCTCAGTTCCTCTGTCTGTTGAAAGTAGACCAGACCTGCACAAACAGAGGGGAGGAGGGCACAGATGACTAGTTGAAGAACTACAGTTACATGTATGCAACTTCTTCGTAATCTCTGTGTTTCACACCACTGGATGATTAGCATACTTACCAGTAGAGGTGGGGCAGGTCAATCTAGGATAGCACTGACCTCTCAAATGATGCAATAGCCTGAGCTTTATAGTCTATTTATTTGGTAGTGCCAGATGAAGGTAGACAGCAGAGGCCATGCAGCTGTTCTGCAGATGTCTGGCAAGGAAACAACCCATAGCCATGCACGGGACACAGAGACAACTCGAGTCAAGTGGGACCTGAGCCCAGTGGTTGAGGTTTCCTGGCCACCTGGTATGCCAAATTGACCCATTTGGACAGTCTCTGTGACGAGACATGGAAACCTGCCTTTCATCCATCATAGCAGAGAAACATTCTAGGAGATTTCCTGATAGGAGTGATATTAGTGAGTAAAGTAAGCCAAGGACCACTGAACATCCAAACAATGCAAGACTATTTCCAGTTGAGCTTTAGGATCCTGACAGAAGATCAATAACACAATATCTTGGTTGAGTGGAATCGAGAGACCATTCAAAGCATAGCACCACTTATGAAAAATCATATAGGGTTAGTCCGATTGTACAGTGCACAGTTCACTGGCTCATTTGGTGGAGATAATAGCAACCAGAAGCATTGTCTTGAATGTGAGGAACTGGAGATCTGTGGTAGCCATTGGCTCAAAAGGTTTCTACATCTGCTGGGATGGAATAAGCAAATAGGGAGTTTTTGATGGATAGATACAGGTGGAACAAACCATGCAAGAACCTTTTAAAAGAGGCACTCTTGAACAGTGTCAAGGCAGGACAGTCAGCCAGTTGGTATTCCACAATAGTCTCCAAGTAGACCCTCAGAGAAGATAGCCTTCAAATGCAGCAGAAAAACCATCACTGCCCTTTAGTTGGTGGCATTGGTAGGCCCAAAACCTAGGTGAAGGAGCAAAATCAGTGCAATTTGAGGGCATAAGATCATCAGGTTGAGGGCTTATGTTAGCCTTGTAGAATGGCATGGATGTGGGCATCTACATTTTCCAAAGTCATAAGGCCATCAGATGAAGCAGCTTGAGATCTGGATATCTCACCCCATGTGCCTAAGTAAGGACAGTGGATGAGTATGGAAGCCAGAGGTGTTCATAACAAGACATCTGTAAGAGTGTAGTTAATCAGGGCTGCTTGGGCCACCAAAGAGCTATGAGGATGCAATCAGCCATGTCCTCAGCATCCTAGTGAATAGGGGAAAGGGTGAGAACAAGTACAGCAGAGATCCTATCCAACGCCAGAGAAAGGCATCCCGTAGAGAATTGTGTCTGTGGTCGCTTGCTGCAGAAAAGTTTGCATTTGCAGTTCTGTCTGGAAACAAACACATGTAACAGTGGACAGTCCCACCAACATATAATCAGATCAAAGGCACAATAGGACAGGGACCACTTGTGAGACCTTCACAACTGTCCAACTGAGAGAATGCTCCAGGAAACTGTCTTGTCCAGGGATATGTAGAGCCAGAGAAAAAGTGTTTTTCTGAATGCAGCAGTCCCACTGGGCTGTGGGGAGAGTGTTCATTATGGAGAACCTTATACCTCCCTGCTTGTTTACACAGAATACTGTAGTCATGTTGTTCAATAGTATCTACACCACTCTACGGAGCTTTTAAACACCTTTATGAGTATGATCATATCCAGGGCACTGATGTGGTAGCAACTCTCTGACCTCAACCAATGGCCATGGACTGTGAGGCCAACATGGTGTGTGCCCCATCCAGAACAGAAGGTGTCCAAAGTCATGAGGGTCATAGGCCCAGAGGAGCAAAAATGTATGCCTTTAAAGGGGCTGACTGGCCAGAGCCACCAATGCAGCACTGAACAAATTGTGGAAGCTAAATCTATCTGTGGGAAGAGTCCTGTCCTGGATCAAAGTGTCATAGATACCAGAGCTGTAGGAGCTGGGATCAAAGCAATATGCACAAAGTGATTGTCATTGTGGCAGTGAAAAATCCCAAAAGTCTCATATCGGGTGAGCCAGCACATACCTTGTGTGCAGGATGTGACCAAATGGGTGCCATATAGTCTGTACTCTGTCTGCCAGCAGGAATGGCCAGGTGAGTTGGCACTCAAGATTGTTCTTATGAAGGGGAGAGATTGTTTTCCATGTTCACCCAAAGGCCCAGATCTACTAGAAGGGAAAGGGTTCTGCTTAGGTATTTGGAGAACCTGACTTCCATTGAGGCAACGATCAGCCAATCATCCAGGTACAGAAAGATTCTTATCCTTTTGGTTTTGAGGTAAGCGGTGACCACTACTATCACATTCGTTGACACCCAGGGGCAATCACCAAACCCAAGGGAAACATTGTATAGGTACGGCCTGTGTCAGATTGTGAAGTGTAGGCATTGACTTTGCTGTGGGCAGATGTGGGTATGGAAGTACAGTCGACCCTCTGTTTTCACTGGAGATATGTTCCAAACCCCCCACCCTGCAAAAACAGAGACTCGCCTATATTTAAGCCCCATAGGCTTGAAGGGGTGTGCTCCTATGGGCGTCCGTGGATCTGCATAGGCACAATACCCAACTGTGTGAGGCACAGAGACCATAAAGAACTCTATCTATAGAATTTTGCTGAATGAAGCTCTGCTCAGGAATACAGCACACATACTAAAGGACCACACAGAGAACATAAAGAAGAATTAGTCCTTGTACAAGATCACCTAACAACTCTCTTCATCTTATCTGAAGGAAATGGAGATCTCTGTTGTGTGAATAAGCTCAAATTCAGTATTAAAAATGTTTAAAGGAGGGGAAATATCTGATAATGCAGAACCAATAAAAACAACTGGTAGATACAGTGAAATACTTAGGAAGAAAGCAAAGAGGAAGATCTGATCATGAATGATGAAAGGTAGGCAATAGAATGTCATGAAATACTGAAATATATTAAAGAGACAGTTATTGAAAAGCTAGGCTATAGCAGCCAGAGTTTCTTAAATACAAATGAATCAAATGTACTTTAAAATGCTCTGTTCTTGAAGAGCTTAAAAACATGTTAACTATGAATCTGTAGCATCCACATATAAAAATAAATCTCACTATTAAGACCTTGTTTAAATTGCAACAACTCTAAATGCAGTTTAATGTATATATGAAAATCAAGAGAGACATACCAGAAACACTCAAGTCTTGTAAGGCTTGTTTTGGATTTATCTTTCGCAAAATACAACCTCTATAGTAGTAGGCAATCCAGTTACGAGGGTTCAAGTGAATTGCAGCACATAAATCTTCAGTTGCATTTTGATACTGCTCTAGTTTAATATATGCTCTTCCTCGATAGGTCCTAGAAAGATTTAAGTGCAGAATTAAAGCATGACATTGGAGATGAACAGACAGCCCATTTGAGCCCGCTTTGGACTAGGTCGGAGGCTTGGTGTTTAGATGCACCACACCCCCAAGCGGGATAGAAGCTGGATCTTATCCGCTCCTTTTTGGGGCAGAATCTGACTGGACTGGGGCCGGGCATCTATTTGCCCAGGCCCTGATCCAGCCTCAAAGGGGCTATCTGTATCCCCTGATTGAAAGAAAAGTGAGAAATCATCACATAGGTCAACATAACAACCTTAACTCTAACTGGAAAATAACAAGAAAAATGAGATCTCTGTAGCCAACCCTAAAATCATTCATTTCCTGCACTATATCCCTCCCTCCTAGCATCCCCTGAGCATCTAAAAGCCTCTCGTGAGGGACAGAGTATGCCCTGAATGTGGTGGCCAATGGCACACAGATATGCATGAGCAATGAGCAGGGGCACCTTTTATAAGCAGGTGTTCTGCTCAGTAGCAAATAACACCATAGATACGACCTAAAGTTCTTAAATTGTTTTCAAAAATTGCACTAGTTTATCTTCCATCCTCTCATTGTAATTTCTTCTTTCACAATTATGTTCATGTCCACCTGCTTACATGGTGGGAGAGGTAATACAAACAGTAGAAACTGAAAACAAAAGCACAACCTATCACCACCATGGATTGATAACATTAAGATATGGGGATTTTTGTCTCATATATTCCAATCCTCTTCATCATATCCATATATAGGGTACACAGAAACAGGAAACACAAGAGACATTATCTCTTCTTCTTTTATAATCATATACACAGAGGTTAAGTCAGACACTAATAGCTTTATTCTTATCCACTATACAGAACATGGATAAAAAGTTTAAATCAGAATACACTTTCTCATTCTTTCTCTACATTACAACCCTAATTGTGTTACTAAAATTTAACATAATTTCACTGCTGAAACAATCACAATAGTTTCAGTTCATAAATTGTCAGTGCTTACCTTGCCTCAGCATGTCTTGGATCTTCTTCAACTACAGTTGTAAAATCATTAATAGCTACACTCCAAGCTGATTTGTCAAAGGAATATATTCCATGCTTCATAAGCGCATCTATTCTTTTTGGATTATAGTAAAGGCACTACATTGAAATAAAACATATAGACAGCATTTCCAAAATTGTTTTATTAGGTTCCATATTTTGAATGTTTACAAAACACAGAGCACCACATTATTTTGTCTTAAAGTAGGCCACAAATGATTGATTCTGATGGACAATCCATACCTTCTAAGTCTTTTAATGCATTATTTAGCTGAAGTGGCAAAGGCTGCAATCCTATACAAACTTTTCCTGGAAGTATGTCACATTGGTATAATAAGGCTTACTTTTAAGTAGACATGCACAGGCTTTCATTAGAAATATTACATAAATTTTGCATTACAAAATTTGTTTTGAATATAACTAAGCACTGTGATCTGATAATAAAGTTAGGTTTTGTTTGTTTTTTATTTTGCTGCATATAGCATTCTGTCAATACAATACTGTATCCACTTTTTCTTACGAAAGTTGAAATAACAAGATGCATCACATCAACTATTTTATATACCTTTCTTTGTCATACCTTAACTAAAATAGAATTAACAAGGAAAAACTAAGAAGCTGGATGCTATAAAGACCTGGTTTTTCAATTTCTTCAGATGTAACACATCAAATTCGTCCTAACAGATACTCAAGATGTGAAGATGTGATGGTACTCATAAAGCACTTTGACATCTGCCTTTCATTTCAATCCACATCCACACATAGCAGTACTGCTGTGTGCCTGAAAATATCATCCTGTTTGCACACTGGGGGGTCATTCCCACTTACATTTACACTAGTTAGCAAATCGTGTTGACACCAGGCAAATGATTCGATCAAGAGTGATGCTTAGTTCCCACTATGAAAGAGAATCATGCCATTATTACAAAGGGGATCCTTCCCTCCCTCCTCAATGTAGTGGCACCTCATTGGCTGAGGGATGCTGAGGAATGCGAGCAGTGAGCTCTGGAGTCCCCCAGGAGAGAAAGGGAAAAGGAGGGAAACCCACATCGCCTGTCTCCCCTATCAAGGGCTGCAACTTCCTGCTCCATCACTTCTGGGCACCCTCCCACCCGCTGCAGGTGCCACATTGAGGTTGCCACATCCAGCCTTCCTCCTGTGCCCCCTCAGAAGTGCTGGACCTGATGGAGACCCTCCAAGATGCCCCCTCTGTTCTCAGGCAGCAAACAGCAGCGCAGCTTTGAACACCCAACACATTTCCACCAACCAGAGGGAAGGAGGGAGGAGGAGGAGGACAAGAAAGAGGAAGGGGTAAAGAGGAGGATGAAGAGGAGAAGGGAAAGAGGAAGCCAATGGAATGCAAATCCCTGCAGCACTCTCCCCCCCCCTCCGCCCCCCGTCCTGCAGGAAAAGGCACAGCTGAGCTTTGGGAGGATGGAGGGAAAGGCGGAGGAAGGAAGGAAGGGCCCCAGACAACTGTACTGCCTGGCCTTTCCTCTGGCCCTGGCTGGCAAGAGGGATCCTGAACATGAACAGAGAGTCCCTGGGAGGAAGCCTCTCTGCCTCGTAATGTTACAGTGTTACAATCCATTACAATGTGATTCAGGTCCGTCATTCACTCTTGCTGAACACGGTTCTGAATCGATTTTTTCCAAAAAAAAAAAAAAAAACCAAAAAAACGACTCCTCAAAAAGTGCGGGGGATTTGGATTTGTAGCGGTACAAAGCAACTCCAAATGATGGCAGTCACTTCTGAAACCACCCACAGTAGGACAAGGCACATATACTGTGACTTGCAATTCGCTGTAAATCATAGTGGGAGTGAGGCCAGGGTAGGCTTCAAATAAAGGCCAATTTCAAGAGGCTTCTTTAGCTGTGTGTTCAAGTGTTTGCATATGTCTAGCATTTTGATTGCCCCACATTTGGACAGCAGACACAATGCCATATCTAAACTACTTTGGAACAAGGATAGGCAACTACTGGGAGGGACTTGACTACTATATAGACTACTATATGTAGTCTGACAGCTTGAAACTCAGTAAAATATTTGTAATTTGTGTGTCCGTGTATGTCTGTTTGTGCTGTGTGCCTTAAAGTCATTTTCAACTTATGGCAACCCTACTTGGCAAGTTTCTTGAAAGGGGGTTTGCTACTGCTATCCTGTGAGGCTAAGAGACTGTGACTTGCCCAAGGTCACCCAGTGGGTTTTCATAGCCAAGCTGGGGTTCAAAACCTGGTCTACTGAGTCCTAGTCCAATGCTCAAACTACTATGCCACACTTCAACATAAACTATAACAGCCAGATCATCAAAGAATTCTGTGAAAGTCTGCCCAATATGAAATGGGCTAAACTTGTAGAAGAACCTGAAGAGAAAAGCTGATACTTCTAGAGAGGTTAGAGGTTCCCTAACTGTTTTTTGCTTTAGACAAAGGGGGGAAATGGAAAATTGCTACAGTATTATCCTCTTTTGGAGGATGTGTTATGTAGACATAGTTCAGTAGTCTCCATATTGTACGCCGCATGTGCTGTTGTGCCATGACAGAGAGGCCAGACACCAAGTTATGGGTTAAATGGGATGGCCACAACTTTAATACCAATACAACTATTACCAATCAGCTACATTGATATATAATTAACTCCTAGTAGGCAAAATGAGGTATAGGGGACACTGAACCCAATGGTTTCCACACCAGCAGGGCATCAAGGCGTGGAGGTCTGGTGAGCATCTGGCAAGGCTTTGCCATTAGACAGAACAAGCATAAAATGAAATGCAGCATGAATGAAGGCAAAGTCAGTGTCCAAACTCAAATCTAGACTGTTCCTCCTAATGAATAAATATCTGTTTGGGAAGAGCAAAGTTATGGCTCACAAGCTTTTTGGGCTGATTCACCTATTAGAAAGCAACAGGATTATGGGTATCACACAACCTCCTTTTTAGTCCTCCATGGGTTGCTGGGTTACAGCACCATGGATTGCTGGTCTGTTTCCAGACTAAATTCAAAATGCTGGTCATGACCTATAAAGCTTTGTGCAGTTTACATCCAGGCTGGCAGACAAGACCATATCTGCACATAAGCCTATCCAGGCCCTGAGATCCTCAGGAGAGCCTCTTCTTTCACTTCTACCTGGTGAGGATACAGGATAGGGCCTTTTTCACTGGTGCCCTTGGGACTCTTGAACTTGTTCCCAGAGAAGCTACAATAGCCCCATTCTTGCAGCCCTTCCACTGGCAAGCAAAGCCTTTCTATTCAGACAGACTGTTGAAGGGGCTTTTAATAGGGTGCTGTACTGTTTTTAATGTTTTAACTGTACTATTTTTAAAAGTCAGAAAGACAAACAAATGGGTCCTAAAGCAGATTAAGCCAGAAATCTCCCTGGAAGCCAAGATGACAAAACTTAAGCTAGTGTACCTTGGACACATCATGAGAAGACATGAATCATTGTAAAAAACAATAATGCTAGGAAAGGTGGAGGGAAGTAGAAAGAGAGCCGCATGCTAGATGGATGGACTCTAGTAAAGAGAGCATGAGTATGAGTTTGCAGGAGTTGGGCAGAGCAGTGGGAGATGTCTCATCAGCATGGTTGTCATGGGTCAAGATCGATGTGAAGGCAGTTAACAGCAATAAAATTAAATGGTTTTTCATGATTTTAAAATGTTTGTAAAAGTTTTAAATTGTTTTTAAAAGTTGTTGTTACTTTAATTCCATTTTGATATTCAATTTTTGTATGTTTTTATAGTATTTTGTTTTAATTTGTAAGCTGCCTTAAGTCCCATTTTCAGGGCATGAATAGTTAATACCTGTAAGAAGTACCCAGAAGCAGTCTTTGGGATGCACAACTCATAGCCTGCCAAATGCATGTGGTCCATGATTATCACCTCAGCTGAAACACCCCTCCAGTGTTTGGGGTAACTGGAAAAATGTATTTATTTATTTATTCATATTCTGCCTTCCCCCAAATATAGGGACTCAAGGCAACAAATAGAAAGTTTAAAACAATACAATTTAAAAACAATACAAAAGTATTAACATGTAGAAATATAAACTTAAAAACAATTAAACAATTTTAAATATTAAAGCAACTATGTATTAAAATTTAAAATGTATGAAAACTCCATACAAACCTTAAACACTTTATTACATAGTATTTATAGCAGAGATGAGGAACATTCTGTAGAGTTCCCCTATCCAGTGACCCCAAAGAAGGTGGGTTGCTGCTTCCATGTCAATGATTGCTGGAAACTAATAACACCAAAGCAGCTAGGATCACAGCTTCAATGTAGTGAGAAAAAAGAAATCCCAAATATAACTGGTGGGAAATTAGAGGAATTTAGCTTGCTTCCCCCTTCACGAATCATGGTGGGGAGAGGGTTGAAATTAAACCCCCCACAAGCTTGTGTGTGAGTATATGTACATGCATGTAGTTGTGGCCCACTGCCAATGTCAAGGGGTTCTGAAAAGAACTGGAAAAAAAGGCAAGATGTCACATAGTTCTAAACCTGCTAGAGAACAAACAGAATTAAGGCTGGATCCCTATCTTTGTTCTAAAGCAGGGGTAGGCAACCTTTCCCCTTTAAGGGCCGAGGGACTTCAGCTCCCAGAATCCCAGGAGCTATTGGCCAACATGGGACTATTGGCCAACATGGCTGAGGCTTCTGGGAGCTGAAGTCCCTCGGCCCTTAAAGGGGAAAGGTTGCCTACCCCTGTTCTAAAGGATGGAAGAAAAGAAGCAGATGCCTGGCTCTAATTATGTTGGGATATAGTACTTTAGAAAAGTTTCCACTAAAAATAATGTCTTTTCAAGTAAATCTGTTTCAAATCCAGCTCAGCCATGAAACCCACTGAGCAAGTCCAAAGCTCTCAGAAATGGGAAACCTCCTCTGAACAAATCTTGCCAAGAAAACTCCATGGGGCAACATAAGTCTGAAAGAACTTAAAGGCACAAAACAATAAGAACAAGAACAACAAAAACAAATGCCTCCTGTAATGCCCCCCCCAAAAAAACTTATCCATTCAGGGCCAAACTAGGCATTTCCTGAGATATATAAACAGTACATTGACTTTTTCCATGTGAAATGCATCTTAAGAGGCTACAGTCAGGAATGGGCATGCGAGGAAAGCTATCCCCTTCCACACCAAAAATGTTAACATCAAAACACTGGTGATATTTAAAAACAAAAATGAAGTCCAGGATGAAAAGATCTGCTTTAGGTGCACTCAATCCTTCTCTTGTATAGTAGAATTTTTTTATTTTTTAAAAAAGTTGTTCTTTAAACAGCAGACCATTGTAGCATACTCTTAATTATATTTGAAATTTCCCCTCATTTTCAGTGGCAGGTGACCACTGTTTACGAAATATAATTTCAGCAAGTCTTGTAGATGAACATACGGTAATTGGATGTGTTGTACCTTAGATTCTGGCTAAAATAATTATGACTGGTAAGACTTACTTTGGTATAATCTTCCATTGCTAGTAGTAGGTCCCCATCTTCTTCATGGGCTTCACCTCGCTTGAAATATATTTCATCATCCGTAGGCCTACATCTTGCAGCAAGAGTGTAGTTTATAATTGCTAAAGAATTGTCTCCTTGTCTTCTGTATATATCAGCTCTTGACAGATATGCATCTACATATCAAAATTAAACAATATAAAATTTTAGACATTCCCTTGATCCATACTGGCTTATAATAAATATACAATTTTATTTTATAAAATAATCTTTAATTGGATTTTTAATGCAAGCCTGAGAGGAAAATCTGCAAAGATCTTACCAATCTTCATTAGAAAATGAGCTTTTTAAATAATTTCCCCATCAATGTTTGAACTTTTCAATTGATGTATACAAATCAATCAAAACTATATAAATCATAGGGTTTCTCGAGACTGTCCAACAGTTCCAGCAAATGTTGTGGCATCCTATTTCAAGGCTTCAACGACTGTAACATCTTGTAGCCTTTTTCACATTCCCATATACAGTTATGTCCTAAATATACTGAGGTTTTGCCCCTTATTTATTGTAGCAGATTTTAGCATTACCATCTATCTTCATGTTACTCCTTTCTCCCACTGTGGTGGAGTACAGTTTCCCTCCATCCCTTCCATGAACTCATGGCTCTACCCAATACACCCCTCCCTCAGTATCAACATTCCCAGTATGATTTCTGTTTTCTATTTCCAGCTTTCTTTTTTAAAAGTTTTTTTAATAACTGTAGTGAAGGCAGTTAACAACAAATGTAGTGCTAAAGTAATATAAGGCCATACCACTTCAGCACTATAACTCTAAAAAGAAGGGGGGAAGAAATCTTCCACCTGGTGACTGATTTCTATTCCTTATTTTCTATTATTATTATTATTATTATTATTATTAGTAGTAGTAGTAGTAGTATAATCATAACACTATAGTGATGTAAGGCTACGCCACTTTAGCAGTGTAAGTCTAAAAAATCGGGGGGGGGGGGGGGGAGATTCAATTTGGTAACCTGAAATGTAACAAGGGAACACAGGCAACAGGAAACTGCCATGGAAAAGGTTATACCTCCATTCAAACTCATTAGAGGGCTTGCCCAAAAATAAAGCAAAAGGAACTGTGACATTGGGTACACACATTTACCACAGCTTATATTGGAGTCTTCCCTTGCAGTAAATATAAGAAGCTATGGCTAGTATCAGAAAAAAGCAGGACAAGAACATCATTTAATAAAAAACACCCAGTAAGTACAGCTATGACTCACACCTATCCAAAGCTTTTGGCTAGTCTGGAGAAACCACAGATAATGTACTCTTTGCTATTTATTAGTTAAGATAATTCCAAGTTTGTTAAATGTCTATGGCCTAAATACCCTGAAAGCACCAGATCCTGTCTGATCTTGGAAGCTAAGTAAGGTTGGGTCTGATTTATATTTGGATGGTGGATTACCAAGCAATATCATGTGCTGTGGACTATACTTCAGAGGAAGGCAGTGACAAGCCATCACTGAGTATTTCTTGCATTATTATTATTATTATTATTATTATTATTATTATTATTATTATTATTTTTCCTGTCTTTTCCCCAGACTGAATGTCAAAATGGCTTACAATTTAAAAAGACATAATTAAAATCCACAACATACAAAAGTAAAACAAGATTAATCAAAAAACTAAAATCAGATTAAAACATATATAATTATACACACACACACACACACCAGCACAGTTAGCAATATTGTGTAAGATGGGCCTTATATAGTCACTCATCAAAAGTCTGTTGGGATAGATAAGTCTTGTTTGCAAAAAAAAAAAAAAAGGAGGGAGGGAGGGAGGGAGAGGGGGAGGCAGCCTAACTTCCCTAGGAAGGGCATTACAGAGCCTGGGGCAGCCATTGGGAAGTTCCTACCAGATGTACCTTCGAGGATGGTGGGACAGAAAGAAAGGCCTCCCCAGCAGATCTCAAAGCATAGGTTCATTTGTAAGGGAGAATATAGTCCTTCAAATATCTTGGACTTGAATTGTATAGGGCAGGGGTAGGCAACCTTTCCCCTTTAAGGGCCAAGGGACTTCAGTTCCCAGAAGCCTCAGCCATGTTGGCCAATAGTCCCATGTTGGCCAATAGCTCCTGGGATTCTGGGAGCTGAAGTCCCTCGGCCCTTAAAGGGGAAAGGTTGCCTACCCCTGATATAGGGCCATAAATTGTATAGGTTAGGGCCTTGAACTTAAAGGCCATAACTAGAACTTTGACTTGTTCCCAGAAATGGACTGGCAGCCAGTGGAGCTGTTGCAGCTGTGTGACCACTGAAGCCACCCCCAGTTAGCAATCTGGCTGTGGCTTTTTGGACCAGTTGAAGTTTCCAAACACTCTTCAAAGGCAGCCTCACACAGAGTGCATTACACCAGGGGTAGGCAACCTTTCCCCTTTAAGGGCCGAGGGACTTCAGCTCCCAGAATCCCAGGAGCTATTGGCCAACATGGGACTATTGGCCAACATGGCTGAGGCTTCTGGGAGCTGAAGTCCCTCGGCCCTTAAAGGTTGCCTACCCCTGCATTACACCAATCCAATCAGGATGTAACTAGGCATGCAGTACAGTCACTGTGGCCACATCTGATGTCTCCAGGAAGAGGCACAGCTGGCACACAAGCCTTAACTCTGCACTCCTAGACACTGCTGAAAGTAAGGCTTCCAGCTCAGAGCTGCATCCAAGAGCACATTCAAACTATGAACCTATGTCTTCAAGGGGAGTGTAACCCCATTCAATACAGGCTTTTGACTGATCAGGACCTCCATGAATTTATGAATCCAAAAAAAATAACTGGGTCACCATAAGTAGACAGCCAACCTGAAAACACATATGCACACACATAAATGTTTATACATGTAATTACCACTAGAAAAATTTAATATGGAATGCAAGTGATGAAAAACAAGGTCAATATTTAATGGAACTGTCACAGGACAAGACCTTTCCAAAAAGCTTGAATCTTCAGTACTTCCCACTATCTTGATACAGTGGACGAATAAATTCGAGGACCAATTTTTAGACAATAGACATTCAAAGATTCTTGCCTGCATTGTTTTTGTTGTACTTGATTATAAAATTCAGGTCTTCTAGTGCTGGAAGAATTTTATTTTGGTAAATAAAAAGTAAATGCCTATGCCAGTAAGCGTCAACCAACGTTGGCTCCAAGCTTATTGCCTGTAAAAGTAATGAAACAAACAAAGAATATGAATGCTGGTCATATATTCAAGTGCAGTAAAGCTGTGCTTATCACAATTCAAGAGGGATATTGACAGGTTGGGACATGCCCAGAGGAGGATGAACAAAAGCTTGTTTTCTGCTGTTCCAGAGACTATGGGGGGAAGCAGATGGCACAAAGCGCCGTCTTCAGGGCAAGGAAGGGGAGGGGCAGCCACATGCTGGGCACCCCAACCCCTTCCCGAAAACGTTGTCGGAGCAGCTTGCCCTCCGCACAGCCGGTGCTCCGAGGATGCCTTTCCACTGCAGCGTCCGTACACGCTGCAGCGGAAGAGGCGCCGAAGGTGCGCTGGCAGCCTTTTGCAGTGCACCTTTGGCGATTTGTGGAAGGAGCACTATTTTAGCGCTCCTTCCTGGGGCGGAGAAGCTGCGCCGCGGGGCCGAGGAATGCGGATGCCTCAGCCCCGATTCACAGCTTCCCCGATCCGCCCGTCTGCTTAGCCCCTAAGACACGGAGCAACAGATGCAAACCACAAGAAAAGAGATTCCACCTAAACATTAGCAAGAACTTTCTGACAGTAAGAGCTGTTTGACAATGGAATATGCTGCCTCAGAGTGGAGTGGAGTGTGTTTCTTTGGGGTTTTTTAAAAAGAGGCTGGATGGAGGTTTTTAAACAGAGGCTGTTAGGAGTGTTTTGACTGTGTATTCCTTCATGGCAGTGGGTGGGGGGGGGGGTTGGACTGGATGCTCACCTCTATGATTCTAAAAAAGCTATCTTAGGCTTTTCTTTGGGGAATATATATATAAGATATATATGGCTTGCTTTAGCAAAACTCAAGCTCTAAGCAGTCCATGCTTTGTTGAGTCTCCCAAATCAGCTACACAATTGTTTTAAGCAATCCCATGGCACAATGTATGGTTATGTCCATTAGGTTAACCTTCTTGTAAGCATTTCTATGTCCAGCAAAACACTTCCACTTTCAGTGCCTTGGATGTATCCAATGGAATCCTGGGATTTGTTGTTCGATGAAACACTAAAGATAAAGAGAATTCTAAATATACCTCCCTAACTACAAATCCCATGATTCCATAGGATAGAATCATGACAGTTAAAGTGGGACAGTGGGAGCAAAGTGCTATAATTATGTAGTGTGAAAGCCCACAGGTCACTTCACAGATTACAGGTTACAGGTAACACACATTCTAGTGACTGAAGACTTATCAACCACACCCTGCACAATAAGCATATTTAAAAAGACTTTATTTGTATTCTCTTGCTAATTTCCCCTTAGTATAAGTGTATACCATAAGCTCCCAGCGGTTTTCAGATCCTTGGTAATATGGTATCTAAGTACATGTGTACCCATGCAGTAATTAGATGTGACATTATTATTTGCTAAATCAGGACCATCTAGATCAGGGGCAGGCAACCTTTCCCCTTTAAGGGCCGAGGGACTTCAACTCCCAGAATCCCAGGAGCTATTGGCCAACATGGGACTATTGGTCAACATGGCTGAGGCTTCTGGGAGCTGAAGTCCCTCGGCCCTTAAAGGGGAAAGGTTGCCTACCCCTGATCTAGATGTTGGATAGCACATCCCAGTAACCCTAGGCTAAAGGCGGGGTATACATACATTGTTGTTGTTGTTGTTGTTAGCTAATATAGCTAATAGAAAGAAGTGCTGAGAGTTGCAGTCCAACAACATCTGGAGGGTCACTTGATTTCCACTCCTATACAAAATGAAGATGATTCCAGATATCTACTTAAAGTGAGTCTCCCCTCTCCCCATACTACTTAAGACCATAAGAAGTCTTAGAGTGCACAGAGTAGTGGGTAAAATAATGTATCCTGCTATGGGGTTATGAGAAAGAGATATTCATTCTTCTTTTTTACACCTTTTGGCACATTTAAACAGTTGCAGCTAATCAGGGTTACAAAAGGTATCAGTAGCTGGCAAAACTTACTTTTTCTAAGTCTTCCATAGCTGCCTGCATTTTGCCTATTTTCCTATAGATTGCGCCACGCCTACAATAGTTAAATGCAGATAAATAACCTTCATTTATCTGTTGGGTTATTCTTTCAATTTCAGATTGACACTGGTCATTTTCTTCTGTTTTCCCTTCCAACAGAAGAGGATTCACTGTGTCAGTTAGTTCTTTTTCTTTTGTTTCCTCTTCAAAGTCCTTTCTGCTTGATGCTGGCATATCTTCAGTAGATGGTGTACTAGGAGGGTACAACTCATCAAACCACTTATTCCAGATCATTTTGACCCAAAGGTAATCATCAGAATCTTCCGGTGCTCTACCTTTTTTTTCTACAAATTTTTCAAAATCTAAATGACAAGGGAGGCTTGGACTTCGATAATGGCGAACTGCTTGAGACACTTTGATGATAAATTTATTATGTATATAAAGCCTCCCAACAGATACAGACCTGGACAAAGGAAAGGAAAGCAAAATTCTAGTCAATATATTCATCACTGATATACAATATAATATTTAAAAATATACTTTGATTTCTTATAATAATATGTAAAAATAGAATGTTGAAATAATTTGAGAAACAAGCTATACAATATACTATTTAATAATATACCCGTATTTTCCAGCGTATAAGATGACTGGGCGTATAAGACGACCC
>CM034701.1:44669620-44710594 GCA_020142125.1 Phrynosoma platyrhinos
TATTATTATTATTATTATTATTATTATTATTAAAACAAAGGTCCTGGTGGTAGAGAATTCATTGCTCAGGGGTATATAGTGTATCAGCTAGACAAGATGAATCAGGAAGTTTGTTGTCTTCCTAGTGTGCATATCCAGGATGTTACTGATGACGATGATGATGATGATGATGATGATAATTTATATCCCGCCCCTCTGCAGGGCAACCGGGGCAGCTTATAACATTAAAATTACCACAAAAATGTGATACAAATCACAAACCCAAACGTCTCAAAACCCACCCACCCCTTAAAAAGGTATAAAATAACAACATGATTTAAAACACACATAAAATAAGTCTCGATGTCAGGAAACAATAACAACAACTGCAGCAGAGAGTAGGAGGGAAGAAGGATGAGCTAACTCTTAAGGCCAGAATATCTAGTCAGGAAAAGCCTGACGGAAGAGATCCATCTTAACAGCTTTTTAAAAGCTGCTTAAGGTAGTAATATGATGGATCTCGTCTGACAGGCTGTTCCATAATCTGGGAGCGGTTGCTGAAAAGGCCCTCTGGGAGGTTGCAGACAGCCTAGTTTTAATAGGCTAAAGCAAGTTCCTCCCAGAGGACCAGAGTGCTCGGGATGGGTTATATGGCAGGAGGCGGTCCCAAAGATAGGTTGGACCCAAGCCATTTAGGGCTTTAAAGGTGATAACCAACACCTTGTACTAAGCTCGGAAACTAATAGGCAGCCAGTGAAGTGACTTCAAAACTGGTGTTATATGGTCTCTTCTAGATGTTCCTGAGACCAACCTGGCTTCCATATTCTGTACTAATTGAAGTTTCCAAACCAAGCACAAGGGTAGCCCCATCTAGAGCGCATTACAGAAATCAAGATGGGAGGTTACCAGTGCGCACACCACAGTTTGCTGAACCTCCTCAAGAACAGAGAGTAGGACCCCTTTCTTCTGATTCATTTGGGCACCAGCAACACTGCAAAGAACACCTTTAAGTAGATCACCACGGACTATGAAGCCCTGGGCAGAAAAACAAAACCTGTGAAAGACAGAAGACAATACAGGGACAGGAAGATGCTGCAGGTGAACAACTGGCTATGCAGATGATGTCACTTCTTAGATGAAGGAGTGCTGGCTACAGATGGCCTGCACCTCATGAAGATCGAGAATTTCTTTGGCAAAAGAAAGGCAAATCTGATCAAGACGGTTTTAAATTAAATCCTGTGGGTGTTGTAGATGATAGCTTACATATCTTTCTAAAAGCAAGCTTTAAATACAAGAATGTGAGTTTTAGAGAAGCTGAGGGAGAGAATGGGAGTCGCAGTGAAACTTGCAACAGAATAAAAGATAAGAACACACGATGCTTTAGATGTCTATACGTCAATGCACAGAATTTGGGAAACAAGATGAGCCTGAAGTTTTAGTGCAGGAAGATAAACATGACTTTACAGACATAACAGAGACTTGTTGGGATGACACCCATTATTAGAATATAACAAGAGAATGGTGAAATCTGTTCAGAAAGAATACATAAAGCAGAAAATGAGGGGGGAAAGCATTATATGTCAAAAACAAATTAACTTGTACAGAAATCGGCATGAGTGATCAAAATATACTGGTGGGAAGCATTTGGATAAAAATAAATAGAGAAAGAAATAAAAAACAACACTCGACAGCATGGCGACAGGAGCCCTGGTGGCGCAGTGGTTAAATGCCTGCACTGCAGCCACTCACTCATAGACCACAAGGTTGCGAGTTCAATACTAGCCAGGGCTCAGGCTTGACTCAGTCCTGCATCCTTCCGAGGTTGCTAAAATGAGTACCCAACTGTTGGGGGGCAATGAGCTTACAGTTGTAAACCGCTTAGACATCCCATAGCGCAATATGAAGCAGTATATAAATGAAGCTGCTTTGCATTAGTCCCTGTATTGGGAGAAAGGCATTATATAAGAAAATAATAATAATAATAATAATAATAATAATAACAACAACAACAACAACAATAACAACAACAGCAATATGAGGGGGTATTGTAAAGTAATAATTATCACCTGGAAGTTATTATGGTATATTGATGAAATTTTGTCACTGTCATCATCACCAAGTGACTCTTTTCCCCAAAATAGAAATCCATTGCGGGGCTGCAGATTTGACAACACAGATGACATCATTCATAAAGTGGAAGCATGGTTTAAGGTGCAACCTGCAGATTTCTACAATAATGGTATTCGGAGGGTCAAGAAATGCTGGGAAGAATGTGTAAATCTGGATGGTAACTATTTAGAGATAAGTTAACAACTACAAATCAAAACAAACTTTCTGTCAAAAACTTTAGAGGTGATGATTAAAACTTTACGATACCCCCTTGTAATGATGATGATGAGGAGGATAATGATGAGGATGAGGATGTAGGAGTTTACTACAGGCCACCAAACCAAGACAATGTATTGGATGATACTTTTCTGAAGAAATCTCCAAAATTTCCAATAAGCAAGAATTGGTAGTTATAATAAACTTGTATTATCCTGATTATCTTCTGGGAGACTAGCTCTGCCAAGCATAGGCTCGCCAACTAATTCTTGATGTGCCTTGCAGATATTTTCCTCTTTCCAAAGGTGGAAGAAGGATCAAGGGGATCAACAATCTTGGACTATAGTGATGTGATTATCACCATAATCAAAGCAGCTGGTACCGGGGGGGGGGGGGGGGGGGGGGGACGACGACAATGTAATACTAGAATTAATGATTGTGGGAAAAGGCCAAAGAAGAGTATAGTTAAATACAAACCTTGCATTTCAGGAAGGCTGATTTTGTCAAGCTCAGGGAAATACTTGGAAGAATCACACTGCTAGAGATATTAAGGGGGGGGGCACCCAGCATAAGTAGGGTTGCCATTTATCTGGAAAACCTGGACCAGTTGAAGCAGTAAATCTCACATTTCTCCTACATCACAGACAAATGGGTAGATTAAAATGTGGCAGTGGTTCAGAAACAGAAAACCATGCAAGACAACTGGCACTGGGGCCTTGTCCTGCCCTACAGATTCTGGTTGCTACTGCATAGGCATAGCATTGCCACTTATTCTTCCACTCACTCCCCTCTTCACCCAACAGGCCCAGAAAGTGGGAAAGGAAAGGAGGCGAGCAAAGATGGCCTTGTGTTGTGTGGTAATTGTGTTGCCGGCTTGACCCTAAGGGTAGGCAGCATGGTGAAACCTCACTTGCAAACAGCCTCAAAAGAGTAAAGGGAGTCTCTTTACTCTCTGGGACTGCTTGGAAGTCCCCCTCTCTTCACACCAGCCAGGGGAAAAAGAAGGAAAAAAGAACTCTTAGCTAGTACTGGTACTGAGGTTGAAACATAATGGTAGAAAAAGTGTAATGAAAACCCCATGATACCCCCCTTAGGGTCACCATAAATTGTGAATTTCTTGAAGGCACACAACAACAAACAACAAATAACAACACTTATTTTTAGACATATATTTCAAAGAGACCATATTAAGTACTTCAAAGTCTAGTGAAACAGTAAGTGTGTGTGGAATTGACATTATTGTGTGGAATAGTGCTTTTCTGTGTTGAATTACATTTTGAACAAACAAAATGAGAATATAATATAATTAGAAAAATGCCATTGACTGCTTCTGACTATAATCCTATACCCATTTACTTGAGGACAATCCCCTATAGGATTTGTATTAGAACAAATGTGAATTGCCTTACCAATGTTTGTTGTCATTCAAAGTTTTATGAGTAGTGTAATAGTCGGCCCTCAGTATCTGCAGACTTGCCATCCACAGATTCAAGCATCCGCAGATGGCAAGTCCACGTTGTCCCCAATGGTGGTGCGTGCACATGCTCACACCACCATTTGGGACAACCCCCATTGTCCCTCAGTAGTGCGTTCACACAGCCGTGCCATCATTAGGTCCTGTTGTCTCTAATGCAGCCGTGCCACCACTGAAGACAATCGGGGCTGCCCCTAATGGCAGTGCGTCCACGTGCACACACCACCACTGAAGTGCCGTTGACCCTAATGGTGGGGTGGTTGTGTTAATGCGCCACCATTGGGGACAACAGAATTTGAGCATCCACAGATTTTGGTATCCACAGAGAGGTCCAGAGCAGATCCCTGCAGATACCAAGGGCTGAATGTAACATGTACAATTTAGTTTTAATATACATGAGCACATCTTGCACTGCATTTCCCTCTGACTTTATTGCTTATAAGTCTTCCTAAACCACTGTCTACCACCAAGTGCATATGCAATTATTCAAATATGTGTGTGCGTGTGTGTGTGAAAATAACTCTTCAAGCATTCTAATCAAGTATATTCTAGTCCACTTTAATTGATTAAAATTTGGTCATGTTTGGTTCTAATTGTTCAAAGTTATAAAATGAAACCAGAAAAAAATGGAGATTAAAATGTCAGTAAAGTTGGACTAAGGATCGAGAAGAAAGAACAATGAAATGTACAAGCACTAACTTTTTAGAATGCTACATTTGAGTCACTATTCTTCTTCTTGATGCAAGCTGACAGTGACATCTACTGGTGTTTCACAAATCCTTTCACTACAAATTATAGGCAAACATTCTCAGCTTCAGCAAGTAAATGATCATTATCAGTGTAGTCAAATACAATTAATATCCATGGACCTAATGAATTATCTCCACAATGTGTTCTCTTATGCCACCTTCAAAATAATTATTTCTGTAACTGATTATAGTTATACAGTAACCACTGATAATGGCAAGTAACATCTGATCATGAATCAATACAAAAAAGTATTTAACCACTGAAATATTGATTTGAAAACAGGTGTCATACGAAATGTGATTCTCTTCCATCAATGAGTGAGGAGCACATCCAATCATTATTCATTCTAGATATACTGCATTTTAAGCTGAGGCTTATCTTCTACAATGTTTGTATCAGTTGTTTCATGCCGGTGAAAGCCATTGCAGGACTTGCTGTTTATGACCCAGAACAGTGATAGAAATACAAAGTTCTCCAATACCACAATCCAGTTTTTAGCAAAGTATGCTTCAAAGGAGTGCCCCTCATCAGTTCCCCTAAAGATCTCAGCACATTTGCTGATTTACAGTTTCAGTATCAGAGTCTGGAAAAGTAATACAAGCATAGTATTATCTGACTGTGGGTGCATCTACACCAGGGGTAGGCAACCTGTCCCCTTTAAGGGCCGAGGGATCTCAGCTCCCAGAATCCCAGGAGCTATTGGCCAACATGGGACTATTGGCCAACATGGCTGAGGCTTCTGGGAGCTGAAGTCCCTTGGCCCTTAAAGGGGACAGGTTGCCTACCCCTGATCTACACTGTAAAAATAATGCAGTTTGACACCACTTTAAGTGATACAGCATCATCCTATGGAATCCTGGGATTTGTAGTTTTACATGGTCTTTATATACTCTGCCAAAGTATGGTGGTGCTTCACGAAACTACAAATCCCAGGTTTCTGTAGGATGGAGCCATGGCTGTCAAACTGCATTATTTCTACAGTATACATCAGTAATTCCCAAAGTGGGCAGTATGCCCCCCTAAGGTCAGATCCTGGGGAGCAGTGAGGGGGAAAGGGGCAGTAAGGGATGGTGAATAAAAAGGGTGGCAGGGGAGCCTTCAGTAAAAGTATTGGTATGTAGGAAAGACAAGAGGAACCAGTGGCCTTTAGGAGCATGGTAGGGATGAAGAGATAGAGTATGGAGTAGAAGCAGTGGCAAAAAGGAGCTTTCACATTTGGGACCCTGCTTAAACTTTGTGAGCTATGCTGGGACTTGACTGGCAGGTTGGTGCTATGCTGCTGCTCCTGATTTCTTTCGTTAGACAAAGTGTGAGAAATGGCAGCAGAAGAAGCAATGTTTGTGTCAGTGAGGGGATGGTGTGAAAATTCGTGGGGAAGGCATGGCTCTGGGGAAGGAGTATCCAGGGTTGACTCTTCATCTCCCTTAGATTGAGAGTTCTTCCTCATTGGGGACAAAAATTTAAAGCCAGCTATGCTTCTCTTCACCCCAGACTGAGAGTCCTTCCTCACTGGGAGGAAGCTTCTCCCTAATGCACCTGGTCATCTAGGGAAGAACAACTGAGCAGCCATTCAGGCAGCAACCAAGGGCCTGAACAGAGTGCCAGAAATAAACCAGCTTGGGACTACTTTAACTGCCCTGGCTCAGTGTTAGGGAATCATGGGAACTCTAGTTTATTGTGGCACCAGAGCTCTCTGTCAGAGAAGGCTCAATGTCTCAGAAAAAACTACAATTCCCATGATTCCCTAGCATTGGCTCAATGTCTCAGAAAAAAACTACAATTCCCATGATTCCCTAGCAATGGCTCAATGTCTCAGAAAAAACCTACAATTCCCATGATTTCCTAGCATTGAGCCAGGACAGTTAAAGTGGTCTCAAGCTGGATTATTTCTGGCAGTCTGTTCAGGCCCTAAGAAGCCTCTCATCCATGTGGCTTTTGCCACAAGGCTGGTGTGGGCAAAAGGCTTCATGGTTGATTGCTGCTTCCAGAATGACTAAGTGCAAAGGGAACAGCGACACAGCAGCTGTTCAAGCAATGGCCAGAAGCCTCTCCCCCATGCCAGCCTTGTGGCAAAGGCCAGCATAGGCGAGAGCCCCCCCCCCCGGTCATTGCTTGACCAGCTGTTCAGTCACTGCTCCCTTTGTACCCAGTCACCCTGAGAGCAACAACTGAGCAGCCAGCCAGCTAGCCTTTCTTTTACTGTAAGGCTTGTGTAGGCAAGACAGGTCTGGGCCTCTACTGTCCCTGCAAATGAGATGCTGAGGCAGAGGTGGTGAGCTGGGTGCAGATGAGATACATGCCTTTGCCCAGGTGGCTGCTATATAAACAGTAGACCTAATATCAAGAAATGGGAGGGGGGCACTAGGGTTGTCACCAAGAGGACAGGGGGCGGTAGTCTGAAAAGATCTGGGGACCACTGGTGTAGATGCACCCTGTGAAAGGAAGAAGAAATAATATACTAGCATAAGAATATAACACCACCACTGGTGTGGATCTCCAAATCCTACAATTAGATATAAATATCTACTGACTAGATAATCTTCCACAGTTCCAAGGCCACAATAGTGTTCCCTATAGAGGGGGCATAAAGTACAGGGGCATCTCTTGCCAAGAAATCCCCAAGTGCAGGTAAGCTCTTGCCATGTAACTGTGAGAGCAATGAGTAGTACAACCAGTTCTATTGGTGAAACTAAGCAATCTGTATCAGTTGTCTCTATTTATGACTCATTTCTCTTTGTAGGATATGAGCCAGAGCACATAAAACAGAGCAAACAGAAACTGCAGAAAGAATGGAAGTGAAACTCCTTACACTACAGTCTTTACTATACTATCTCCCAAAAAAGGATTGATTGAAAAACAAAATTTTAGGAAAATATCCAATGGGAGTGCAGTGAGCTAGTACAAGAATTGAAAGAGCAGTTAAGTCAAGGATAAACATCATAGAGTCTGTGGGTCATATGTAGCTCCAACACCATGCTTTGGCATCCCTGTAGCCACCAGCAGTGCTGAATTTGCTGCTGAATCAAGGCAGCAGTAAAACAAAGCAATTCACCCTTTAAAACAAAGCAATTCACCCTTTAAAACAAAAAGGCTACCAAGAATGTGAGTACACACATCCCTACACACATTTTAAAGAGGAAAATGATCATTTTTATCACAAGCATTGAATTTTTTAAAAAATCACTAACACATTATAATCAATATTACACAAAGATACGATTTTTCTCATTGTGCAACTTCTTGAAATACATAAAATTGCTAATATTCATATTACACAGTAATCTATAATCTAAAATATTAAAACCTTTTTCTTTAAGTATTTAATTCTTATAAAAATCTACTCTTCAGCAGGACCTGAATCAGATCCAAGAACATTGGACTTACCTGTGAGATGTTTATTTTCAGCAGTGGAAGGGGAAACATTCTGTAGTGGGTTGCTCCCCCTCTTTGCACTGGTAGGCAGGAGAACTTCACAAAAGCAGCCACAAGGGAGAGCAACCAACAAAGCAATCAGTCTATGCTACATCTGAGTAAAAAATAACTTGCATAATACTAAAAAAATAGGAAAAATCAAAATAGGGACACAGAGAGAAAGAATAAGAAAAACCCTACATACCTATACCCTCATATATATTTTTAAAAAACAGACCAGTTCTGGCTGGGAAGAATGTTTCCTCTTTGTTGAAAATAAATATCTCATGGGTTAGTCCAATGTTCTTTTTTTGAGCAGTGGACAGGAAACAACTTGTAATGAGACCAAAGTTCCTCAACCAATGAGTGGTTGAACTGAGCATGATTATTTAGGGAGTTACCATAGACAGTAGACTTCCCAAAGGAGGTCTCCATTGATGTTAAGGTATCCAGTGGTAGTGATGTACAGAAGTAGAAGCCCAAGTGGCTACCCTACAAATGTCTAAAAGAGGAGCATTAGTAGAAAGAACTGTATAGCAGAAGTAGCAGCACTATGCGTGTAATGAGCAACAACTGCCCCCAACAGTGGTGACTCAGACTAGGAATACATGTAGTAATACAAGCCCTTATCCATTTCATTATTGTGGAGGATTAAAACGCTATAAACAAAAAATCAGATACACAGAAAAGCTGAGCATACTTGATATACAGTACAACCCCTGTATCCACAGGCGATGAGTTGCCAGACATGGATATGTGAAACCACAGAAAATAATGAACCCCATTGAATGAATTATTTCCAGTTCAACTTCCAGCAGAAGCATACCATAGAATCACACTGGAATACCTAGAAAATGTCTAGAGAGGACATATTTTTTCAGATGTGGATATGTGAAACCAGATACCTGTCCTGCAGATAATGAGGCCATACTGTATATTTTCTGCGCTTGGCAAGCATAACGTATGGGTAATCTGAGACAATTCTGGTACAGAGCTAGTATCTCCAAGAATGATACTCTCCATGGCCAGTGAGGGGCTTCAAAGACCATTTTGGTTCTTTCACTTCTTACTTTTCTTTGGAATTTTGGAATTAAGGGCACTGGAAGAAAAGTATAGAGAAGGCCTGAGGGCCACTGAGAAGTCAAGGCATCTATTCTTACTGCTCTTTGAATCCAGAACATTGAGAAGAACCTGACTGTCGACTGGTGAGGCAAAGAGATCTACTAGTGGTAGTCCAAACCAATCCATAATCACCTTTATCTCGGGATAAAGGTGCCATTCCTGTCACATCTGCATCCGTCCTACTTAACCAGTTTGCTTTCCTGTTCAGCTCTTCCTTGATGTGATCTGTCTTCAGGGAGAGAAGATGGGACTTGGTGCAGGTTAACAGAGAGCTTGCTTCTGACATGAGGGATCTAGAGCATCTCCCCTTCATGGCTGACATGTGCTTTTGCTGTTATATTGTCAGTTCGGACCAGAACTGACCTATTCCAATTTGCTGGAGTTGAAGTTGCAAGCATCACACAGTCCAGCCAGTTTATACTGTGGGACAGTGTTGGACCCATCTTTCTTGTGTATACTGGGAGTCACACACTGCTCTCCACCCTCCGAGATTGGCTTCCATTGTCACCTGAATCTCTGGAAGATTTCAAATTGAGCATTCCTGAAGAATGGCTTGGGATAGCCACCACTAAAAAGATGCTTGGTTCCACCTGGAGATCTACGTGCCAATACTTAAGCCAGATCTGGTGTAGGACAGGAACAGAAGCCACCTAGACCCTAGACCTAAACTGTATTATATTTAAGTGGAATTTGCAGAAAAGGCAGAGACTCTTGAGTAGTTTGTTGATATCTTGATGCAACTTGAGGCTGCCCTGCTAAACCTCGTTGAAGAGCTCTCTGGCTAACACAAAGGCTGCATTAGAAAAAAATGGAAATTTCCAAAGCTGCTCTGATACCTAGAGATGAAACCTCATATGCTTTTTAAAGGCCTGAATCTGCTCTCCTCATGACTTTTCAGAGTAGTGTCTCCATTCCTGGTATATATCGAAGGACAGACAAGAGCCAAGATTTGGGCATTCATCAATGGAATATGTAGTTTTGAATAACTACCTTGCATAAGTTATAAACAGCAATGGAATATGTACATACTATGGCAGGTTTACACAAATCCTCCTGAGCCACTTTCATGAAGTCTAAAAGGATAGGAACATTTGTAGAGGAAGGACCTGGCCTAGGAATAGAATCACCCTTCCCCTGTGGTAAATCAGGATCTTCAGGCTGGCATTGATTGTGGGGGCAAGGTAATTACAAGACCTTGATGGCCTTGTGAAGCAAAATCCCAAAGTCCTCAGACTGAAAGAGTCTGGTTGAAGAAGGTGTTGAAGCTGGGTCATCCTCCTCCTCAGAAAGCTCCTCCTCCTCACACTCCAAAAGTGGGGCCTTGCAATTAAGGGCATCTCAGACCTGGATAGAAGGATCTCCCTATTCCGACCATGCCAAGTCCTCCATTTCCTGCCATTGAGGACTTGGAAGTAGCAAGTTCAGTGGAAACAGCACACAACAGCATGTCCTCAGATCCCAGGAATATCTTTCTCATAGCCATTGGAAGAGGATCTGTGACATTATCACAGAAGAAAAGGGCCAATAGCTCCTAGCACTAATAGGAGCAATAGGCAACAGGCAGGATAGAGAAGAGAGAACAAAGAATATAGAAAGTTTTTTTTTTTAATGTAAAGGAAATAAAACAAGAAAAAAATAAATTGGACACCACAATTCAAAAGGGATGTTGACACGCTGGAGCATGTTCAGAGGAAGGTGACCAAAATGGTGAACGGTCTGGAAACCATGCCCTATGAGGAGCGACTTAAGAAGCTTGGTATGCTTAGCCTGGAGAATAGAAGGCTAAGAAGTGATATGATAGCTGTGTAAATATTTGAAGGGATGTCATACTGAGGATGGAGCAAGCTTATTTTCTGCTGCTCCAGAGACTAGGACACAGAGCAGTGGATTCAAACTACAGGAAAAGGGATTCCACCTGAACATTAGGAAGAACTTCCTGACAGTAAGAACTGTTCAGCACAGTCCTTCAGAGTGTGGGCTGGATGGTCATCTGTTGGGAGTGCTTTGATTGTGTATTCCTGCATGGCAGAGTGTTGGACTTGATAGTCCTTGAGGTCTCTTCCAACTCTATGATTCTATCATTCTATGATTTTAGTATTAGGAACCAAGTTAGAATAGACACACACACATGAAACTCATCTAACTGCTCAGCATGCAAAGAAAGTTGTGTGAACCGATCCTTCATAGATAAAAGAAACATTAACACATAGCTTTGTTACAGTGCTCTGCAACCCTCAAGCTCTATACAAAACATTAGTTATTCCTACCTTTTTCTTTCCATTTTCTCCTCAAGAGCAGCAACAGCTGGGAAAAGCTCTTCTGGTTTGTAGGAGCCAAGATTAATTGGTGGCAATAAAATGTTATGGCCTTTTTTGTCTAATGTATGGCATACTCTAGACACAAATTGCAGATCAACAGGCAATACACATCTAGGACAAGCTGTACATAGAAGATGAATAAGTGGGTAATCTACATCCCTGGAAAGAAAATAAAGTACAAGTAAACATTTATGTATGTAAATATTGGCTACAAAGTTACTGCTAGACAATTCAGTCATACAGATGTTTGTTTATTCAGAAGAAAGTCTCATTCAGTTCAACAGTAGCTATTTTAAGGCAAGTGTGCATAGTACTGAAGGCATCACCATGCTATGAATTAGAAGACTTTAAGAGGGCCTCTCTGTAAGTATTGACAGCATACTTCCAACACAATTTACATTTTACACACTAAATCTACAACTGTCACATTAGCTCAACATTCGTGCCATTTGCTCAGCATCTTGTCTACATAAAATATTTCCTCAGAAAACTCAGAGAGATTTATATGGCATTATTTGGCTGATCAGGTCCGTACTGGCTTAGCTTCAACCTGGAATCATTTCAGGCTCAAAGTCCATTAAATAGTTTTATTATCAAGACTTTAATGAAAATGAACTGTACACATACCATTTACAGTAATTTATATTCCACAAAAAGATTCTGATTCAGAGAGAGTTCTAATGCTGCTCAACTAACCATCTATTATTTCACTGTGGTTCACATATTCAATATTTAGTCAAATATTCCATGAAATCAACAGTTCCCTTCACTAAGGCATGTCTTGCTTTTTTTAAAAAAATGCAATGTGATATCAATTGATGGCAAAGCGAGGACTAGCTGCTCCTCAAAGTTCATACCCACAAACACACTATTCATTTAACAGCATGCACTAAAAATATAAATATATATTTCAAGTAGATTTACTTTGTTTTCTGTTCTTTACAATAATAGCTTGTGGGTCAATAAGGGAGAGGGTTCTCCAGCTTGGTTTATGAGCCACCTGTGGTTCCTTTGTCTACAAAAATTTTCTGTGTGTGCTTTATTTATTTGCTTATTTATTTTATAAGTTTTAATTGTCTGGACTCTCCTTGGAGTTCTAGGCTAAAAGCCAAAAACAATACAATCTGTTCAGTATCACTGTCATGCAGTTAGATTTGTATATCATTAATGAATTATGATGGTGGAAAATTTTATCATTTGAGAATCATAGTTAAATAATTAGGGGCTAAGAACTAGTTCCCTTCTGAATTATTCTCTGAAAATATGTTACACGATATCCTCACCAACAGTTCCTCCATCTCCCACCATCAAGAGATGCAAGGGAAACTGGAAAATGTTATACTTCTAATAACATAAGAGCCTGAATACTTAAACAATATTTGACAGATTTCATATGTAAATTGTAAATATTTTACAAAATATGCTCATATATGTTGTAGGGCTATAATATTTTATTCACATAACAAAGTAACATTCTGAATAGCAAACCAATATTCTGATTTGGTTATTTAGTATGGATAATCAAATTTACTTTATTCTACTCTCCCACAGAGTTGAATGTTGAAAAGACGTATACATATACATATATATATATATATATATATATATATATATATATATATATACATAGACATATACACAAAATGAAATAGTACTGAATGCATGTAGTGAGGAATCACTGTTAAATATTTAGTGTTAAAATTAAGAGAATACTCTTAGGACCAGACCAGCTTGAAAATGTATGGTGATCTTTGAAGTAATGAATGATAAAAATAATTTCAGTTCTTATGGTACACATCTTACTCCAAAACACAATCTTTCAGCCATTCTCTTTCAAACAAAAAAAGTTACAATTCTTCACTTCTCTAAATATAGTATACTTGTACAAATTTAATTAAATAAACTTGGCTACCCATTGAAAACCTATTTCTCATTAATCATTAATGGTTTTACATTTATCTAAGAAAATGAGTTAGACAGTTCTCTGTTCCTTTGCTAGATCTCCAGAATTCATTTAACAGACAAAAAAAGGAAACACTCCTAACAAAAACTAAAATATTTAAAGCATGTTGCAGGTAAAGGTGTGTGTTTTTACAGCACACAATCTCCTTAAGCAGGCTATTTATCATCCTTTGAAAGAGAAGACCAGAAAAACCAATACTATGTGTGTGGCCTACATTAACCTCACTTAATGCACTCAATAACTTTTCCCCCCCACAAAATCATGCTTTTTCTGCACCATTCATAAACTGACAGTAACATTTTACTGAAGTAAAATATTCATTGTCTGTTGTCATTATTTGTTTTAATATATAATCTTGCTAACCAAATGAACTTAAAGCAATGAAGATAAGCAATGGCATGCACAGAGTCACTTAAACGCCAATTTGACTGTTTCATAAACTTCGGCATTCTTTTCCTGTGAGTTTACTTTCAGTTACTTAATTGAAAGTAATATCCATTTACAAACGTCAGCCCTGCCATAAAAAGGCTCTCTTCCGTGTCCAAGAAACCTTTCAGGGCTTGAAGCACAACAAAAGCTAATAATTAAAGCTTTTTTTTTCTCTACATCAATAAACTAGTGAACTAGTGAAGGGTAACTCAGGATACTACAAAACAAGTTTTACTATAGGATGCTGCTGTGCACAAAAAGTATAAACCCAAATGAAAAGCTCAGCATAAAGAAAACTGTACAAGGCATATAATATCACACAAAGGTAACCCAATAGCCCCAAAATGTAACTGAATGAGTTCCACAGATTTCAACAGAACTTACTTTAAGGCAAACATGCTTTAGATCCCAACTAGATGACATCTTTAAAATCTTGCTTAAAAGTATGTGCACAGAATGAACAAGAGAAGATGTACACACAAACAAGTATCTGTTTGGGGTATTTGTGAACTGTACATATAATAGGATAAATACTTTTATCTATCCTATGGAGTACAGCATAGCCACTAAGACAAGGAGTGAGCAAAGTGCACCACTTCAGGTATCAGTGAACTGTAAGTTTCCAGCATTCCTAACTATTGGTTATGCTAGTAGGGCTTCTGGGAATTGCTGACCAGTAATATCAGGAGGGCAATACTTTGCCCTTACTTGCACTATTTATTTTTTTAACTGGATTCTATTCATGCATTCTGAGTAGGTTCAAATATTTCATATAATTATTTGAAAGGGATAGAGGATCTTGTTCTGCTATAGGGGATCTCAGTTGATGAAAAAAGCTCCGCATTGACAAGAGGAGATTAAGCCAAAATTTGAATTGCCTTCTGACAGGCTGTGCTGTTTTGCTAGTTGCTGTTGAGGGGGGAAGGATTAAGAAGTAGCTGAGGGAGCAACAACAGTTGAAAGCAGGTGACAGCTGGCAGCAAAATAGTATTGATGATTGCATTAGAATTGAGAGAAATAACATCAGTGCAGACAATGCTTGCAGTAAGAGGGACTCTTCTATCAATAACAGTATTCCTAGACAGGAGTCAGATGAGATAGATTATCTAGATTCATTTCATTCTGGCTTCACACCTAGCAAATGCTCATAAGGCTTTGGTTGCCTTGACGGATGCTCTATGCCAAGAGCTGGATGGTGGAATATGTCTCTATTGATTCTGCTGGACCCTCCATTAGCTTTCAGTATCAGCAACTATGGGGTCTATGAAGCAGACGGCTGGGAAGTGCAGCCCGAGGCCACTCCGGCCACAAATGGATCGGGTCTGCGGTGATCACACAGCTCGCTCCAAAAGTGAGCTGCCACCGCTGGACCCAAACTGCGCTGCCAGGAACCAGATTATCCCAGCCCTTTTTTGCTTGGGTCTAAAGGACTAGAGCATGGCCTCGGTGTGGCTTCTGGACACATTGGAGACATGAGTCGTATAAATGGTGCACCTCCAACGTGGCCACAAGCCGCTTCTTTTGGCCTCTATGTTTCAGGCCTAAGGTATCCTTCTGGACTGCCTCAGGGAATGGAATGGGAGGAGGAGGAGGAGGTGGTGGTACTACCTCCACTAGAGGTGGCTCACTATAGAACAAGTCAGTTATTCCATTGGTTTTCACTGTGTCATGCCATAGTTGATTCTGAGTAAAGGCCACAAAAAGACTGAAATACACAGGCGAAAAGTGCCAGCTTCGGGCCAATCCAAAAGCATGGTGTGCAGGTGACGCATACCCAGATTGGCCAGAAGCTGCACTAAAGCTGGCTAATGCGGCCCAAACCCTGCCACAAAAGGAGCACAAAAAATTGCTCTTTGCCAGCAGTCTGTCCTGGATTGTGGCAGCAGCAGGCCTCAGGACCGCAACATCCAGTCATTATGGTCCCACGCCGATCAAAGGCCTATCAGGACTAGAATGGCTGAAGGCCACTCCAAGCTGTCAGTCTGTTCAACTCCAAAGTGACATGAACTGATAAATCCTCTTGTTAATCAGATTACACTGCTTGCATCTAATTGACCAATAGTAAACAAAGTTCTTGAATATTTCACAGAATTAAGTGAACATTTTGAGACTTTTTCTTGACAGTCCATTTACCAAAGAAGAGGATATGATGAAAAAAGAAAAGCTATGGCTCATTTTAATTTTCACACTTGGAAACTTCAATGATTTTTCAACATTGCATTGAAGAATCACATTAATAAAGAAATTGTTTACAATATATTTAACAAATGTTAAAGATAAAATCTGGAAAAAAATCTCCAAAACTATATTCTGAAGAATTTTATAACACTATTCAGGATCACAATTATTAGCAATAGTACTCCCATTCAAAATTTGTGCATTGATAAAGTAATGCGACAGATCATCTTCATAATATCTGAAATTATCTCTATCATGTGTGATTCCTCCCTAAAGCAGGAACAAACATAGAAATGAAGAGAGGTTTTCTCAGCATCAAGACAAGATATGGAGACCAAAGAGTTAGTGGTTCAATAGTTTATTCTAGCTCTCATATTAAACAGACTCTGAAAATGTTCTCATCAGAAGTAGACCTAATGGTGCAAACAACTGGAAGAGGTCCTTGTTTCATGAAATGAGCGGGAGGGAGCTTCAGATCAAACAATTCATAGGGCTGAACCAAGGTACCAGTAGTAGTCTAGCGGTGGCACAGTTGTGACAGAACTGATCTTAAAATGAGTTCTCCTGTTGGTCCTATTTCTTAGGCTTTAGCTCATTTACCAGGTAAGACATTTCATGATTACAAGGCCTATCTTTAGTTGGTGAAGCAGGCATGCTCTTAATAGTTTGTTGAAGCTTAACTGTGGAAACATGTGCTGATGGTGTAAAAGAACACTTGGTACCAATCACTGAGGAACAGTGTCAACAAAAGAACCTTCAGTACACTGGGAGATTTTGAAATTGCAAGTTAAACTATCATTAGTGGGGGGACAGGTTAGATGGCATCTACCGTACTTTTCCAGACTGGGATCCTCAAACAGGCAGCACAATTCTAGCAAGCCTGGCCAGAAAAGACATGGAAAAATTGGTAGGAATCAACAGAATTTTTCCTCTCTAAAAACAGGAGGCACTTGTGATTGCTCTCCACAAGATAAATTTTTCCTTCACATTTAATACAATGGGAGAGTACAGAAATCCTTAGAGGGAAGAGGTTCTCAGGCAGAAATGTTTGGAGCAGCCAGCAAGTGACAAGAAGAGTATATCCAACAGTCAGATTAACAGAAAGAAGTAGAAAAGAAGATAAAGGTCTCTCACACATAAAAAGAAAGAGGCCTTACCAATGCTTTGGCTGTGGTAGATAAAACAGAAATGAGGAAATGGCAGTACACTGAGCTCTTGGTATCCACTGAGGTTTGGTTCTAGGACCCTCTGTGGATACCAAAATATATGGATGCTCAAATCCCATTAAATACAATGGCATAGTAAAATGATGTCCTTATATAAAATGGCAAAAATCAAGGTTTGCTTTTTTGAATTTATAAATAGTTTTAAATATTTCCAAACTGTGAATGGTTGAATACATGAATAAGGAATCCATGGACATCAAGGGCCAAGCGTATAAGCATACTGTATATACTCATGTATAAGTCTAGATATTTTAGTCAAAACATTGACCAAAAAACCTGGGTTGACATAGCCACAGGTCAGTGTAAGCATTGTACCTTAACTCTTATCAAAATAAGAACCATCCCCTTCTCTAAGGGGGGAAGCAGACGGGCGACACAGGGCTGCCTCGGGAAGCTGCGGATCGGGGCCGAGGTATCCGCACTCCTCGGCCCTGCGGCACAGCGTCCCAGGCCCAGGAAGGAGCGCTAAAATAGTGCTCCTTCCGCAAGACGCAGAAGATACACCGCAAAAGGCCTCCGATGCACCTTCGGCGCCTCTTCCGCTGCAGCATGTGCGGACGCTGCAGCGGAAGTACAGTGGAAGTGCGGAGGGCCAGCTGCTCCGAGGATGTTTTCGGGAAGGGGTTGGGGGCGCCCAGCGTGAGGCTGCCCCTCCCCTTCCTGGCCTCGAAAACGGCGCTTTGCGCCATCTGCTCAGGCCCTTTGTAGACTGGCGAAAGCTGAGAGCGCAGTCCACCACAGGAGAACCTAAAAGAAGCACAATCCTCTCTACTCTCTCCACTGTGGAACTGCTTCTGGCCTTTTTGGATGCCTGGGTGGGAAAATACCGGCATTCTTTGGCAATGTTTTCCTTTACTTCATCTTTTATATCCTTTGTTACATGCTCTTAAGTTTTACCCTCAACTTATCCACATGTCATATTAAAATCCATATTTTTGGCCGCAAAACCTGCCCTCAACTTATACATCAGGTCAACTTATAGTCAAGCATATACAGCATGTGTTAGAGAAGAGGACTAGTTTAACACACACATCTCTTCTTTCTAGAAGATTCCAAGCTGTTCCTCCTGCTGGTGCAGACCCATATATGTTTATACATAGAAAGAACAAAGAACTGATGTTCCCTGAGGAGTCACATATAATTCTATACTTTCACAAAGCCATCTTCAGGAACATGCACTCTAAGGGCACTATGGCACTTTTCGTTCTTTGTCAAGCAGCTCAAGTAGGCAACACAGACATTTTAGATAGAATTTTATGTGTTCTATTTAACTAGATGGATGATTACAATATTTTTCAATTTTTTAATCTAGAACATTTTGCATAAAATTTACACTGCTATAACACAGCAAGCTGTTGTGTAGCAACTAAGGGGGGTTGCAGACTGCCAGAAATAGTGTGAATTCAGTCCACTTTTAGGGTTAGGGTTAGAGTTAGGGAACCATGGGAACTGTATTTTATTGTGGCACCAGAGTTGTCTGACAGAGAAGGCTCAATGTCTCAGGAAAATAACAGTTCCCATGATTCCCTAGCACTAACCCTAACCCTAAAAGTGGACTGAATTCACACTATTTCTGGCAGTCTGCAACCCCCCTAACAATCCTAACATCTCTGCTATGAACTCACTAGGTGGCTTTGGACAAATCACTAAACTCTCAGCACTACAATATGAAATGTCTGAACATCTGGAATATGGAAATAATAATATGGCCTACCATACAAGTTTCTGTCAAGACTACAAGAAGAATGTGCTAAGCAACTTAACATCAAGTAGTATTATGCAACAGTAGTAAACAAATTTCATTAAGCTCACTTGATCTTTGTAGTCCATGTGGAAAGTAGAGACACAGGCTGTGGTTCAGAAAAATCTTCTAAACTTTTCTGAATTTCAGCTGGTTTAACCTTTGTAAATTTTGTCCCTTTTATTGACAGATCCATGTCTGAATACAGAGACTCCTATATAGAGATAAAACTCAATATTAAAACCAACCTATAACTCCAGAAATAACTCCAGAAGTTACTAAACTTATTGGGTTTAGTTATTCCAGTCCATACTAGTGTTGAGTGGAGCCAAAGACAAAAGGGTAGGAACAAAACCAGCATATTATAACTTAAAACTCTTAGTACAAGCAGCTAAGCTTTAGGACACACACTTCAAGCTTTTAACGGGGGGGGGGGGGGGGGAGACACCAAATAACTGAAACACATGAAACAATGTTACCATGAGTAAAATGGTAGCTGGGCCTGACATTCCCCACACTAATTTAAAAGAGAAAAAGGAAGCCATGAGTTATAAAGGCTGTTTAAGTTATCCCCAACATTGAGCCTCCAAATTCAGTTCACTTGTACCAACTTGAATCATCTGATGTGTCTTAGCTTAATTTGCAATATTGATTAATTGATTGATAAACTGATGAATCGTACTTAAAATAGTTTTGTTACCTTGGATTCTTCTTTTGTGACTTTCTTCAAGCCCTTTGGCATTAGAGATGTTGAATCTGGTAAGTGTTCACCCTCTAACAATGAAAACTCTTCACTTTCCTGTATAATCAGTCCCTCTCGTGAACATGCTCGTGATACAGGAAATATTTTTTCTCCAGGTTTTTCAGCCATTTCTTGTGCCTATGGGGAGATTATAATCGGTATATAATTCCTACATTCTTGTGTTACAAAAATCATCTTCTAATCTAGCCAAGTAGCAAAATATTGAAGCCACAGATCAAGCTTTCAAATAATGACAATTCATAAGAAGACATTACATAAAAAGTGAAGAAACACTACTAAAGTTTTCAGATCAATTATCATAAATAACTAGGGCAATTTATTAATGTGCCCAAATGGAGCTAGGAGACTGGCAAAGGTGCAGAGAGAGAAGAGACAGAGTGGAGGAGCTAGCTAAGTATTCAAGAACAGTTCTCTGTATTTCTCTGTATCTAAGCGTGTTGCAGGAGTCTACTGAGGCAAGAGAAGGCCTTCTGCATTATACTAGTAAATTATATGATTTTTTAATTTGTTACATTTAAACAAAAACACTCAAAACAGAGGAAGTGGTGTAGAATCATCAGATAATGGCACAGTAAAAAAGAGACGGTGTTCGTATAATTTTAATGACAAATGGTCAGGGAGGATGCATTCAGAAACTGATTACACAAAGTCAACCACAGCTACAGCAAAATTTATTCTATGCCACTAAGAGTTTTCAGTTAAGTATAAGGGGAAATAGATCAGTGAGAAGCCACACTAAATGCATTAAATACAATGAATTAAAGAAATGATAGAAAACAATGCTACAATTTTTTTTTAATCAAGAGGTTCATCCAAAGAAAATCAGGTGAAATAGGACAGGTTTGCCACAGTGCTTCCAACCAATTTCACAAACCAACTCTCTCTATACAAAATATTGACCTACTTTGGAACTGCAAAAAAAAAAAAAAAAAAAAAAAAAAAAAAAAGCCTTGCCATCAGACAAAAAAAAAGCAGCTTAGCAGAAAATATTTTGGCACCATAATCACTACAAATTTTGCTTAAGGATAATGCTCAGTCTTTCTTTCAACTGGGTTTAATTCCTCCAAAGAACACAATATTTGTATTTATTTTTTTGCGATTGTCTGTATGTTGCTTTTCTACAATACAATAAATAAAGCATGTTTGCTTGATTTTTATTATGATAATAATCAGACAAGTGAGGCAATTGCAACACAGATCTCCAATATTTTACAGAAGAATGGTTTCAGCATTAACAGTATATCTATTTATGTGATTGACAAATCCTCTCTAAATCCTGGAAAGCACAATTTATCAGAAATTGAAACACATTAGTGACTACCTGATATTAAAGGAATGCAAATGTCACATAATCCACAATTGCCTCAAACGTGACTCAGAGTTTTGATATAAAAACACTTATCCTCATGGTATATAGTGAGTTTAGCTTCTTGGCCAAGAAGACAAGAGTTCCTTTTGTCCTCTTTTAATTTATAGAGTTGAAATATATGCTTCAGCATGTACCAACAATGTGGTTGTCATTCCTATCCAATAATGAACACATGGTACAATGTTGGATTGCATTGACAGTATACTTTTTTCAGAGAGGGAAGAAAAAGGTGTGAAGAATGTGCAAAACAGAATGATAAGTAGATTGAAGTCTTTGAAAGCTCATGCTGCCAATATCTTTCTTTCAGTTAGTCTCAAAGGTACCACAAGATCTCTCTATGTACAAAAAAGGGACAGATCTGTGTACTTTTTGAAATCTCCCTGCACAATCTGCTGGTAATCTTTGAAGATATTGTGAAGAAACTGGAATGTAACATTGTCAGCTCCATAGAAATCCAGGGTATCATGGAAGGTTTCCATTCAAAAATGAAGACAAGACAAGAGAAGATAAATTCTACTGAATATCAGCCAAAATCATTTCACGCAATGTGTCTGTAGCAGACCAAAGAAACTGCAGAGAAGAAGCCTATAAAACACTGATGACGAAGTACACTGAATACCTGGAGAAATGATAAATGATATAAGGTCCTCTGGGAAGAACTTATTGCTATCTGTAAAAACTAGATTATCTGCAACTGCCCAAAGGACCTTTTCAGCCATTGCTCTCAGACTTTGGAACAGCCTGCCGGATGAGATCTGTCACTTGACCACCTTAATCAGCTTTAAAAAAGCTGTTAAGACGGATCTCTTCCGGCAGGCCTTTTCTAAGTAGATAACCGAAAATATTTATGCCTGTCCCTGATTTCTCCACTACAGCTATTTTAATTTATTTGCTATTTATTGTATTGGTTTTGTAGTTTATCTTTAAGCATGTTTTTAAATTTTGATTGTTTAATTGTATTTTGGGATGGGCTATTGGGGGACGGGATTGTTCGTTTTATCATGCAAGCCGCCTCGGTTGTATATATACAAATATATATAAATAAATAAATTTTGTATTATTATTATTATTATTATTATTATTATTATTATTATTATAACACACTGTATTTTTTAAAATAAATAGTTGTCAACTGTTCTCACTTGTGAAATATGCAAATTTACAGACTCTTCCTAGAGCATTCCTCATACAGATTGGCATTAACAAAATGTATAAGAGATAGAATAAAGATTTTGTCTCCAAACAGTGGAACAAAGAGATGGGAGGAAATTTCCAGGCAAATTTTAGACAGTAATGTTAATCAAATTCTATTGGTCTATTTTGGTCTTCCCATTCCTGTGTCTAATGTCTGCTGTGAGAGAGTTTTCAGTATGACACAACTGTGGACAGAAACAAACTGTATTGTAAACTTGTGAAGCCTGAGCTGCAAGTCAAACTGAACATTAATATAGCCAGAGTTTCTGGATTTCTTTTAAAAGAACCCAAATTGTTTAAAAACAGCAAGAGTACAGTTTGAATATAAATTTAAAAAGCAGAAAGCAGAGGGACTTTCCTCCCCACAGCAAAACACAGAAATTTCTGGTGGATTTGCCTGCTAGATATGAAAATAAACACTTTTAAAGTCCAGTGTGGCAAACCAATCAACTTTCTGCACTAGAAGAAGGATACTGTTGCTTGTGACCATCCTGAAGCATCTTGGCTGGATGTAAAAATCAATGTTTCAAAGATCCAGAATAGGTCACAGACCACCATCTTTCCTGATGACAACAAAATAGAGGGAGAAGTACCCTGGTCCAGACAGGAGAGAGGGATAGGCTCTATGGCCCCTTTGACAAGTAGGTTTTCCACCTCTTCTTTGAGCATAGGTGAGGGAGAAGTAAAATGAAGAATCTCTGTAGGTGGAATTCTCCAGAATTCTATGGTGTATCCCACAGGTCCCCAAACTTTTTGGGCTCCTGCCCCCTTTCCTCTTAGGCAACAACCCTAGCACCTCCCAACGCTGATTTGTTGATATTAGGTACACTGTTTGTGCAGCAGCCACCCAGCCAGGGGCACGTATATCAGCTGTGCCCAGATCACCACTGCCTGCTCTTCCACCTCAATCTCTCATGTGTGACGACAGCAGCAGCAGCAGCAACAGTAGAGGCCCAGTCCTGCACATCCATCTTGCCAGCTGCTCAGTTGCTGCTCCAAGGGTGTCTGGAGGCAAAGGGAGTGACTGAGCAGCTGGCCAAGCAGCAACCCCATATGATTCCCCCCCCCACGTGCCCTTCGGTCCTCTGGGAGGAACCTGTTACAGCCAATAAAAACTAAGCTGTCTCAGACCTCCCAGAGGACCTTTTCTGCCACCGCCCCCAGGCTATGGAATGGCCTGCCGGACAAGATCCATCTTATTACCACGCTCACTGCCTTTAAGAAGGCAGTGAAGACAGATCTCTTCCAGCAGGCCTTCCCAGAATAACACACACCCCTGGAATATATCTGCCCTGGGAGACAGGTCAGTCTGTTAATTAATCGGCTTACCGCTTGTGTTTTCTCAGTGCTGAGTTTTATTGTTTTATTATTGTTATTGTCTAATGGCTTTTAACTCTTTCTTGTTTAATTTTGTTTTAAGGGGTTGGGAGGTTGGGACTCGGGGATTGGGGTTGTTTTTACATTGTCTTGTTTTAATGCTGTAACCCACCTCGATTGTTGGGCAGAGAGGTGGGCTACAAATAAAAATTATTATTATTATTATTATTATTATTATTATTATTATTATTATTATTATTATTATTAACCAAGGAGCCAGTTGAGCAGCAATCAAGAAGCCTTTCACCTGTGCTGGCCTTTGCTACAAGGCCGGCACAGGTGAGAGGCTTTTCAGTCACTGTGAAGTTGAAGGCTTTCATGGCCGGCATCCATAGTTTTTTGTGGGTTTTTCGAGCTGTGTGGCCATTTTCTAGAAGAGTTTCTTTCTGACTTTTCGCCAGCATCTGTGGCTGGCATCTTCAAAGAAGTCACTACTCAACTGGCTACTTGGTCACTGCTCCCTTTGCACTCAGTCACCCTGGGAGCAGCAGCTGAGCAGCTGGCTGAGTAGTGACCAAGAAGCCTCTCACCCATGCCAGCCTTGTGACAAAGGCTGGCATGGGTGAGAGGCTTTTCGGTTGCTGCTTGACCAGCTGCTCAGTTACTTCTCCCAAGGTGAACAGGTGCAAAGGGAAAAGCTTCTCCCTGGTGAGGAAGGACTCTCAATCCTTCTTTGCCGGTGCAGAGGGAGTGCAGCTGGCTTCAGACTTTTCTGTCCAGCAAGGAAGACCTCTAAGAGACATGAAGAATCAACCCCAGATACTCCTCCCTCTGGATCTTTCCACCCCCACCCCCCAGGGTAATGTATTTGTCCTCTTCAGGAGCTGATCAAGAAAAAGGAGAAACTTTTCCCATAAAAAACTGCTGATATGCCAACATGCAGATACTGTAGTTCACTATGTGGAAGATGAGGGCAGAAGTGGAATAAAGTCTTCTTCCCATGGCATCCTACTTTTTTCCTTTCTTGTCAACTGGTTTAGAGTGCTGCTTTTGGAATGTCTTCAACTGAGCTGTGTCAACAATTATTGAGTTTGGCTTGGGATGTTTTACAAGCCATTGACACCTGGTTTGTCTTTTCAGATGTATGCAGAATTGAGGACAGAGCTGAGTTAGGAAGGAGTACCAGGAAACATGTACAATGTGGGGAATAGCAGCAGCCATGATGACACAGCATTTGATTGCTGCTGAGTCATGCTCTCATGCTGTGTCATGGGAAGTGACATCATGGAGATGGTCACCTGGTGCTGCAAAGGGGAGGCAATCCTGACTGACTGACACATCACCAACCAGGTGTGGAACTCAGCAGTCAAGCAGACCCTTACTACATGTTGTATGGGAGGCCACCCAGCCTTAGTTACCTGAGGGTGCTTGGCAGCATGCCAACATTCTGGTTCCCCAAAATTACAGGAAGAAAGGAGACCCCAAGTGGCGCAGGCTGATGTTTGTTAGGTACAAGGGGGACAGCTATAGGCTTTACCTTGGCAATGGATGCATCCTGTTGTCCAGGAGTGCAAATTTTGAAAAACACTCCGGGTGGGAGAAAAGTCACTCAAACCACAAAGTGTTTGTAAGACTGGGACAACATGAGTCAGTACTGTGACTGGAGGGGTGGAAACACCTGAGGCCACACCAGAAAGTCAACCCAGCACCTCCAGCGAGCCCACAGATACACTAACCTCACCCATCACTACACGAAAGTTTGAGACACCATCATCCACAGAGATTGGGGTACAGACAAGTAGTGATAGTGAGGATGAGAAGGGACGGACCAAGGTAATCATACCTAGGAGTACTCAGAGAGTCAGGAGGCCACCAGAGCATTTTGTGGTGCAGAATGCTAGGGTGTGTGCCATAGCAGCAGAAGGGCCAGAGAGTTACCAGGAGCTTCTCACCTTTCCCAGGGAAGAACGGGAGAAGTGGTTTAAGGCTATGGATAGCAAATTTTCTTCTCAGGTGAAAAGGGAGGTATTTGAGGTGGTGAACAGGCCAGGTGACCGGAAGGTTGTAGGCTGCAAGTGGGTTTTCAAGAAAAAGGAGATGCTTGATGGGACCCACAAGTACAAAGCCAGACTGGTAGCCAGGGGCTTCTCTCAATAGCACTTTGAGAGCTTTGATAAGACCTTCTCTCCGACAGCGAAGCCAGAGAGCCTCAGGCTAGTGCTAGCTTTCACTGCCAGGAAGGGTCAGGTAGTGAGGCATTTTGATTTTGAAACAGCCTACCTGAATGCCAAGCTAGATGAGAAGGGTTTTATGGAACAAGCACCAGGCTTTGATGAGAAGAAGAAGAAGAAGAAGTATTTTTACCCCGCCCTCTGTCGAGCAATCAGGGCAGCTTACAAGAATTAAAATCCATACAAATCTAAAAATAAACATCCCCCACCCCTCCCCCTCATTGATGATGCCAAGGAGGACAAAGTCTACAAGCTTAAGAATGCCCTTTATGGACTGAAGCAGAGTGCGCGCTGCTGGAACTTGTGTATCCACGAGGAGCTGGTGAGGCTGGGATACAAACGCAGTGTCGCAGATGCCTGTGTGTATAGGAAAGGAGGGTCACATTAGTGATTTATGTCGATGATCTTTGTGTGGCTGCTCAGACCGAACAGGAAGTGAAGGCGATGCAGATGAAACTGGCTAAGAAGTTTGTTCTGAAAGACCTAGGGAACCTTAAGCATATCTAGGAATTGAGGTGAAGAGGACTGTGGATGGCAAAGTGATGCTGAGTCAGACAAGAAAGATAGAAAGGTTGCTGGAGAAGTGTGGCTTGGAGAATGCCAAAGTGGTAAAGAGCCCCATAACTCCAGGGTTTACCAGCAGTTCTGAGTCTGGCAAGGTTTTTAGAGCATCCAGATCTGTATAGGTCAGTCATAGGCAGCCTGATGTTCATAGCCAACAGCACCAGGCCAGACATCTCATTTGCTGTGGGTTTTCTGAGCAGGAGGGTCAGCAGTCCTAAGGTTGAGGACTCGACAGCTGTCAAGAGGCTACTGAGGTACAGCACGGAGAGAAATCTGGTGTTATGGCGATCTGAAGCCCAGCTAGATTGCTCTGTTGATAGCTCCTTTGCATCAGAGCTGCACAACAGGAAATCGATCACAGGGTTGCACATTAGGTATGCTGACAGCCCTGTAGTGTGGAGTAGCAGGAAGCATAGTTGTGTAGCCCTTAGCACTTCAGAAGCAGAGTTTGCTGCTTTGTCAGAGATGGCAGGGGAAGTGTAGTGGGCGAGGCAGCTTCTGCTAGACCTAGGTGAAGAGTGCACAGGTCCAATTGTTGTGCATGAGGATTCTCAGGCCTGCGTTGCCATGTCAGAGGCAGAGAATATCAGGAATGGGACCAAGTATATAGGAGTGTGATACCAAAACATGAGGGAGCTGGTCTAGAATGGTGTTCTGTGTCTGTCCTACATCTGTTCAGAGGACAATGTGGCAGACATCCTCATGAAAGCTCTGCAGGTAGAGAGACATGAGAAAATGTCAGTGCAGTTTTGCAGTTTTGCTTGGCACCAGGAGCAGCAGCAGAAGCTCAAGGCTCGAAGTCCTAAGAGGATGGTAGGTTCAGCCCAAAGACATGTGTAGAGTGGTGGAAGATCTGTGCCAGAGTGTGGAAGCACTGAAGAAGTGAAGTGCCTGAAGTGGTGGACAGGTTTTCTGAAGGTGTGCCTATATTGACAAAGGTGCTGCTGGGGAAAGCAGAACAAGGTTCTGAGTCTGGAGCGCACAGGTCAAGTGGACAGTGCAACAAACAGGGTACCAGGGCACTGGGCACTGGCAGGAGAACATCGGCATATGTCAGGCCAGTGGGATATGGCATAGGAAACAGGAAGGTCCACACAAACACATTCCAAGAAAACAAGTCAAGTGATGTGCACACATTTGTACATTTTCAGGGGATTGTTAGGAAGGAGTCCCAGGGAAAATGTACAATGTGGGGAATAGCAGCAGCCATGATGACACAGCATTTGATTGCTGCTGAGTCATGCTGACTCATGCTGTGTCATGGGAAGTGACATCATGGAGATGGTCACCTGGTGCTGCAAAGCACAGAGAACTGCTGCAAAGCTGCAGAGTCACTCAGGTTGAGTGACAGGTGTCACAGGTGGAGCCCTGGCTATATAAGGCAGAAGCCTCTGGACACACATGTGGTTATTGTGGATGTGATTGTTGAGTTGGAGGTTGGTTGGATGGTTGTCGTTGTTGCTGTATATAGCCTTGTACATAGAGGAACTAAGATTAAAGCCTCATCTGAGAGATGTCTGTCTGTGGAGTCTCTTTACTCTGTCTGGAAGGAGAGAGGTGCTTCTCCAGCTGACACGCTACTGCCTGCATCTGAGAAGATCGTGATCCTGGTGCTGCACGTTGACGTGGATCATCACACGCTGCATGACCCCACTAACAAGCTGTCCAGGATTTCTTGACAACTTACAAAAGTTAAGGTGAAAGCAAGACAAGATACGATGCCAGACTTTGTACTTCCTGGTACATAGGATCTTCAGCCATTGGTTCTGATTGCTGGATCTAAATGCTAAGGCCATGCTCAGCATCTGATCCACAAAGGATCTCCATCACCTGTGGGTGACACAGGATCCATTTCAGCCACTAATACCCCCAGAGACACATCAACAGGGTCTATGGTAGATCCTGAGGAATCATCCATACTAGTTGAATCCCTAGATACTGATCTATACAGACAATATTTTGAGAAGACAGGAGCCCCAACTTGGGAATCCTTGTAAAGTGTTGCTGTTCTGCATGAGATAGTGGAGGTAGAACTTAATGGGAAGATTCTTGAACTTCACATGAGGGAAGCTGCTGACATGCTGCATCCCACATGCAAGGAGATCATGATCTCCTTGGTCCCAAGGAAAAGCATCTCGATCATTACAGTCTGAAGAAGAACAAACTGAATGCCGTATTAGTTCTCACTAGTTATGAGCCAGTTATAATCCTTGTCCAGGTGTCAATAATGGTGATGACAGCTGTGAAACTAACAGAAGTAATAATTCAGAGATGACGAGATTTTGAGGTAATCATATGGAGAATCAATCTTCTTTTTCATAATATCAGTATGGACCTCTATATCACTGTCCTCAACAGTACCTATGGGATTAAGAGTAACAGTGCACTGCACTACAAGATCAGTCATCATAAGACAATGATGAAGTGCAAGAAGAGATGTCTTTCCTGCAATGCCAAGATTAATAATCTTCTCTAGCACAACAGGGCTGCTGTTCAGTCTGTGGGCCTAGCAAGGACAGAACCAGCAGAAGAAGTTTGCTCAATATCACAAGTCAATCTGGAATCATCACTCAATGTGAGGTATCTGAAAGATGGGTTGACTCCAAAATCTGTGGTGAAGAATCCACAATTTACTCATCCAAAGCAGGTCTAACAAGCTTGGGCTCTGGACAGGTGATGTCGCCACTATAGTGTGATCCTGTCATTCAGATGAAGAAGGGAAGCCAACCACCACCAAATCTGGTGTCTCAATCTCAGCCTCTGGTACATAAGATTGATCCATTTTGGATGGTGCACTGAGAGGGCTCCTCCTTTCTTTTTGTGCTTCTTGTGAGCACAGTGGTGGTCCCATATTAATACTTAACTCCAAGGATTTTCAAGGTGTTAATGGATCAACACAATTAATGTTAATGGTACACAGAATTGAACTGGTATATGGGTGGAAACAATTTCAGTGACGGTTTCATGTGTCCACATTTCTGTGGTCTGAGGAACCAGTTCAGAAGCAGGCTTTAGTGTGGCACTTTGATGAACTGGCAGATTAACTCCATTATTATTAAGGATCATTTCAAAGTAAGCCACCCGTACCAAAGAGTCCAAAGCTGAATGAAGTCAAGATGTCTTAAGAGACTGAGCTTTTACAGACATGATAGAGGCTGTATATAGAGCCTTGTTTTCTGCTGCCATCTTAGTAGCCTTAAGCGCTTTCTCTCACAGGAGAGCTTTTAACCTCAAATCCTGGGTTTTGACAGGCCTGACGAGTAAAGGCCTTACAGTGGTTACAGCTCCCAACATTATGGGCTTCCCCAAGGCAAAGGACACACTTAACATTGGCTGTTACATTCAGTATATACATACTCCTGTAAAGGAGGTGCAGCATTTGAAAAATGCAGAAGTGGCCATAAACCATTGAAAGCAATGGCAAGCACCAGTGCTAGCTGCGTGGAAGATCAAACAAAGGCAATACAAGCCTAGTCAAAATGATAAATCAGCCCAATAAACAGACAAGCCAAATACAGAGATCATCTAAAAAAAAACTAAATAGTCCAAGTCAGATAGTTGAAGAAAGGGAGAAGAAATGAAGCTCAAAAGGCACCTAAGTGACCCTGTTACTGCAGAGGACAGAAAGGAACTGAGGAGTTAAGTAAGAGGCATGCCCATTCAGTGCACAGGGAGTGGGCAGAGCAACCACTGAAATACTTAGGCCTAATTCACACTATGATTTAAACCAGTTTGCAAACTGATTCAACTCCGTTTATATGTGCTTTGTTCACACTCAAGCCAATTTCAGCCCCGATTGTGTTCAGGATGAATCAGGATGAATTACACAAGTGCTCCTGAACCAGTTCTTTGGAAAACGGATCTTTTAGCGTTTCTTTTGAAAAGAACCAGGTTGCAACCATGCTGAACAAATGTGAATGCATTTACAATTACATTCAGGGCACCCAGGAAGGGGGGGCAATGGGCAGAGGGTGGGCAGAGGAGTGGAACATACCAATGCCAAAGGTCTTGCCAAACCATCATTCTTTTTCCCCTCTCAGCACTCGTAGTTCTATGGAGCTGTCAAAGTGGTCCCTTTAAATCACCATGCAGCTGTTTTCTGCTGCTGCCAGCGAATTGATTCCCTTTTTCTTGTGGGCCAGATGTTAGAATCCTGCTAGTATTCTATCAGATATGTAGTATAGTGTGGGGATGATGGGAAGATGGGTTAGTAATGTTAGAGTGCAGGTGCTTTATCAAGTGACCTTGGGTGGCTGGCTCGGCTGGCTCGGCTAGCTGGGAACGAACGAGATGTTTTGGAAAAGGAAGGAGGGGTTGAGAGCGCGGGCTTTTTGCACATTCTTTTCACTAGCTGTAGGGGGGGATTTTTTCAGTCTCAGCTAAAACGTCTGATAGGCATGACTGACCTATGGATCTTCCAATAAAGTTCTGTTAATTCTTTAATTAAACTGACTGGTTGGTTGTCTAAAGGTGCTGCTGTCTATTTCATGACAGCCAGAAGTCGAGGAAGTTGGGGGGCTTCTTGGGAGAGGCATGGTGTGGTGTGTTTGTTTGTTTTTTAAAAAAATGTGGACAGTCTGCACTCTGTCACATTTGCATGGGTTCATGGGGGTGGATTTGTGGGTATCATGGGAGATTTTCCCCTGGGATGCATGTATCCATGGGGATTCTTGAAAACTACTGAAGACTATAGCGACAGCTGATGTGCACGGCCACACCTCCGAGTGCTGCATAACCAGAAACACACCCATGAGCATTATATGATTTACATTTTTTTAAAAAAAGAACTGGGATGGATCGAACATGTCCAAGGTTGAAAATAAAACTTTGTTCCAATGCAAATGTAAGTGTGAACGCAAACCATGTTAGATAGATATGGAGGCATTCAGTAATGGAAAATGTAGTGTGAACTTTGTTTTGGTTCAAATTGATTCTGTGATCCTGAATCTATTTGACTCAAAAACCAGTTTAAATGCTAGTGTGAATGAGGCCTTACATAACTATTTCAGAAGGTTCCAAATGATGCACTGCACAGGCTCAGATAACCTATTTTGTGAATCATAAAGACCACAAAGAAGAACAAATAATTACAAGACTGTGTTCATGTCTACCTGGTGAAGAACAATGCATGGGATGTAAAAGTCAAGAATAAGAAAAAATACACCTAACACAACAGCTTGGAAAAAAGAATAATAGTATGAACAAAAAAAATAACAAATCAGCAAAATCTACAATTTTAAAAATTCTACCTCAATTTTGACAGTATCATCTATGTTTGCTGTTTCTTGCTGTACTTTGAAGATAATACTCCTACGTGGGCTTCCTGGCATACCCTGGGAAAAGTAACAAAAAACAGCTAAATACCCTAAAACACCATATCCCATCTGATCTTGAAGTTAAGCAAAGTCAGCTCTGGTTAGTATTGGATGGGAGACAAGCAACAAATACCAGGTACTGTATGCTACACCTCATTCCCTAAGCCAAAGGCAACATGAAGGCACATGCACACACATACGAATACTTTCTGAGACAGTCTGGTATAGTGTTTGCATGTTTCATAGTGGCTCTGAGTGACTAGGGTTCAAATCCCCACTCACTTATGAAAACCCACTGGGTGACTCAGCCTGAGAGGACAACAACGGCAAATCTACTCCAAATAAATCTTGCCAAGACAACAATATGACAAGGTCACCATAAGCTGGAGTCAAGGCATATAACAACAAGAGAACACTTTCTATAATCACTGCAAACAAGTAAACTCATGAATATTAACTAGACTTTCAAAACAAACAAAAAAAGTGTTCTTTCACATCAGAAATTGTAACTGTACCACAAATATTAAAGTTTTAAAACCAAGTTTAGATTTCAGCTTCCATGTGGATATCACTGTCTTTGGGGAATCACTTGAACAATTTGATTCTACGCTTACCCAGAGAGGAGCAAATATCATTAAACTGTTTCTAGATTCCCTATTATTTATTATTTTATAGTATTTTACAGGATTAAGTTTCTATCAATAACAACATAGCATTTTAGACTTCAAGAAAATGCTATGTTGTTATTGATAAAACTTAATCCTGTAAAATACTATAAAATATTATGTCTAAAACAGCATATTGAAAAGAATAATACCATTTTTATTATTATCAGCAGCAGCATTTTTATTTGTACCTCATCTTTAAGACTGAAATTCAAAGTAGCTTACAAATTGATACTATTATAATCAGATGATAATCATTTACAACTGATTTAAAAGAAATGGCAACAAAGAATAGACAGGGAACAAAAATGTTTATATCTTTATTTTACCTGTATTATGGCAGTATCTTTTCCTGGTTTTGAGGCTTCCTCTTGCACTTTGAAGGAAATACTACCCCTTTGTGAGCTTCCTGGTATTTCCTAAGGAAAGATATAAAAGACATCAATACAATTTCTAAAACCACTACTATTTAGAACAGTTTCAGACAATTCAAGAGATCTTCAAAACAAAAACAGACACTCTTTCAGTGTGGAAATTTAACTATGCAAATAATATTTAACAAGTCAAACAACTGTCACTGTCAGCTTTTCAATGAGCATAGTATTTCAATTTGTTATCTTCTGAGGAAAGATAACAATTAGGCACTGTCATGAGTTGTCAATTACAGAGGCATATATTGTGCCTATCAATTGGAAGGGCCCTCATGGGCCACTGAGTCCAACCTCCTGCTCAGTGCAGGATACCCAGCTAAAGCATCCTCAGCAAGTAGCTGTCCAGCTTTTTTTAAAAACATCCAGAGACCCCAACATCTCTCTAGGCAATAGGTTCCAGTTCCAAATCATTTTCTGTCAAGAAATTCCTTGTAAGGTTCAAATGAAATCTACCCTTGTTGTTGTTAGCTGCCCTTGAATCAATCTCAACTCATGGCGACCATGTGTATGAGACATCTCCAAGAGCACCTATCCTCCATTGCTCTGCTTGGGTCTTGTAGATTCAGGCCCGTGGCCTCCCTAATTGAGTCTAGCCATCTGCCCTGCAGTCTTCCTCTCAAAATAACAAAGAAAGGGCAAGTATGAAACAGATGAATTTATGTTCTACCTCAACATCAACAGCAGCTTCCTTCTCTTTTGCAGCCTCCTGCTGCACTCTATGGGAAATACTTTCCTCTTGTGGTCCTGAAGATATTTCCTTTGGAAAATAATAAAACACAGAAACAATGCACATCCTACCAGCAATATAAGATATAGATTAGGGCACTGGTTCTCAAACTTTTTACCTTTGTGACCCCCTTCACAGCTACATGCAGACATCGTTCCCCCTCCCACTCTACATAGTATATGAATAAAAATATTTTGTTTGTTTTGTGTGCATATTTTCATTCACAGATTCATGTATATACACATGATAACATTTTATAAGGAAATAACATTGTTCAAATTAGAACAGTTTTATTTAAATTAATTCAATAATTAACATATGTAAAATTTTACAGTCTCATATAGCCACACTCAGAGACCAATGCTCACAGATATGTACATACTCATCCTTTCATTTTCTTTCACTCAACCCCTCTTTTAGTCTCTCACACACACAGTTACATAGAAACATGCATTCTCTTGTGTATATGCGAATATGTAAAAAAGAAATGAGGTGAGTGACTATGTGTGAGAGAGACAGACAGAATTTGTTTGTGAGACAGCATGTGAATGAATGTATCTGAGGAAGACAGAGTCAGAAAAAGTGTATTACTGAGTATCTAAGAGAGAGAATTATTGTGTGAGAGAGAGGAAGAGCGGGGATCGGGGCCTCAAAGTCTAAGGGACCAGGGGCCCTATTGAGCAACTCTCACACACCCCTGGGGTCCTGCCCCACAGTTTGAGACCACTGGTTAAGAAAAAAGTGCAGCTCTTCAAGGCCCTCAGGGATGCCCAGCACCCACAAAAATATTTTCAGGAAAAATGAATTGGGAAAATCACTCCTCAAGTTCCATAGGAGGAACAGAGGGATGTTTGCAATACATTTTGGCCCCTACAGGGCATTTTAGGCCCAGGAAAGACCCTTCTTAAAAACAAACAAACTTTCAGGTCATTTTCTTGAAAAAAATGTTCTCCAAGCCTCCTGTAATATGTGGCCATTGTGTGTGGGGGGGAGGGGGATTATTTATTATCCTGGCTTTCTCCCAATATGAGACCCACAGTTGACAAAGCACAACAGTGGGGTGGTACAGTTCTCCACTCCTTCCTGCCCATCTGTTCCAAGCCATACACACTAATCCAAAATGCTTGGGACCACAACTGTTTTGCATTTTGGAATACTTGTATTTGCATATATATGCATAAGGAGATATCTTTGAGATGAGACCCAAATCTAAGCACAAAAGTAAGTATTTCATATATACCTTATAGATATATCCTGAAGGTAATTTTATGCAGCATTTTAAATAACTTTGGGCCTCGGCAGACGGCTTATTAAGCCGTCCTCGAGGAAGGGAAGAGGAGGGGCAGCCGCACGCTCGGCGCCCCTTCCTCCTCCCAAGGTTGCCCTCGGAGCCGCCGGCCCTCCGCATGGCCGGCACTTCGGGGGCAACCTCCCGCTGCAGCGTTTGCACATGCTGCGGCGGATAAGTCAGCGAAAGTGCGCCTCACGCTTTTGAGGCGCACTTTCGCTGACTTGTGAAAGGAGCGCTATTTTTGCGCTCCTTTCAGGGGCGGCGAAAGTGCGGCGCTGGATAGAGGCATGGGGATGCCTCGATCCAGCGGCGCACCTTCCTGGGGCGGCGCAGAGCCACCAGTCTGCTTCCCCCCTTTGTGCATGAAACCAAAAGTCTGTTTACACTGAACCAGGTCACTATATATCAGTCACACATGAAAAAAGTTTTGGTTTTTGGAATATTTCAAATAAGGGAGACTCAATCTGTATTAACTTCAAATTACATAAACTAGCACTTTTAAATATAAGATACTTTGTGGAGTGGCTAAAACAAACTGCAGTATAGCATTTTTCTGTAATTTTGGCAGCCTATTATAACTAGAGTCAATTTCAGCTTCAGCAACAAACAAGGGCAAAGCAACACACTAAAGTAGGCTACCAAGGACAGAAGTCTAGCCTAGTTTTACTTGCATCAAAAGAGTAAACACCTCCACAAATGGCCTCACAATCACTTTGTATAGGTGCAGATTCATTCTTTATCAAGGCCTGATCAGGAGCCATACACACACATCCTCAAAATGAAGTGCTCCTATTCCACATAAAAGCTTTTCATCAACAGCAGAGAAAAACCATACATTACCTCACTTCAGAAGCTTAATAATTCTGTATTTAGAAGCCAGGAGACAGTATGGCACAAGAACACAAAAAAGATATGCCCTTCAGTTAACAGCTGACCTTTGTTTGTTCAGCATCTGCTGGTATTTTTTGTCCAAATGGAGTTTCAATTGGAGATTCAGATTCTGTGGTCCAGCGTTGTTTTGTCACAGGTGCTGGCTTCAGTGAGAAAAAATAGGATAAAATATTAGGATAAAAATGATTCCACATTTTCATCCTACCAGAAAGTATTTGTTTACATGCAATTAGGTTTGGGTAAAACAACTGCAAAGGTGATGATTTGAATACCCACATATCCATGAAATTCCCACTTGGCCAGCAATCTAGGCAACTTTAGTCAGTAACCATCTCTCAGCCCATCCTATATCACAGGGCTATTGTGAGGAAAAAAATAAGGAAGAATCTGCCATATGCAACCCTGGGTGCTGTGGCGAGATGGGGAACTACAAACAACAAATACAATGTGATACTGTGCAATGCACATCTTACACTTCATAATTTCAGATATTTAAATTTAATCCAAAACTCTAGTCACTAATTCCACCTCCAACTACATCACAATTATTCCACAAGGTCCTTTAACCTTCCATAGCAGCTTTTTAAGGGGTCAGCAAGCTTATGAAAGCCAGCGTGACATAGTGGTTTGAGTACTGGACTATGACTCTGGAGACCAGGCTTTGAATCCTGGTTCAGCCATAAAACCCACTGGGTGACTTTGGGCAAGTCATATACTCTCAGCCTCAGAAGAAGGCAATGGCAAACTCCTCTGAACAAATCTTGCCAAGAAAACCCATGATAAGTCAGAAACGGCATAAAGGCACACAACAAAAAAATTACATGGCATGGGAATCAATGCCCCCACCCATATGCAAGTAAAATGCAAAGTCAATACAACCACTTTGATTACAGAGGGTACAATAATTTTACTAGAACAGCCCCCTATATCTCAAAAGAGGGGAAATTAACATATTTCCTAAAACTTACCAGTTCTATCTGTTTTGTTTCCATGGGTACAACTTCTGCAACTGAAGACTCCACTTCAGCTGGCTGAATTTCTTTTTGAACAGGTGGTAGCTTTGTTCACAAAGGTAATAATAATAATAATAATAATAATAATAACAACAACAACAACAACAAACAGAATACACAAATGTGTGATTTCTAGCAATAAGTTAGCAATCCCAATTTGAAGTTTTGGTCTTGACATTCTATGCAGTTTGGAACTGAAAGAACAATTGCATACACATGAATCAGCCCAGACCTTAATACCACCCTCAGAGGCCCTGCTCTCTGGTATGTTTAGAGAGAAGTTAGGCTAGCAATTACCAAGGATAGGGTTTTTTTAATAGTGGCTCCAGAAATGTGGAATTCCCTCTTCCAAGAGGCAGACCCACCAGAATTTTTTTAACATATCTGTAAGATTTTTTTTTCTCAATTAGTTTTTCCTGAATATTTTTATGCTTACCATTTGTTTTTAACTAAGCATAGCTATTTAATTTAATATATAGTTTTTTAATTGCTGATTCAGGGCCTAAGCAGACTATCAGAAATAGTGCACATTAAATTGAGGCACTGCCCTGGCTCAGTGCTAGGGAATCATGGGAATTGTATTTTTTTTCTGAGACACTGAACCTTCTCTGTCAGAGAGCTCTGGTGCCACAATAAATTGCAGTTCCCATAATTCCCTAGCACTGAGCCAGGGCAGTGCCTCAATTTAATGTGCACTATTTCTGGCAGTCTGCTTAGGCCCTAAGCTGCTGGTTTTAAGTCATTTTGTAAAGATGTGTCCTAAAAGGCCAGCTAATAATGTTTGAAATTCTGTATAATACGAATGCTGAGTAACCTAAGGATGAATATAACTGCCTAAGAATAACAAATGTCAGTAAAATAATTTAAAATATGTGTGAAATCTCCAGTATGCATTTTTAAAACCACAGCTATTTATGAAGTTATAAGATATCCTTCTCTCAACATGATTTGAACAATGTATGGCCCAAAAAATAATGACAAAAGGTTTTTAAAAATGCAATAAATTATCCTAGCAAAACATCACTAATAATATAAAAATTTTGAAAACAGTGATAATAGAAGTACAGCACACACAATATTAAAAGAACTTTCTGCACAACTGAATCTCCAAAAACAAGTTGAAATAATAAGGCCTTTACCTGCAACCAGGAAAGCAGTAAATGGGCCAGCTTTGGCTCTTGTGGAAGCCTACTATGAATTAATGCACAATTCAGGTCTTTTGTGAACAATAAAATGCCTACTAGCTTCAGATCTGCATATGCCTTCTTTCTTATATACAGCCACATTCAATTCAGAGATCCTTGTAGGCTTTTTGCATGTATGAAACTCACTTCTCTACAGGCCTAGCCTTAACACATTTCAGAAACAGCGCAAGACACTAATGCTGAATTCTGCTTATGGCTGGCTCATTCTGTATTGAGCCTTCAGGATGATACAGGATGTAAATAAATAAATGATACATCTTGCATACAATAACAGCTTTGAGTATATATAAAGTACATCAGCTGATACAGGTATGTAATCATATAAAACATTTCAGTGGAGAATGTATTTAAATTTGCTGTTTTACCATGAAAAGACAGCACAATAAGAAGGAACTGATAAAAATTATTTTTTTGTCCAAACATCTGTATGGTAAGACACTGTAGTCTTTGAGAAAATGTAATTATTATTTTATAAAATATTCAGTCAATGCTGTTCAGCTTATTCTACATTACCTACCTCTATTTTTATGTTGTAGTCCTGGCCAAGAATACTCTCCAGGAGTTCTTTGATCCTCAGGTCTGAATCAGTTGGAGCAGTAGACTTCAGGGATGCAATTATTTCATCAATAGACCGTGGAACAATTCCAGATTCCGAATGCAACTTCTGAACAGAACCACGAATTTGTGACTTACTCTGTGTGAGATGCTTCACCTGTATTTTTGATCTACTACCAGAAAAAGTTTCTTCCACAGAATCTATAGAAGGCTTCACACCAGGTAAACTACTGCTTTTTTTACTATGTGATTTGTCTAAGTCTAACATTGAACTTATTAGGCTTGGCTTTGACGTTTCTTTACCGATTTTAGAACTTTTTTCACTCAAAGAGGAAACCACAGAAAAAGAGCTAACACCTCTAGCAAGGGTGCTTGGTCCTTCAATGGCATGTTCAGATATTTCTTCCTCTGGCTGCTCAGTGTAAGTACTAACTTTTGGTAGAAAGACAGGAGACTTAAACTGTACTTTTGGACGAACAACCTTTGCATATTTGGGTTTTGGTGGAGGCTCTGGTTTCCTTAATATAGTGAGTTGCTTACTGGTACCTACTAAAGAGGCTATTGCTACTGGCAATTTTTCTCCATACTCTTGACTATCCCTTTTGCATTCTAAGACTGCCTTTCCAGAATCAGGGCTCTGTTTTTTCTCCACACTGACTTCTTTCTTTGGAGATTTCTTTTGATGAGTTGTGACATCTTCTATTTGTTTTTCCTTCTCTGTTACTGCCAGGGAGATCCTTACTTTTTTGGTGATTTTAGAAGTACCCGCTTCAAGAGGATGATGTGGATATTCAGGAAGCACATCTTGAGGGCTCCTTGAGGTTTGGCAGGAATACACTTCTATCTCAGGTGTTTGGTCAGGTGGTGGTGTCACCTCGAATATAGGTTTATTCCAATCTGGAGAAGCAGCAGCTGTTTCTTGTTTAGATTTCAGAAAGTCCTGCCGAGATTCTTTACATATATTCTCACGCTCCTTAAGTAGCTTCAGTTCCTCCAAATAACTTAATCCAAAATGCTCATGTTTTCTAGCCATTTGTTTGCACCTTGGGGAAAACAAACACAGATTTTGGTATATGTTTAAGACTAATTGTGTGATGGAAAGCCAGTAATATTATTCACTTTCTAATTTAGTATATATGTGCAATCACCTATAAACTTGTAGATATAAACCGTACAAGTTTTTTTCTAAAAAAAATGGGGGGGGGAGAAACAAACATCAGAAAAACCCAATATTTGAACATACTCAGGGGAAAAAGAGTAAGAAGTGAAGCCCCACCACCTCTGCAGTTTTATTTTCCCTTTCAACTGACACGATACATATAGGTTGCATCCACACTGAAAAAAGAATCCAGGTTGACACCACTTAAACTGCCATGGCTCAAAGTTATGGAATTCTGGGAATTGTAGTTTTGTGAGACATTTACCCTTCTCTCACACAGTTCTGGTGCCACAACTACAAATCCCAGAATTCCATAGCACTGAGCCACCGCAGTTAAAGTGGTGTCAAACCAGATTATTTCTGCAGTGTGGATGCAGCCCCTATTCAACAAAACAGTATTTATTCTGAGTAAACATCTGTAGGAGTGCCTTGACAGTTATACAGCCATAAGAGAACTGACTAATAATAGCATTCATAAATGTTCAAACTGCTTATCTATTTAAAAAACCAAAACAGCATTTTTACACTATAACAACTACAGTGTATGGTTTTTATTAGGGCTGGGGAGATCATTAATTTACATAGCTGTGCATGTAAGTAATTGCAATAATCGTGAAGCAATAAACATACTTCCTTTGATTTTAGCTGATACAAGTATGTATTATAAAAGAGTGAAAGACTGGTAGGATTTTATCTGCTAGCTGCAGTTTTTTTAACAAATGCCACAGAATCACAGAGTTGGAAAGACCCACAACATTGAAGGAATCCAACCCAGTGGCAGAGGCTGTATAAAACACGTTAAAATAATTGTATTTATAAAGCACATATATCTACAGAGACAGAAAACTATACATCTATAGCAGGGGTCGACAACTTTTTGTTGCCGGGGGCCGAGGGGGAATGGCGCCGGGGGCTGGCGTGCACGCGCTTGCTCCCGCACACGTGCATGAGCATCATGCCCACCATCACGTGCATGTGTGTGCGCGTGGGGGGCGCCATTTTGGAAGGGCCAACAGCGCTCTGCATGCGCACGACGCGGTGTGCCATTTTGGAATGCCCAACGGCGCCGGCATAGTGCGAATTCACACGGCGCCAGCACCGTTGGGTCTTCCAAAATCGTGCCCGCAGCTGTGCGCATGCATGCATGAGCATGAGCGCCATTTTGGATGCCAAAATGGCGCCCGTGCTAGCTCATGGTGTGGCGGCGGCGGCACTCAGCCCACGAGCCATAGGTTGCCGACCCCTGATTTATAGCATAGTGATTTTTGAGTGATGGACTATAACTCTGGAGACCAGGGTTCAATTCCCAGCTGGGTCAAGAAACCCACTGGGTGACCTTAGGCAAGTCACATGCTCTCAGCCTCAAGA
>CM034701.1:44719375-44730258 GCA_020142125.1 Phrynosoma platyrhinos
TCCAACTCTATGATTCTATGATTCTATGATTCTATGATTCTAATGGCTTGTATGATTCTGACTTTTCTTTATTTCTTTATTTGATTTCTTTTCTGCTGAGTTGTATGTCTTTGCATTTTATTATCTTTTCTAGACAAAGTGATCCTGAGATGCACATCCTTAGGGTACCCTTAGTGTGCACACAAAGTTTTACATCTCCAGGTTTCACCATTTTGGATCTAAGATAGATAGATAGATAGATAGATAGATAGATAGATAGATAGATAGATAGATAGACTTTCATTTTTATAAACTATTATCATGGTTGAACAATAATTGGACATTCTGCTACTTTTGAGATTTGATCTGGCATTATATGTTACGTCGTAAAGAATTTTCCATAGTGATAATAAGAGTTAAACACATTGGATGGGGGAGATAGTTTTTGATATCTACCCTTTCCTATCTTGAAAAGACAGGTCAAAAAAACAAAAAAGAAGAAAAAAGTGTTATCTAATTCAGTTTTCCCATTCTTTGCCAACAAACCTGAGTCCCAAACTCCTCTCAAAATACATAGGGCAAGACTTCCAAAAGATGCCGAGGCCTGGAATTTGACACATTTGCAAAGAAGAACCATAAAGGAGGGGATGACTACATCACCTTGGTGTCATTTCATCAGTATGGAAAACAAATATAAGCCATAGAAATGTGTATGCTCTAACCACACCAGCTAAGTATGTTGTTAATTTCTTTTAAAAGATGGGTGGCTGGGTGAGAAATTCCAATTGCTTTCTTAAAACAGCTAGATTAGGTATTCCATTTCTAAATGTAGATATTCATGTCAATTGAAAATGAAATATTTCATTCTGCTATTATGTACTGCCCTCTATGGTTCATGTTGTTACTGCATAATTGGATTTCCTTTCCTACAAAGCCACACTTCAATAAATGCTGATTATGTCTGGCAAAACTTGATTAATGATTCCCCCTAAGAAAGTATTTTCTAATGATTTTCCATTCAGCTGTATAGAAATGAGGAGGTGGGAAGACTGACAGCAAATAGTGTGTGGGATAAGAATCCTACATACAGATGGGATTTTAGGGAGCAACCAGTCAGCAAGTAATAGTAAATAAAGCATCAAAATGCCATTTTAGGCAGCCATGACACCTCTCTGCAGGAGTCACAGCAGGAGCTAGATGACATGGCAATGAGTGTAAAGAGGCATTAGCATCAGGAGAACTCAGGAAGGATGCCTTGAATGGAACAGCATTTGCATCAGGAAGGAAGCCAAAGGCCACTTCACAATAGACAGAGGGATAGACATATAAGTCTGTGTCACAATAGGTGCTCTCTGGGTCAGGATTCTGGCACAGCTGTGGGGAACATTTAAAATAAATTGGCACTGTTTGTTTTCCTACACTATAGCACAGTGGATGCAAGAAATGTGAGTCTTCTTCAAAGTTATTCATGTTCACAGTAAAGCAGGCTCAATCCTAATCCCATTGAAATTAATAAGAATTTCTCTTTTAACCGCAGTGGGAATAGGATTTTAGCCCCAGTGTGCAAATTTCCTTCCTCTGAGTGCCACAGGTAGTTGATCAGAATTTCAGATAAGAAAGAGGAAGACCCAGAAATGCATACCCTTTGAAGGACAGATGTCAAATATCTAATCATTAATTTCCTATTTATGGTTAGTAGTTCATCAGAAATCAACCAAACAGATAATGCAGTGCTGGCATTTTCTTACCTGGTATTTTAATCATAATATGAACCAGTTTAGAAAGACAGAAGATTAGGTGTGATGTTATAATCATATGCTAACAAATATATAATGGTTTATCTGATGTATATTTTTAACAGGAATCTTTCCCAGGCTGGAAACTGGAATCAGGTTGGCTTGTAGCGCTGAGATGTGTTTTGTGTTATTTGTCTGCATTTTGAATCACTTAAATCTGAAAAGTTGAGTTAAAATCAAAATCTTGTCAGAAACCATATATGCAGATGTCTTTCTACATGGAGTCATGTTCCATTCCTACTTTTGTATTATGAGCAATCAGCCATATGTGGATTAAAGCATTTTTCTCTGGCCTGGGTCCACCAGATATTTTTGGCTTAAAATCCTATTAGCCTTATCTAGGAAGGCAATGTTCAGGAATGATAGGAGTTGTATATCAAAATTTCTGGAGGGGCATCATTTGGGGAAGACAGAATTAGAATCATCGGGCACCATGATCCTTTAAAATATAACATAAAGATGCTCCTTGTTGCCTCCTTTCTCTATTTATTGCCCTTCTACAAATCTATTATATTCTACAAATCTATCTACAAATCTTGGAATATGATGTACAATTTAGGCACCCAAAACTGAAAAAAGGTATTACACAGCTGGAAAGCATGCAGAAGACAATTTTTTAAAAAAATTATTTATTTTTATTTCATTTGTATGCCACCTTTCTCCCAGGACTGAGTGGCCTCTGAACTATGAATAGAGATTACAATGTCTGAGGATTTTTACAATAGGAAAAAACACAGATTAAGGGATACATGATAGAGTTTATGCAATTATACATGGTGCCAAAAAAATGGATATACAGTATTAGAATTTGAAATCATTCACTAAAGATAAAACAGTAGGAGATTCAGGATCAATAAAAGGAAGTACTTCTTAACACAGCACATAGTTAAACTGTGGAATTTTTCTGCCAACTAGGAAAGCTTCAAAAAGCAATTGGAAAAATTCATGGAGGGTAGCTAGGAGTTATGATAGATATATATTGCTTCCAGTACCTGAAGCAGTATGATTCTGTATTTCAGTTGCTGGGGAAGAGAAGTGTGCAGAAGGAGGTGGTATTGTGCCCATGGTGCTTGTGGGTATCTCACAGGCAACTTGTTGGCCACTGTGTGAACAGAATACTCGAATACATGCCTTTGGTCTGATGCAGCAGGGCTCTCCTAATGTTCTTATGTTGTAACACGCTTTAATGTCTTGACAGCTTGTCCATTGTATGAAGATGAGAGGGCCAAATGGTGTGGGACATTTAGCAGAAGAAGGAAATGCTCAATAGGAACATGACTAGTAAAGCCCTACATTTCTGTGATTTTTACTATATATAATTATTTTTTTTCAGATTGGATTGTTATTTTTTCCCCTCTGCATGATGTTAATGAAAAGATGAAGGGGTAACATTGTTTTTATATCTCTTAAAATGGAAACTTTTATAATCATATCATACTTTACTGACTCTTTCAATATCAACCTGCTTCTGTGTTAAAAGATAAAAACAGAGCTTCACCTTAATTTGTTATATATATATTTTACCCAGAAAATAGCCAGAAAATAATTTCTCTGTATAGAAAAAGAAAAAGAAATAAACCTTGTTTTAATATATACAGATTCAAGGAGTAAAGAAAACTTAAGATATAAGAAGAAATACTACTGTAGCCTTTTGAAATCAGCAGGAGCTTGCATGTGGAGTGACAAAGACAGACTATGCTCACTGTGAGACATCTTTAGTAAAAATATGTACATTTGGCTCTCAATAATTGGCATTTTGTCATATCCAGGTGCTTCCTATTTTTTTACCTTACTCATATGTCTTTCTCTACTGTTATTTGTGCTTAAAGTATTCTAGGTTCCTACTTAACATAAGGTTTCTTAGAATACATGACTGGCAGAAGAGTAACCCACATAGGCTGGAAGAGGAAGGATCCATGCAAGTTACTCTGCCACTTCCAATGCTGTGCCAATCCACTAATCTAGAGGTATGAGGAGATAACACTTTCTGGTGCTTTGAGATAATGAATATGATCACTGACTCATACCAATAGATCAATCTGCTTCTGAAGCCACAAAAAGGTAGAATGAACTGTAATAATCCCAAGTAGAATTGCATATTAAAATTAATGCTAGTTTTTCATGTCAAAGTTATTGTTACAATTGCTAGGATGGTGAGCATATACAATTGCTAACACACTAGCATCTTGATCTCAAGAGAAAATTGTGCTAGTGAAGGTTAAAACATGCAACACATGATTGAATAGCTTGGAATTAAAATTATTCCTAGCTTTTTCAGTGAGGAGAGTATCTGTATGATTAACATCTACACAAGAGGTAAATTGCATGATGTGAAGATGCAGCAATAAGGAGAGCTTTGCCTATTCCTTTATTTGCAGTGGATCCCAATTTAGGTGTACACAGCCAGAGTTGTGGAACTGAACTTTTCCATTCTTATCCCATGGCAGCCCCTAGCCCAAATCCTAAAAATGTTAGAAATGGGTAGGGGAACTTGCTGTAGGGAGTCTAAGGGACAGAGGGAGAAATGCCATCTCCTCATTAGGTAGAGACATACCATGAGTGAAGCTCCTCTTACAGAAGATATTTCAGCTAAGTTTTCATATTTCCTCTGTCCCACTACTCTCATCTCAGAGTACCCCCATTCTCAAAAATCCAGTGGGGAGATTAGAAGGACTGCCAGAGGGAGGGGAAAGTCTGCTGCTGTTAGCCCAGTTCCATAAGCTCATATCTGGACCTACCTCTTGATTTTATTCAATCACATGTTGCACATTTTTACCTTCTTTAGCACAGCTATCTCTTGAAATAAAGATTTTGTACCTTCATCTTCTGAAATTCACATATGGTCAACTTTTTAATTATTTTAAATGCTGGAACTACTGTCACACAGCAAATTTTATCTATGTTTGCAAGTCTAAGACCAACAGAAATAATTTTGTGATCAAATGTTTCTCCCTTGTAAATTCCTAGCTTTAATTTTATTTCTTTAACATCCCAAATAAAAAAAATGTTGGTGATTTGGATAATGGATGATTTGCAACATGTCAAAATTGCAGCATCCCTAAACAAAATAGGCACCCCAGTGTCACAAAGCTGGAATATATTATTCATTTTAATATATAAATTAATCATCAGTTCTGATACGTTTCAGAAACTCAGGTCCAAAAGACACTACCGAAATAATCCAGTCTGAGACCCCTTTAACTGCTGTGGCTCAATGCTAGTGAATTCTGGAAACTGTAGTTTTGTGAGACATTTTGCCTTCTCTGTCAGAGAGCTCTGGTACAACAACAAACTATAATTCCCAGGATTCCGTAGCACTGAGCCAGGCAGTGGTGTCCCTAGGGTTGGTGTCACCTGGTGCAGTTACTCATGGGGGGGCTGGATATCTGGTGGACTTCCGGGGTGCGTGGAAGTATGTGTGCAGGGCCAGAGATGCCCCATGCAGCCCCAGGGAGCAGCTGCACGGCCCCAATGAAGGCTGGGGAGAAGCTGCTGGGCTTCAGGAAGGGCCAGGGAGAAGCTGTCAGTCCCTGTGGGGGGGGCGGGGACCAACCGGGTGTCACCCTCCTCTTCTGGGGTGTCACCCAGTGCAATCCACACCCCCAGCACCCCCCAAGTGACGCTACTGGAGCCAGGGCAGTTAAAGCGGTCTCAAAATGGATTATTTCTGCTGTGTGTTTTGGACCTCAGTATCTTTGGTGGGAAGAAAGGATTTATTATTTATGTGTCTGTGTTGGAAATTTTATGTATTACATTCTCCTTTCCCTCCTTAGAGAGACAGGGACTTCCCTCTATCTATGTCATTCTAGCTAAACGTGTGATATCTGTCACTCACACTTGGAGACTGTTTAACAGACTTTCTCTAAAGATTCTAAACAGTCTCCTCTCAGTACAGTAACTGTCTCCTCTCAATCTATGATGGAGTAACAGTCTCTTCCTGCTATATATTAAAAATGGTGAGATAGTCTATCCCACACTTTTGCTGTTCAGCTGATAAAAGTTGAACTCTACCAAGCTTAACTTTCATACTTACATATTTTTGTTTCCCTTTAAAAGGGTTAACACCCTGGGAAACTCAGATTTCAGATTACCCCCAGTCAGTAATGAGCCAGCATGGTGTAGTGATTTAAGTTATGATTCTGGGGACCAGGGTTCAAACCCCAGCTCAGCCACATAAACCCACCGGGTGACCTTGGGCAAGTCACATGCTCTTAGCCTCAGAGGATGGCAATAGCAACCTCCCCCCCCCCCCCCCCCCATGAAGAAACTTGCCAAGAAAACCCCATGTTACTTTCAGCTTGGGATGACCATAAGTCAGAAATGAAGGCACAAAACAACAACACTAATATTGCAATGTTGGTCTCAGATAAAACCATTGTTAAATTCCAAAGAGGTAGTGGTGGACTTCTCTGTGCTTTGGTATAGCTTGTTCTACAGAATTTACAAAATGGAAATAACCCTTAGCCCCATGTGGTATCAAATGTATGAAGAACGTTTCTGATTAGCTCCTAATCTAAAAATTCACTGGCATTGGGCTGAAGGGAGGGTCTATTTGTGTACAGATGTATGTGTACTTTGCTTCCCCAACAGATACATAAACTCTTCTTAACCATGAACTTTCCTTGATAATGTGGGCTCTCCAGACACTAGAACTGTTGGAAATTTTATGTTTGCATTCTCCTGTCCCTTCTTAGATAGATAAGAGCTCCCTCCCTCTCTCTCATTCTATCTATCATGTGACTCCTCTCACTCTTGGAAAGCAGTTTAACAGCTCTCTCCTAAGATTCTAAACTGCTTCAAGCAGTCAGTAGCTTGTTGTACTTTCTTCCTGATATCTAAAAGAAGGTGGGATTTATTTCTCCTTACCCAAACCATCTGCAGTTAGATTAGGTTTTAGTTATTTTATGTAAATATTTATTAAAGCCATTGTTTGTTTGTTTTAAACTACAAAGTGCATGTTTGTTGTTCTTTGAGTTAGTCTTTATTTTTAGGAAAGCATATTCAGAATAAAATAGATGGACTCACACTTCTGTTGTTCTGCTAATGAAAGCTAGACTCTAACAAGTTTAACTTTCATACTTGTGTATTTTTCTTTCCTTTAAAAGGGTTAACACCCTGGGAAACTCAAATTGCACCCCACAAGAACTCACTCATCCTCTGCTAGCACATGTATATAAAGCATCTTTCATCCCTGGCAGTAGCATGTCCTGACAGATTAGATCAGACATGCTGGTGCTGCCAAGTCAAGAGGATCCTCCCTGAAGCCAGAGCCAGCCACTTTCTGGCCTGAGGAATGAAGCAAAGCTTGGCATCTTCTTTGCCTGTATTGCAGCTGGCATGACCAAGGCAGACATCTCAGAGGATGCAATAACAAAATACTGTCTGCCTCTTCAATGACACCACAGCTTGGAAAAAGGAGTTGAGTAGGTGATAAATGTTGCCAACCTTTAGCAGAGGCAAGGGAAGAACCATCTATGGCTCCCTCCTCCCCTGGAACCTTTCTGTCTCAACAGGATGACAACATAATAAGCTTGTATGACGGTGAGCAAGAACCTACAGCATAGTGTAAATAACCTGGTTGGATGATGTGAAGCATATATTATACAATCCTTATAAGAAACACCAGTATAGCAGAATATGTTGATCTGTGGTCAATCACATGGTTGGCAACCCATTGTATAATTGCAATGTGCAGAGCCAATATGTAAAATCAACGAATATTCTCATGCTACTCTGTAGATTTTTTTTAATTTTATTTATTTAAACACATAAAAACCTTCCCAAAAACATACTAGCCTACATACAAACAACACATAAAACATTCCTTTTAACCATTATATACCACTACTAACAATCTTCATCACCTCCATATTTCAACCTTCACATTCAATTCTCTTCATTTTATTCAAAACCATTCAGCTACTTTCCCCCTCCCTTTTCCATATCCCCATCCTCCTCCTACATACTCATGCCTTCATCACTACATACTCTCACTCTCTACATCATACTTTACATTCAATCTAAATTACTTTCTTCTAGTATTGGCTTTATTATAGTTAGCTTTTATGACTTTCTTTTTAGTCTTATTCACTCTTCTGACTCAATCTGCTTTCAAATCTCAGCTTATTACTTTCAAACCTATTTTACTATTTATGCTTTCATGCTATTCTGTAGATTTTAATGTGCTACTGCATGTACAACAGCCCTACATGCACAACTCCACTTATCCCACTGCCAACTGGATACAACTCATGGTCTAAAATAATCACCCCACCGGCATAGTGCAACTTATGCTTGTATAGGTCACTGACAGATGCTGACTTGTGTGTACAGCACTAACAGCCCAATGGGCCCTTAGCCACTGAGGGGCCTGGAGCATTTGTTCACACCACTGATGATCCAGGCTTAGGACCCAAATATCTGAGAGAGTGTGTTCTTCCTAGTTGCTGAAGTCATTAGAACAAGCATTCCTGATGAGTCCATATGGGCCTGGGGTTCATTTGGATGCTACTCACGTTTAATGATTAGTTTCTATTTTGGAGAATGCCTTGCCACTGAATCGCAAGCATACACCCCAGTGTGGCTTTGTCTTCAACATCCTCTAAAGACATTTTTATTTCAAAAAGCCTCCTCTAGTTGAAACTGATATATTTTGGCTAGATGCAATGCAACTGGAGTCTGGCCATTGTTCTAATGTTTGAATTGTTTTAATATTTTGTTTTATTTTTTATTATCTATTGTTGTTCACTGCTTAAGACTGTTTTAGAAATAGGGCAATTTATAAAAACAGTGGACCTAAATCTAATTTCTAGTCCCAGCTTTGTTGTTTTGTGCTTTCAAGCCATTTCTGATATGGCAACCTTAAAGTGATCCTTTCATGGTGCTTTCTTGGGAAGATTTATTGGAGCGGGGTGCCACTGCCTTCCACTGAAGCTAAGAGAAAATGACGTACTCAAGGTCACACAGTGGGTTTCCATGGACGAACAGTGATCTGAACCCTGGTCTCCCAGCATCCTAGTCCTATCCTTATATCATGCTCACTCTTAGGCCCAGTTAGAGTAAACCCAGCTAATTTCAATCAATGAGATTTATAGAAATGTTGAATTGCCATTCAGCAATTAATTTCTTGTATCTGATAGGAATACAAAATTGGATATAGTCCATAATGAATATTAAAATAAAATAACAAATAAATAAAACAAAAATAAAAATATATTTTGAGTATGACTTTTTCCCAAGCAAGTATGCATCATGCTGCATTCCACTCAGAAATCAATCCATTTGAATTCTTGGTAACAGAGAACTCCTGGCACTATAGATCAAAAGGTATTGTGGAGCTACTCCATAGTAGAGCTTTGGTAAGAAAAAAGGTTGGAACTGCAGTGAAGAACACAAGTGAGTTGCAAATTGATTAAGGCATCATTTGGCCTTGCTGTAGAATGCCATAAACAAAGTAGGTAGGGAGGGTGCACAATAAAGGCCACATGTGGAAGTAATCATATTCCCTTGCAAGTATGTTGGCTAAGCACATTTTGCTGGGATTAAGCCAGTGTGGTGTAGTGGTTTGAGCATTGGACTACGATTCTGGAGACTCAGCCATGGAAACCCACTGGTTGACCTTGGGCAAATCATGTTCTCTCAGCTTCAGAGGATAGCAATGGCAAATCCCCTTTGAAGAAACATGCCAAGATACCCCCATGATAGGGTTTCATTAGGGTCACCATAGGTCTGAAATGACCTGAAGGCACACAACAACAAATAACAAGTCCCACTGAAGACATTCAAAAGATGACACTGATATTCCTGACATTTATTTATTTACTGCATCTGTTCTACTATATTTTCTGTACAAGTTCAAAAGGACAGAAATGATTGAAAAAATGTTGCTGGTTCTCCTAGCACTTCTGTGTACACCCAATACCTCAAATGATTTTAGTAGACCACAACTTACATTTTCCTGTAAGAGGGAGTTGTCTGATTTCTGCTGATCTATTTATCTCAGTGTGCCTGTGAACTACAGGGGAGATCTAGACAGTTATTTACACAGAGTAAATGAGTGGGTGGGCAATTGTATGGGGAGGCATTTCATTCTACACCTCCCTGCTGGGACACAGCAACCACAACAACCTGTCCCAGAACTAAAATGATTTTCCATTCCCTAGGTTTTCAGCCCTCCAGGAGGAGCAATTGACTTTTTGGTGTGATTACACCCCACCACCACCACTGCATGCATTTTGGGCATATTTATGAGATGTGTGAGACCTTGGGGATAGGGGGTCAGTTTGAGTTTTGGAACCCTGCAAAAAGATAATACACATTGCCTTCCTGCTACACTTTTCCCACATGTGTCTATACAAATGTGGCATTTGTGCATACCATTTTATGTTGTAAGGAGGTACTCTTGGATTCTTACAGACAATGGCAAATAACTTTTCCAAAATGGCTAAGAGTGCAAAGATGGGATAGAGAAAATGTATCCCATGGACCATATGCACCATGGGCAATTTTAAAAAAATTGTTTCCCCAAAATACCCCCAGTCCTCCCCAAAGGGAATGGAGGCAATTCCTAAAATGGCCCAGCACAGGCCAAGAACCTGGCAAAACTGCCACATATACCTTTTCAAGGGCACTGGGTGGGGGCATTTGGGGAAATAAAACAAAAATATGGGGGTATGTCGAGAGTGTGATTCTTGAAGTTCCCTTGGGAGCCAGTGTAGCCGTCTGACCCTGTTGTAATGTACCTGAACATAGATTCTCCATAGAATATGCAGGTCAAGATCCTGTAGCCTGAGACCCAGCAGAGCAAAAACCTTCCCTGGCGTCTCTGAGCATGATCACGGGAGAGGACAGAGACAGCCATCCTGATAATGTAAGAAATCCCAGCCTCCAACTAGGAGCTTCCCACTTCATGCTGTAGACCAGTTGCCACCAGGGCTACAGGATGGAGTAATGCCTTGATATTGTTGTGCCATTGAGAACCACTTGCCTAAGGAGGTATTGAATACCTCTTTACTCAAACTCATTAAAAGCACAAACACAACCCCAACAGAATCCTTAAACCAGGGGTAGGCAACCTTTTTGAGCCGGGGGCCGGATTGCTGTTCCTCA
>CM034701.1:44782856-44793956 GCA_020142125.1 Phrynosoma platyrhinos
GACAGCCCTGGCTAAAGGCGGGGTATAAATAAAGTTTGATTTATTTATTTATTACATTTTGGGTCCCAACATCTTACATTTTAGAAATTAAGGCACACATCCAGTCTTGTTAATAACATGTCTGGGCTGTCCTGCCCCTGTGATGAACACATCACACGCCTGGGCTTTATCTGGATTCCCTTCCGGGGTCTGACCATGTGAAATGTTGTTTTGTTCCTAGAAATGAAATGACTGGGGGTGGAGGAAGGAGGCTCAGCCAAGGTGCTAAAAGTCGACTCCAAAGTTGTTGGGTTCCTTTGCTTGCGCTGGGCATTATCTGACTCAAAAGCTCTGAATGCAGAGGGAATTAAGATGTCCAGCAAGCTCCAAGATTTGAAACTAACTTGAAGAGAACTAGAGAAAAGGATATTGGGCCTCCTAAACCTTCAGGGATTACATTTTGGGGTGGGGTGGGGAAGAAGCTTAGAATGGCTCCATACTAGGCTCCCAGTATCTTGGCTGTTAATACTTTTGCCTAATGCCGTTACCAGCATAGACTGCTCTCGAAAGTTAAGATTAGATGGAACCTCTGGGAAGGGAGCTGAAGAGAGAAAGCCTCACAAATACTTTCAGAAGGTCAAATGATAAGTGTTACTTTGTTAAGCCCATGGTGGCTTTGGTTACGTGTCAGACATGGGTGAAGACATTTAAATTTTTATTCCAATGAGTAGAGGTGGAGTAATGTTAGCCCATGATTTTCCTCTTGTTTCACCTGAGTTTATATATTAAAAAGTATCATTTAAAGGAAAGAATAATCCAACATCCACAATAAAATATTTTGATTAGGATCAACATGCAAGATTTGCAGACTGCCAGAAATAGTGCAAATTGAGTCCACTTTAAGGGTTAGGGTTAGTGCTAGGGAGTCATGGGAATTGTTTTTGTACTGAGACATTGAGCCTTCTCTGTCAGAGAGCTCTGGTGCCACAATAAAATACATTTCCCATGATTCCCTAACTCTAACCCTAACCCTGAAAGTGGACTCAATTTGCACTATTTCTGGCAGTCTGTAAAGGCCCTGAAATGCTTCCCATCTGCCCCAAAGTGAGTTTTCCATGACTCTCCATTAGCTATATAAAACTAGAGGTAGGGGAAGCTGGAGAGGAGAATATTGTAGTTATTCTCCAAGGGAATAGTTTATAATAGATCTTCAGTTGAAATGTGGGAAGCAGTCTGCAGATGCCATCCCTTAGGTTATCCCCACAAAGTACAAGACAGAGCAGTTAGTTGATGCATTCAGAACTATCAGGTCAAAACCAAAACTGATTTCTTTTGGATCATATAAAATCCAGTAGTTACATATAAAATCTGTCCCAAGCTCTCACTGAAATATACAAGTCACCTGGGAAGCAGAAAATACTACTACTACCACCACCACCACCACCACCACCACCACCACTATAGAGCAACACAGTAGTATTTATGCTTGCAAACCTGGAGATTAGGATGTGTACTAGGATGTGTACTAGGTAAAAAAGTCAATGGGTGCCAAATGAGGCACCATTTTAAAGTGATTAGTAAGCCATGTAGAGCCAGCATGGTGTTGTGATTTGAGAATTAAATGATAATCCTGGAGACCAGGGTCCAATTCCCCACTCAGCCATGGAAACCCATTGGGTGACCCTGGGTGAGTCACAAACTCTCAGCCCCAGAAAAACCTATGAGTTGCCATAAGTTAGAAATGACTTGAAGGTACACAACAACAACAACAACAACAACAACTCAGGCCATGTAACCATTTCCTCTATAAAAAACCCATCTTCAGGTGAGAGAAAATAATCCTCCCATAGTTTGATGGTCTCTCTCTTTGATGACTATAAATTCCCTAATGTCCAAGACACAAGAAAAACATAGATAGCAGTGTTGGTCCATGAAGACCTAACCAACATTAATCTTTTTATTACTAGGACCAACTAAAAGGCTATAAAATTGTGAGCAAAATTTTGAGTTCTTCAGAATTCTTCATTGGGCAGGAGGTTGTCAAGCGAAATGGGGGGAGGATGACAAGAGAAGTGAAGGTTGTCTCTTCAGACAAATGTGTCCTTCAGATAAAACCTAAAGCCAAGGTCCAGAGACTCTTGCTGTCATCTCAAGCACCTGACAATGTTTCACAAGAGACCTTTTGACCACATTTCATGTTGGGTAACCCATAGTGCCTTGCAGCATCAGTCAGGGCTTTTCTTCTGTCACTGCTGTGAATAAGGGCTAACTCTAAATCTTTCCTGTTGCTTTTAGTGGAAATAGTCCTTTAATATACATTTATTTGAGGTACTGTATGCAGGTATGTTTATTCTGAATGGATCACTAGGGCTACATCCACACTGCAGAAATAATCTGGTTTGCCACAACTTTAACTGCCATGGCTCAGTGCTATGAAATTCTGGGAACTGTAATTTTGTGAGATATTTAGCCGTCTCTGTCAGAGAGGTCTGGTGCCACAACAAACTACAATTCCCAGAAGTCCATAGCATTGAGCTGTGACAGCAAACATTAATGAAGCGATCCTATGCACGCCTACTTGAAAATAAGACTAGCTGAACTCAGTAGGGCTTATTCCCAGGTAAGTGGGCATAAGACTACAGGTTAAATTTAGTTTCTGGTTTAGGAGATCAACAATCAACCTATTATAAAAAAAAAACTTTTAATTTTTTGGTCAATGTATAGTAGTATACATTGTAGTAATAGTAGTATTACTGTAGTAATACACTGTAGTAATACCATAACATTTTCCGTATTGTTGAACGGGTATAAAATTCCAAAGACTTTATTAGCAAAAATAAAAAAATACAAATACTTGCCCCAGGATATGACAATTAGCAAAATAAAAAAGGAAGTTCTTGTTGAGTGGGCCTTATTCCTGACAGAAAATGATTGTTGCATTCAGTGGTGTCACTAGGGTTGGTGTCACCTGGTGCAGTAACTCATGGTGTCACCCCCCCCCCCCATTGACCCTCTCCCATTTCACACCATACAGAACCCTTAGTAATTTTTTTTCTTACTCATAAATCATACTTCCCATATACTAGTTGTGACATAAACAACTAGCAGAATTAAAATTATACCTTCAAATTACAATATCATATGCACAACCTAAATGGAAGATTTGGTTGAAATGTGGTGTTTTTAAAACAATTTAAAAATATTTTTTTTTATTTTTAATTTTTTTTAAAAAAATAAAATTTTAAAATTGAAATTTTAATTTAAAAAAGATCTGGTGCTTCTCCTTTCTCCTCTCACTGAGCTTCATTCCACTCCCACCATCTCTTAAAGCATTTTAAAGAGAAGCAGATGATGCCACAGCCCATTTCTGCCAAAAGTTAGGTGTTTGAGGAGCAGTGGTGTCACCACCCCCTTAGGGGTCGTCTGCATCCCCCACACCCTTTGCACCCCTTAGTGACAGCACGGGTTGCATTATTGCTCCACATCACTCCAATCAAAGATAACGGATATTGAACGTGACTTCTAGAGTGTGCAGTCACTGTTAGTGATTCTTGGGTTATACATAGCTGCCAATGAATCATAGAATCATAGGTGGTAAAGTTGGAAGAGACCACAAGGGTCATCCAGTCCAACCCCATTCTGCCATGCAGGAACTCAAAATCAAAGCATCCCTGACAGAAGGCCATCCAGCCTCTGTTTAAAGACCTCCAAAAAAGGAGACTCCACCACTCTCCGAGGGAGTGTGTTCCACTGTGGCAGACTCATTTCATGGAAAACAATCTTTACAATCTACATGACTGGGAGCCGGGCTGTAGACAGTGAGGTGAGAGGGAAATTGAATACAGTAGTTACTACCAGTGGCAATTAACAGGGCTATTTGAAAAGCTGTTCCTACTGATAACAGGAACACATCGGCCCTAAATCAGCTAATTAACACATACAATGTATTTTTAAAGCCCTTAATCCCAGTCCCAGAGTTTGAAAAATGTTACTTTTGGGAACTATGAAGCCTAGAATCCTCCAGCCAGCATGTCCAGCATGTCTGTACTGGCTGGGGAAATTTAGCAGTTAATAATAATAATAATAATAATAATAATAATAATAATAATAATAATAAATTTTATTTATAACCCACCTCTCTGCATCGCAATTGCAAACTGCTGCATCGCAGTTATGCTCCCCAGCATTAATGTTTCCAAGCTCTTTAGCCAATTCAAATTTCTGCTGATGAGATTCAAACTTCTCATAGCACTGAAGCCATTTTCTTGGAATGGGAAGCGTAAAGGAAAAAAATATTATACTGGATCCACTGCTAAGGTGGACACTAGTACTTGCATTTGAAGACACTAAACAATTCTTGGGGCGATGTTTTGTAGAAAAGTCCATCACAGGGTAATTTAAACAGTGGCGGGGGGAAATCTTGATTCAGGAGTAAAAAATTGGATGGACTGATTGAAGTTTTGACAGATGGATATATTTGTAAATTAACAGCTGGAGCAGGTTAGACAGAGTGCGCTTAGGAAAAGTAAGGCCTCAAAAGATTTGAGGGGTAGTTATAGCAACCAGATCAGTCCCTGTCTCCTCTCTGCCCTCTAAGCCCTTTCAGCTCAGGCTGCCGGAACATGTTTTTAATTAAAGTATGTAAAAAGTTGTTTTGTACAGCCTCTCTATATCCGATCAGTTTCAAAATGGTTAATCAGGCATCATCTCCTTTTTGATGTTCAGGGAAGCATGGGGACTAACTAAAATGTCTGCCGAAAGAGAGCAAAATCTCTCAATCAGAATTCCTACAATAGAGAGTCGATCCTTGTGTCACTGGCTAGAGAAAAGCTTCCAAAATTTGACTACACACAGAAACACATAAGCTCAAAGTGAGTGCTGTACTGAGTGTTGGGGTGGTGTTTAGAAAAGGCATAATTAGTTGGCTTGTGACCGACATCTTCACATCCAAGTTCCTTCTCTTTCATGATACTCCCAGTGCTAGAATCCTTCATCATTTAAATGCAGAAGTGGGGAGCTTTGGAGTAGACCACCCTCTCCAGGAATTGCATTTATCCCCTGTGTACCACCAACATTTGGTGTTGGAAGTGAATAAAAAACACTTTCAGTTTATCAAAAGCCATAATTTTGGTTTAAAACAAGATGTAGTGGAAGCAGGTACCTTATTTTAAATGAGAATTGTGCTCCTTGAAGGCTTGTTTAAAGCCAAGTATATACTTCCAGTGCACTTTATTTTAATCCTAAATGCAGTTTGGAAGTTCTCCTGTTAACAGGTAGTATCTGAGTTCTTTCAGCACAGTTGAGTTGTATTGTTTTACAGACTTTCAAAGGAGTAACCATATCAATCTGTTGTTGAAAAAAATCTTGTGGCACCTTAAAGCCCAACAAATTTATTGTAGCTTGAACTTCTATAGATTATAACTGACTTCATCACATGGATGAAGGGTTTTCAATACATTCATGTGTGTGTGTGTGCATACTATACATGGTTCAAGATGGGATTTTTAACAACTGGTCAATTAAATGCAGAATGTATAGACAATATAATTACTGCATTTAATAGACTTCAGTGTTGAATATCACAATTATTAACATTGGTCATTCCCAAAGCTGTTGCTGGTAACACAAATATCTGAAAACTTGGTAAGCCAGTTAATATGAACTGATATGAACTGATTATCCAGACTCAAAACTGGTGGTAAAACTGCAGCATCTTATTCTAATTTCCTAAGGATCATTCCTGGTTAGAATCCAGCTTCTAGTCCATATTCACATGAAGTCCTATGTGCAACACACAGGAATAGTGTAGATAGTCATGGCTTCATTCTATTGAATTATTTCATGGAAAAATTACCTTTTTTGCTCCCAGAATTGGAGGAGGTTACTGCAGTGGTAGCATCAACAAAAAGAAACTGCATTGGAGGCTCATCAAAATAAATGTATAAGACAGCTCTTGGGGCTTCCCCCATGTTCACCATCTGGCCATGTCAGAACAAAGACAAGTAAAACTATGCCCAAATTCTGGAAATTAGCTACACTAATGTCTACAGGAAACTCTAGATCAGGTCACATACACCTAAGTGAAGAGTCATCTAGTGACTAAATTGTATAATGTCACTATTCAGCCAATGAGGTAATTCACTTGTTGAAGGACATGTTTCCCAGAATTCTAGCATAGGGCTTTAAATGGAGAATAGATGTACAGGCATACCTCAGTTTAAAAAGCCTTTGACAAAGAAGTTCCTTTTTGCAAAGTCTTTTAATGGGAACCCAGCCCAGCCCCCTTTTCCTATCTTCTATCTAGCTGGAAGTTGTATTTGTTTTTGCAGCATTGACATTGGAAATATGGTGAAGATGGTTGGAGAAAGACAGACTTTTAGTGTTTGGCTGCAGCAGCATGTCTGCAACAAACAATGCAATAATAGAGCTTGACCTGGGAAAGAAAAAATGGGATTCTACTCTGGGAAGCTGACTGGATGGCCAAAGAAAGTATCCTCCCCCCACCCTCTTGGCAAGGAGTCCAATCGATGCAAGGCCCAATCCCTGGTACTGATGTGAACTGTCTGAATGATGCCCAGTCAGTTCAGTGCTGGACCCACCGTATACCTCCCTTAAACTTTTTTTTTTAAGTTACCTTTTGCTCCGATTCTTCCAGAGCCCTCCATTGTGATGTTGGGCACTTGTTCACAGTGCATCCCACTGTGCCACCTGGTGCTGCCGTCACTGGTGCAAATCACTTGCCCTAAGGTCAGAATGTAGCATCCAGCCATGTGATTGATGCTGGACATTTCTTTCTGACATCAGAGCAAGTGACTTGCACCAGCAGTGGCGCTAGGCAGCACAGCAGGATGCATGTGCAAACATCTGCCTGGTGTTGTGATGGCATGCCCAAGATAATGGTGGGGGGAATGACATCAGGGCAGCTTTGAGGTTAGAATACTTTGAGCTGCTCCTAGGGTATTCTGGCCCATGCAGATCCAGCCTAGATGATCCTATTGCTGCTGTGTGTGCTTATGTGTAACAAGGAAAGTGAACATCTTCCTTCAGAATCTCTTGCTAAGCATGCGTGAAGAGAGAAAATAGAAAGAAAATGGAAAAGTGGGTCAGCCTCCCTCACCATCTAGAATGGGAGCAGCCATTGAGAAGACCCCCTCTGATATTCCTACCAAATGTGTGGATGGTATGACAAAAGAAGAGCCTCCTCTAAAGGTATATATAGCTCAGAAAATTTGTATGAAAGGATACAGTCCTCATAGAGTCTAGAGCTGATGAGGCTTTATAGATCATAATCAGCACTTTGATTTGTGGCTGCAAAGAGACTGGCAGCTAGTGGAGTTGTTATGACAAGGAAATTGAGTACTCTTTGTAAATATATATTCCATCCTTAAAGAATAAGGGTGTCTCTGAGCACATGCTCAGCTCAGGATTTTTTTTTTTCAGTACAAGAAATTCAGTCATTTTAAAACAAAATCCAAATCCTCATTTGCTCTGTAAAAGCTGTTTCTTTTCAGTAAGAGCATATAAGAAAGAGAAATGAGATTATTGTTATTTTATTCATTTATATGCCACCTCCCCCCCACCCATTACTGGGATACAAGGTGACTTGCAAATTATTAAAATTGTTGCTATGATTAAACAAGTGAGACTCTGAAACTCTTTGATAATCTACTGAAAATCAGTAAGAGGTATAGAAATAGATCCCTATCTATCATCTTCTGAACTCTGGCCATAGCTTGTAAAAGTTACTTTTTTGAACTACAGCTCATGGATTTCCCCAGTCAGTCATAGAATTTTGGGAGCTGGTCCAAAACAACACAACACAAAACAACAACTTTTGCAAGCTCTACCCACTGTATGAACTGCATGGTCGATCGTATCACTTTGAATGGATTCCATTTGGATTCCATTTTTCTGACATTCCTAAATTGCCCTGAGCAATGGTAGTTTCCAGCTCACTACAAACCAAAAGCCCAGACTCAATGCACCTTCAGATGGCCAGCGTAGGAGAAGTTAATCTAGAACAGATAATTAAAACTAGAATTTGCAACATGCTTAAATATTGGAAAGAGGTGTATTAAAGTGTGGCTCAGTTGCAGGTCAATCCAATGATACTTATCAGCATGACAAGCTATGCAAGAATTGCTAAAGACTAGAAAAGGCTTGACCTCTCGCTCCCATAGCTAAGGGGGTGGGTATATACCCATGGAGGGTGGGTCGCACAGGTAAGGCTTTTAACTGGTAAAAGCTGAAGTTTACTGCTGCCAGAGTTACAAAGCTACACGCTGTAATGACTCAGGTTAGATAAGGGATTGAATGGGTGGAGCCAGCGAACAATGCACTGAAGTGCTTTTCTTTCAACACCCCTGGTTCAAATGAAGGTTAAATTCCAAGGGGAGTGAACATCCCCCCCTCCCAAGAAAGGATTTAAAAGTCCTTATTTTTAGTTTCGGAATGGCTACGGAGGGCGCATGTAACCCCCGAATATTCTGGTAGGCCTCAGAAGATCCTTGCATTTTGTACAGAGATTAGTCTGGTGCTGAGCACCCTTCATTTCAACCCTGTAGAAATGAATGGGTAAAAAGGGGTGTACTCAGCCCCTTGCAAATGTAGGCCTGACCCTAGAGTTGAGGCTAGTATGAACAAATCCCAATAAAGTCAATGACTTGGATTCTTCAATTTGTAAAATGAAAATTGACTTGGAACTTATAGATCCAATTGTTTTGCATCCTGTTCTCTGGATGCAGATGTTATGGGAGATAAGCTATTGTCCTTGCACCCACCCAAACAAATAGAATAATCAAGCCAGAAAGTCATACTTGCTTTATATTAGTGTGTATGTATGCCCCTGCAGAGCTCAGAAAACTAATTTTTATAAGTAACTGATTGCAATTTTAGTTTCGAAGTGCTCACAGTAATTTCTTAGGGTGCATCTACACTACAGAATCCTGGGATTTATAGTTTTGTGAGGTACCAGCACTCTTTTCAGAGAAGGCTAAAGATGCGGTGATGGCCGCCTGGAAAGCTATATGTTACTATTTTATTATTAATTGTGTGACTGCTGCGAGAACAGGGCTTGTACAGAAGAGTCCTTAGTTACAGATTTTTAAAGTAACATTTTCATTTCCCATCTCTGAAAAGTTATGAAAATACAGTGGGCTCTTGATATCCACAGGGTTGCCATCCACTGATTTACCATATATACTCGACTATAAGTCATGTATAAGTCGAGGGCAGGTATTGAGGCTGAAATTATGGATTTTGATATGACCCGTGGATAAGTCAAGGGTAATACTTAGGGATATGCAAGAAAGGATCTAAATAATGAAGCAGAAGAAAACAATGCCGAAGAACTTACAAAATGTTAGCAGTTATAACTGTGGTCACACTAAAGGCTGGATGGATGAGAGAGTAGAGGGGGGATTAATGCTTCCAGGACAGATTACAGTCGTTCCTCCTGATTTGTGGGGGATCCGTTCTGGACCCCTGCCCCATGAATCAGGAAAATCTCAAATATCCAAGCCCCATTGATTTCAGTGTTGGTGCGCACCCGTGCATGCTGCCATGTGCACTCCCTGGGCACGCATGTCATATTGTCCTTCCCTGCTTGCCCTTTGTGAAGGACCAAGATCGCCGACTCCAAGTCCATGAATGAAGAGGGATAAGTGTATATTCTTGCCTTTCATCAGGGGATGGTTCCTTTTAAAATTAGAGTTAAAGTACTGGACTTAACATTGATCAATAGATAAGTTGACTCAATTTTGGGGTCAATTTTTGACTAAAAGTTGTAGACTTATACATAAGTATATACAGTAAACATCTGCAGATGGCTAACCCCATTGAATTCAATGAGCGCATGTGCATGCAGCCACATTAGTGGCCATGTGTGTGTCGGACCTGCCATTAAGCACATTGAGACTCAAGGTCCATGGGGGTGTTTATCTACAGGGGGGTCTGGAATAGATCTCCCATGGATATGAAGAGCAGACTGTAGTAACCTTTTCAGTATTTTAAAAAAACACCTAAATGGAACAGCACAATGCGCTGCATGAAACAGCTTTTGAAGTGTGTGATATTCCTTCACTATTCAGTGATGCTCTACCTCCATAATTCTAAAAGTAACAAAACACTGCACTTTTACTGCAAAAGCCATGGCATGATTCCCCAGTTACCTTACAGCTGTAATCTGACTGAGTTATACCTTAGTTACTGAGGAGAGGAATTCAGTACACTAACCAATTACAAATAAATGCTTACTTGTAATGCATTATTATCCCCAATTATTTCCAAGCTCTGATGTTCCCAAAGTTCCAAGAACCATTATCTTTGAAAATGAACCTTGAGAAGGTTTTCACTCTCTTATTAAACAAGGATAGTTGAGAAATCCCAGAATTTCACTGGGTGACTTCGGTGTGAAGTCAGGGGAAATAAATCAGCCATTATGGACATGCTGGGATGGCCTGTATAAAGGCATCTAGTATGTATTGGTAGCATTGATAGACAATTGGCTTTAAATGAGAGTATCAGGAGCAGAATTTGAGCAGTGCTATTTGCATGATGAACCTAGGATGGGGGTGAAGATGTACTCCTTGCCTCACAATTTTTGGGTTTGTGCATCTCTTGAACGTGGTCAATGTATGAGTGAGCTGGAGCCAGAGAGAACCACCACGAATCTTGCTTTAGCATCTGCTGTCCTATCCATACCCTGTTTGAATAGATCTAAAGGCTACAGTCCTGATGCATACCTTCCAGCTGTCCTTCCAACAAAAGCCCTGGTGGTGCAGAGGTTAAATGCCTGTACTGCAGCCACTCACGCATAGACCACAAGGTTGCGAGTTCAATACTAGCCAGGGCTCAGGCTAGACTCAGGCCTGCATCCTTCCAAGGTCGCTAAAATGAGTACCCAGCTGTTGGGGGGCAATGAGCTTACAGTTGTAAACAGCTTAGACATCCCATAGCATGATATGAAGCAGTATATAAATGAAGCTGCTTTCAATTGCTTTGTCTTGATTTGCTAGGGACAGTCCTGATTAGTCCTTTGTTGTCTCAGCCTTTCAACTGCTTTTAAAACATCTCAGGGCCTTTACAGACTGCCAGAAATAATGCAGCTTGAGGCCACGTTAA
>CM034701.1:44841189-44851537 GCA_020142125.1 Phrynosoma platyrhinos
GTAAACCATGATCTCCGGTTAGGAGCGGGTTGGCAAGGACGCTTGGGAATAAAAATTCCGTGGATACGAAGGGCTGACTTTAATATTGTTGTAGCTTATAGCTAGGAATAGGCGAGGTGTTCTTTTAGTGGTCAGTATCAGAGCTGCCACAAGTTAATTTTCTGGACCACAACTCCCAAAATACCACAGCCAGCTGTGCTGCCTAGGGTGTCATATGAGAGCAAGTCAAAAATATTTTTTCAAAACTCTATTTGCAACACATCATTATCATTTCCCTCTTACTTTTGTTTTATAATAACTTTAATGTGGTGACTAGGCTTTTCCTAGCATCCTCACAGAATGTTGGAGAAGCTACTACTTAGGGCAAATGACTTGAGTCTTGTCAATTTCACTTCTTATTCTGACAGCAGAAACTCAAAGAGTATCTTGTCAAAGTGACAAGCCCTTAATTCTCTCTCTGCTGCTTTTCACTTCATCATTATTCAAACAAGGACCTTATCACACGTGGGTCTCAAAGTGGCAGAAAAGTGAAATAAGAATCAATCCAGAACTATAGCGGAATAGACCTCACAATACAGAAATGGCGATCAGACGCAACTGGAGTCATTGCGCAATTATCAATATAGCGATGGAAGCGCATCCTGGATATGTATTTGCCGTTCACACACAAGTGAGAAGATCCCATCCAGAATCACGCTAGGAACCATGGGTCATGACGGGGAAATGCTCCAGGATACATATTTGGCGATCAGACGTACGGCGAAAGTGGAATTATTGCGCAATTATTCCGATCGCACGAATGCAATTCCTGGTAAAACCGAAAGACAAAAGAATGGGGATGATTCCCCATTGGTACGGGGTTGTGTGCGACATCGTGTGAACACACAGACAAATAAAGCACAATAGGACGGGGTTGAGTGTGGATTGTGACTGCTTTTAACCCCGTGTGATAAGGTCCTTAGAGGCGGGCAACACAAGGCGCATGGATCAGATTTTGGTAATCTGGCTCAATTTTGCATCCTTGATGAGGAGGCAGAAGGTCGGGAGATCATAAAAGAATAGAATTTCCAGAAGTCTTCAGGAAACATGACACTACTTTGAACAAGGTATGTGGCCCATCTACCCTTTGATTTGCTTAAAAACAAGGTTTTACAAAACCAGAACTTAAATTTCCCAGGAAGAAAGAATTGGCCTCTAGACTGAACTTGCTAAGCCCTGGTTTGGTTTTTTCATAGCACACAATTATAGCACACAATTACAATTCCACTTTAACCACCACAGTGACTTCCTATTGTATCCCTGGACATGCATTTTAGGGCAGGATATTTAGAATATTCAGTCAGAGAGTTCTAGTGCCTCGCTGAACTACAAACCTCAGGATTCCACATGAAATAGCCATGGAATTTAAAATAAATTGGCATGTTATAACATCTGATTGCCTTGATGTACAACCTATTCTCTGGACAAGAGGCCACTGTCAGGACAAAATATGAAGAAAGTGGCAATGGAGCCACTGGTTTTGTTGTGTGCCTTCAAGTCTTTTTCAGCCTATGGTGATCCTAAGACATGGGGTTTTCTTGGCAAGATTTATTCAGAGGAGGCTTGCTATTGCCTTCCCCTGAGGCTGAGAGTGTGTGCCTTGTCCAAGATTGCCTAGTGGATTTTATGGCTGAACTGGGAATTGAACCCTGATCTCCAGAGTCATAGTCTAATTCTCAAACAACTATGCCATTCTAGCCATACAAGGTTGCATTTTATCCCCCTATCTGTTTAATTTATATGCTGAACATATCATATGGTAAATAGGATTAAATTAAGAGGAAGGTGGTGTGAAAAAGGCCATCCCCCCCCCATCCCAACTGCCACTGCTGTGGCCTGGGAGGAAGAGAAGACACAGTATTTGCTGGATTTAATCCCCTCCCACATTGTCATCCCCTTTTCCTTTTGTGTCATGTTTCAATTAGATTGTATGCCTGAGGGCAGGGAACAGTTTTGTTGTTCTTTTATTGTAAAGTGCTGTATACAATGATGGTGCTAGATAGATAGATAGATAGATAGATAGATAGATAGATAGATAGATAGATAGATAGATAGATAGATAGATAGATGATATGATGATTTTAAAATAACGGAGGAACATCAACAATTTAAGATATGCAGATGACACCATATTACTTGCAGAAAATATCAAAGACATGGAATTGAGAAAAGCGAAAGAAGAAAGTGTGAAACCATGCAAATGAATATTAAAAGACAAAAATAATGACCACAGATGATTTATATAACTTTAATGTTATGGAGACAATGAAATAAAGATTTCCTATACTTTGTCTCAGTCATGAATCAAATGGATCTGTAGTCAACAGAACAGAAGATGATTAAGATTTGAAAAAGCAGCCATGGAGAAACTAGAAACAATCCTAAAGACATATGATAAAATAATCAAAGCTAGAATCATTCTTGGAGGTCTCTCCTTCATAGAGTTGCCATAAGCTGAAGTCAATTTAGCAGCAATTCAGAACAACCACAGAACAGATTTATTGTTATCTGTAAGCAAACTATAATTGACCATGACCCTTGTCTCTTTCATAACATAAAAGTAAACCTTACTTGATGAGAATCTCAAGCAGTTATTTGAGTGGCTAACACTGTTTTTAAAATGGGATAATCTAACAGTTTGCAATCTAACAATTATATATGTTAAATTGTTAGTTAAATATGCTTTTCCACTTTCGACACAGGCTAAAACTCTGAGACTGAAATTGTTTGTGTCATTGATCGTATATTGTTTCTACTGGGCTGGTTGTTTATACCTTTTAAGCTTACCATCAAAACATTATTGTTTTCTTTGAAATATTCTGCAACAAGTCATATTGTACTACAGTAACCCCTAAGCTAGCCTTTCCAATTTATTTAGTATACTTAGTATATTTTGCTGCTGATAAATCATTGTACAAACATCTATCTGAAGCTGTTGTAAGTAAACTGTAAATGAACATTCAGGTCAAAAATGGGATGCTGTGATTATGTTGACTCAGAAAATATTTAACTTCCATAGAATGCACTTTATTGTTTGGGGTTAGAGGAATGTTGTAGCAGTAGCTACATTTTTATGGAAAGAAAAGGTGAATCATGTCACAAAAGCTGATATGTGATAGACAATTAAAGTTAAATAAAGCTTTGTGAGTTCCTGCCTTCTGCAGTCTTCTAAGTAAGAAAGGTCCTACATGCCTGAAGCTTCATTTTCCCCATAAAAGCAACGTTTTAGATATTTGCATCATTTTTAGAAAGCGCTGCAAATGTCAACAAATACTTCCAAAGCAACCTTTCCCCGATAGGCCAGAGAAAAATATGTACTGTATATCATAACCTGATTCAAGATGTTGCAAATTATTCTGTAAACTGCTGAACCAACCAACCAATGAAATATAATCTCTATGTTTCAGTATATTCTGTATTTTCAATTAATCTCTTCTATTTTAATAAGTTAGCTTCATTTATTTAACAAAACTGCTCATTCTGATTTATTATGTTTCTTCACTTTTGCCTAATAGCATCCCTCTAACCATAGTAAAAACTCTTACCAAATTGTCCAAAGCTAATTTCACAAATGGATATACAAATACAGGCATACCTCATTAACAAAATAGATGTGTTCCTGGACATTACTTCTTTAACAAAACATTTGGTACCAGAGGCAGAAATAGCGGGGAAAGAATAGGAACAGGTTTCTATACCACAAAACAGAAGAGCAGTTCAACATGTTTTAGCAAACTTTTTATCCAAATTTAGCAAACCAGGTCATGTAAACCTGGCATAGGTAAATGAAAACATTTTGAACCTTCTGGAGATCACTTGGAGGCTTCTTCCATAATTCATCCAGGAACAACTTTTTCTTTTCCCAGTCCCCACTCTTATGATTTCCATGTTGGTAACCAGATGTGTGCTTTTTAACATGCTGGGGTTAGCTGGTGAAATGGGCTTCCCTACCCTTTTCTCTCTGTTTTGCTATTCACACTCAGTAAAGGATTCTGGGGGCAGCTACTGTTTACCTTGGCTGTTGTAAGTAGGTATCCAAAGTCTGTGTTTCTGTAACCCTCTTCCACTATCCATCCAGTGCTGATCTTTCTTTAAGATATTTCTTTAAAAAAAACCTCCAGCTAGAGAAAGAGCAAGGAAGAAAAGGGTGGTTGGGTGGATATAAGAAAACTTTATAAAAAGGAGCTTCTTTATCAGGGGGTTTGTTAACTGAGGTATGCCTGCAAAACACTTTTTGGGCTGTTTTAGGTTTTAGGCATCTACATTCTAATAAAGGTGGTCCAATCTTTTGCACTTTTTTAATATCACAAGAGTGCTGTCATATGAGAGGTATTTTCAATTTATGTTGCACTTATATTAATAGTAGTGGATGTTTTATTGCTGAAGTGGGCAACTGGGTGGCCATTTTGAAAAAAAATGATTTAAAGGTTTTAGAGGGCTTCTGGAACCAACAAAGTTGGATCTGGGGACTGCCATTTCCATCCCCCTGTTTTATAACAACCATAAATATGAGTATTAGAATATTTAGTTTCATATAGACAATGGTGGTTTTTTAAAAAAATATATATATATATGAAACTGCATCAATCAGGTATACTTCATATCTTCCATTTTTACTGGATAAAGAAGATTTAGGAATGAAAAGTACAGAGTTTATTTATTAATTGAACTATGTATATCCCAGCCTATATCAAAAGATCTCAAGGTACATCTCAAGATAACAACAAAATTAAACAGTACAAAACCATATAATAATTTAAAATTAGTTAAAAAGTGAAATACAACAAAAAAGATTTGAAACAATGCAAAGCAATGTAGAATGTTGTGTCTGGAACTTCACAATCTGCTCAAGGCATGATCTCTAGGTCCTGAAAGCTTTAACTAAGAGCCACAGTTTAATCTGGTGCTGAAATGAAAGCCTGTAAGGCATTCCACAACCAGTGTGTCAACAGAAAAAGCCTTCTCTCATTGCTCCAGATTGCGTATTGTTCCCACTCGTGAGATAGAAAGGGTGACCCCCCACTAGCAAATGTCAATGTTCTGGCAAGGGTATAAAGAGAGAGGTAATCCTTCAAATATCACAGGCATGTAAGGTTCTGAATGTTCTTGCCAGTACCTTGAATCTAGACCAGAAATGTACTGATAGCCAATGCAATTCCTTTAGAAATGGTGACATGTGGTCCCATAAAGTGTTTAGGCAGGAATGTAGTTGCTGTGTATTACTCTAGTTGATTTCAGAGTCAACTCCACATAGAGTGCACTGCAATAGCCAAACTGGGAAGTTCCTGGGCATGAATTACTGTAACCAGTTTATCTCTGTCCAGAGAAGGCCTGAGTTAGCCTTCCAAGCCACTTGGCTCTTCAGTGACAAAGATGGTTATAGAGGACTTCCAAGCGACACATCAGCTCCTCCTCTAAGGCAGGTCACTTGCTCAGTTTTCCACATCTGAGAACCATCAATCCACAGAATCACATCTTGTTAGACTTCAGTTTCAGTTTAGTGGCTCTTATCCAACCCATTACAAAATTCAGACATTGGCTCAGCACCTCCATGGTTTCACCAGTTTATGATGGCAATGAAAAGTAGAGGTAGCTGCCCATATTAATTTAACTCTAAAATCCCTGATGACCTCCCCAAAGTTTTCATACAGATAGTAAACAATGTGGGGATAGTCTACAACTTGGTGGTTCCCCATAGTATGAAGGTGTAGATCTGAACATATTTTCCCCCAGTGCTACTCTCTGTAAATAGTTCTACAAGCTGAAGCAGAACCACTGTTAACATAGAGTCTCCTGCTTTCATCTTACAGAGCGAGTCCAATTGACCATGTCAATCAAGCCAAAAGATACTAAGGGGGGTTGCAGACTGCCAGAAATAGTGCAAATTGAGCCCACTTTTAGGGTTAGGGTTAGGGAATCATGGGAACTGTAGTTTATTGTGGCACCAGAGCTCTCTGACAGAGAAGGCTTAATGTCTCCAGGAAAGAAAAAAAAACACAATTCCCATGATTCCCTAACCCTAACCCTAACCCTAAAAGTGGACTCAATTTGCACTATTTGGTAGTCTGCAACCCCCCTTAGAGCCCAAGAAGATCAGAATTATTTGCCTTATAAAGTTGAGATTTACTGTAGAAATGCCATTTTAGGTCTAAATAAATAAATAAATAAAGATGATCACTGTATAGCATACAGATTCAGAGATTTTATTTATTTTTTATACTTTATTTTTTCTTCAAAGATATGCATATCTTTCCAGTAATGTACATTATAATTTGCTTAACAACAAAAAATACTATCCCTAAAACACTACTTCCTCAATGTCTCTTGCGGGGTCATCCTTTCTTCTCAACCTATCTATTTGAATTTATTGTTCTTTTATGATATATATCAATATATCTACAGTAGTCACAAAATTTTATACTCATGTGATGGAAGAGAATTTTCTTCCCCCTCCCAGTTCATCTTATTTCCCTGTCATCCCATTACTCTACCTATAGTTTAATTCCATCTGTTCTTACAAAATTTGTTTATCGGAAGCCATTCTTTCTCAATTATGTTCATATCCTTCTGATTCAGACAAGCTATCAAAATATCAATTTCCATCATTTCTGATAATTTTAGCAGCCAATTATCTAATGCAGGAAGTTCATTATTTTCTCCAGTGTTTCCTTTCTACATGAAATGGGATCTTATTTAACGTATTGAGTAAATAAATTTCTGGTCTCAGTTCATAATTTATTTTGAATATCTTTTCAGTCATTATGTGAATCTTTTCCCAAAAGACCTTTAGTTTTGGGCATCGCCACCAGATATGGGTCCATGTACCTCCCTTTTCTTGGCATTTCCAACATTAGTTAGAATTCGTCTTATATACCGTATCTTTGCAATCTTACTTGGTGTCAAGTACCACCTATGCTCCATTTTGAAATGATTCTCCCTCAAATCCTGTGCTCTTGTAATTTTTTTGTTTTTGTTTTATTTCTGGTGCAACTCCTGCTCTTTAATCCAATGACCCAGTCACAATCTGATGCCCATTTTATCATCTCATCTGATATCAAATCATCTTCTTGTTCTTTTTTTCTTAAATATTTATATAAATTTGATGTTCTTTTCCTTTGATCAAACAAAACTTTATCTATTTCTAAAGTTTCATATTCAAATTCTTCTACTTTTTGATCCATCAGGAATCTTTCTTTTAGTTGTAAATATAAGAACCAATGCATTTCGGGATCAAGCTGATGCAATTCATTTATTTTTCTCATTTCAAACTTATTTGGATGGACTTTATTCAATATATCTTTATATGGAAGCCATCTATCAATCTTGTTCCATCTTCCAATGAATGCTTCATGTGGTGACACCCAAAGAGGTTTTCTTCTGTAAGTGTTCTTCTTAAAATTCTCCCAGACTCTTAATAAAGCTTTTTTAACAATGTTATGCCTAAATTCACTGTGGACAGATGCTTTCCCATACCAAATATATGCATGCCAATCAAAATGATTGTTAAATCTGTCCAAATTCAGTAATCTAGTGTTATCTAGTACAATCCAATTGGCAATCCAATTTAGTACTCTTGCTTGATAATATAATTTTAAATCAGGGACACATCCTCCTCTTCCTTCTTTTTGTCCTGTCATAGTTTTCTAATTTATTCTTGGTTTCTTATTATTTCAAATAAATTTCCTTAGATCTGTTTGCCATTCTTGAATTGCTTTGTCACTAATTAATATAGGAATGTTTTGAAATAGAAAGTTTATTTTTTGCAAGATTATCATTTTTATTGCTTCTATCTTACTGATACAGTTAGTTATAATTTTTGCAACTTTTCCAGGTCCTTTTAATGTCTTTCCATAACACTTTATAGTTATTGTCAAAAAGATCCATATTCTTCTTCATTATCCAAATTCCAAGGTGTTTAACTTTGTCTTGTATTTTACAATTTGAACCAATTTCTATCCTTTGGTCTTCTTCTTTAGTTAAATTTTTAGTTATAATTTGTGTCATTTTCCTATTGATCATAAAACAAGAGATCTTACCAAATTCCTCTATTACATTAAAAAGTTTTCCCAATTGATGGTTAAGCTCATCCAAAATAATAACCAAACCATCTGTGAATGCCTATGATTCAGAGATTTGCTTGTCACTAAAACAGCATTTGAAATACTATATTGTGAAATGCACATTCAGTCAATTTTTGGATTTTTTTTATTGATTCATCATCACATTGGATTTCACGATATCAAATTGATGTAAGCACAGACTTGTCATTGTGATACATGATTTATGTAACACCCACACTAAAACACTATGCAAAGGGATCTTGCAGCACCTTTGAAACTAAGTGAAAGATAGAAGTTGGTAGCATGAGCTTTTCGTAGACTGGAGCCAACTTCCTCAGATGCAAATTTTCTGAGGAAGTAGGTTCCAGTCTACAAAAGCTCATGCTGCCAACTTCTTCCTTTCAGCTAGTCTCAAAGGTGCTGCAAGATCCCTTTGTATACTGATTTTCCAGACTAACACAGCTATATTTTTGAATTCTATCACACTAAAACAATGGTAGCCAACACAAAGTCTCTGGAAGTTAGGAATTAAGATTGCCTGAAACTGCTTGATTTAATCCCTCTTTCTTTTCTCATCTGTGCATTTTCATCATGATACAGTGTAAAAGTCTGTGATAACCAAGGACCTTGATTTGATATTTTTAGCCAGTAGGTGATTAATCACTATTTCTGGAAATATCACTCTTCCTTGACCTCTTCAATTAGTTAACGACAGCTGAAAGAGCTGTTTGAGGAAATAATGAGAGAATACCTGCTTTGTCTTTTCATCTTTCTCATAAGCTGTAAAATCCGTACACTGTATACTTTTTCAGAAAGCAATATTTTGATTGCATTGCTCAGACAAAGTTCATGAACTAGCCACACAGTAGGAGGCTGTGTATAAAACCTGGAAGAGTTTTTTCCCCTTGCCCTTTATGAGAGTAAATTAAGAAAGTACCTACTGACTCTTACTTGCACTTTTACAAGTCAAACCTGAAGGTATCAGTCTACAGGATAGAAAGCAACAGAGCAGACAGGAGAAATAAAGAACCTACCTCAGAATCCTTAAGTATAAGTCTCTACTTTTAATCTCTCCTAGAAACATATAGTCACTGTGCAAGTGTGGTTCACATTTCTCCACTTCCCATGCCAAGGGATCCAAAACATGATTGATTTCATAAGCATAGCTTCCCTTCCAGAAAAAAATTGTCAAGCATTTATTAATTCACAGAAATGGGAAATGTCACCATATCAGATGCAGAAATATTCATTTGAAATTATCTGTAATCTTTATATGGTAAGGTGCGTTCTTCTTTTAGAAACAGTATTTAGTGCTCTCTGTGTATACCAAAGTGGGAGCCAGTGTGGAGCAGTGGTTTGAGCATTGGACTAGGACTCCAGAGACCAGGGTTCAAACCCTGCATGGCCATGAAACTCCACTGGGTGACCATGGGAAAATCACACTCTCTCAACCTGAGAGGAAGGCAAGAGCAAATCTCCTCTGAACAAATCTTGCCAAGAAAACTCCATGACAGGTTTGCCTTAGGGTCACTATAGGTCAGAAATGACTTGAAGCCAAACAACAATAACACAATATATACCAAATAAAACTGAACACTATTAGAATCCAAGCATCTGCATTTTGAGAACTGTGAAGGAATTTCCCTGATTACAAGTGATGGCCAAGAATGCATTATGATATATCTTATAGTGAACAAATGAGTCACCTTTGAAAGAAAATGGAAATCTAGCTTGCCATATTCCTCTCAACCATCAATGCTTCCAGACAAAATTAGACATATGAAATCCAAATATTGATTCATATTTAGTATTACATGAGAACTTTACACTGAATCTACATTGACTCAGCTTTTGTTAGCTACTTGTCTTTTTTCCACCCTTCCACCCCCCCACACCTTTTTTCCAAAGAAGTAGGAATGCCTTAAAGTGCATTGGTGTATTTCATTTCAATGAGGTAAAATATTTTTGGTCAGCCTACAAACTCATTATGTCACCTTCTAGTCTTATAAAGATGGTCAGAACTTATGTTATTAAGAATGAACAGTTTGATCAGATATCACTCTGAGTAGTAACATCTCTCTGTTTCCATTTCTCTCTCCTTGAGTTTCTCTCTCTCTCTGTAGACCTTTAATAATGTATTCCTGTAATATTTTCCTTACCTTGCATTATAGGTAAAACTTCAGATAAAACCCAAAACACATTTAGGACATTATCACACGTGGGCCAGAAAGTGATAATAAAGTGGAAAT
>CM034701.1:44851637-44862544 GCA_020142125.1 Phrynosoma platyrhinos
TGTGGATTAACCAGCAGATTTGCCCCCATGTGATAACGTCCTTAGTGTCTCTCATATGTCTGTTTTGTGTGAGACAAATGTCCTCCCAATTTTTCAAAGCCTGAAATAGAGGTAGGAATTATGCAGCTCTCAAGTTGTTGTTGTTCTACAATTCCCACTATTTCTCACCATTGGTTGTTCTGTTTAGGTTTGTTGGAGCTTGTAATCCAACAACTTTTAGGAGCCACATGTTTCACATACTTGGCCTACAGAACTGAAGGAAACTCATCTCAGTATTACCAGTCACATGGCATACACTGCCAGCAAATACTAGTAACTTAATTACTGCTAAAAAGTGGTGGTCAATAATTTTGTGGTACAGCCCCAGGTTCAGTCCCTAGCATCTTCAAAAATGAATTTAAGAAGCACTATCAGTCAGATTCAAAACCATTGGGCTAAATGATTCGACGGCTGGACTCAGTGTAAGACATCTTCCTTGGTTCATTTGATCAGCTATTGATTATTGCAGAAAATATTGAGCAAAGAAAGTATGTTTTACTTCATTTGTAAAGCTTTTCTATTGTTGTAGTATGATTTAATTTCCATGCTAATGCACAGCATTTGCTTTGTTGGGACTTTGATAACCAGAAATACTTAAAAACTTTTAAGAATATGTCTTACCTTTAAATTATTGGACTTTCTATTAAAAATTTGTTTGTGTGAACATGGCCTTAGTTCTACCCTAGTGATAATTGATCTAGTAGATGGTTGACTTTCCTGATAACTTATAACTATACCGTACATGTCAGTTCCTGAAAAAGCCCTTTCTGTACAAATGAATTTTCCTGACTGGAGTAATAACTGGGATTACTGAAGGGTTTAAAACAACTGTGATGTGTGCAATCAGTCTTAAATACCTAAATAAACGTTGTAAGTTCTCAGTTGGATCACACACAACCTCCTTTATACATTGCAATTAGTCTTAATTCTACACAAACCTTAATCCCTAAGGCAGACTTAGTTTGCACACCCACCGTCACAAAATCCAGTGACTTTACTGTGCCCTTTATTCAGATATTCCATAGCTTATATGCCAATTAAAGACAATATCTCCACCTTGTGAGTTGGGAACCTTACTTTCTTCAATTTCAGAATTTCTTCTTTCTCTGCTCTGGGGATACTTGCATCAATTATATAACACCCTGTAGAATTCCTTCGACATTCCTAATACTTTGCTGGATTTTTTGGGGGGGATATCGAACCTGAGTACAAGTAGTTAGGGTTGACAGCCCACACAGTGCCAAAAAACAAGTTGGGTACCCATGTGTGTGTTTCTAAAAAAGTTTTTTTTAACACTGGATGATCTAAGCCAGAAAATGAGATGGCATTAACCCATCCCTAGTAAATGGTAAGAAAGCATAGTTAGAGCTAAAACTCCCTATGTGTGTGTGAATAAATATATAATTTAATAGTGATGGTGAAAGATATATAATGATGGATACACACACATACACATCTCACACCATCACCGCACATGGTGCTCTTCAAGCAAAAGAACAAGAAAAATCAGTATATAATAGTATATACACTAGCAGAGAAAAAATTAGCATGGTTTTTGCAGAAGGAAATACTGCCTTACCAGTCTTTTAGAAATCATGGGCAATTGTCAACAAGAAACAATGAACTGGTAGACATTATATTAGGACTTTAAAAAACATTCTGATAAAATTCCATACAAAAATTAAATTTATTATCAACTAGGTGAATGACAAAAAAAGATAAATGACAGTCAATATAAGTAAGTGTAAAGTGATATCCATGTGCACCAGTGGTTTTTGAAGTGACTGAGAATCCCCAGGAAAGAGGTGCTAGTGACACAGTGGACAGATCCATCCACACTGCATCTTCCACTGTGGAAGTGGCTCCTTGTGGAGGAAGATGATGAGCTTCATCTGAAACTCAAAACTTTACAAGTGGAGACAATTTCATGGATCTCTGCACAACAAAGGGTTTTCAAGAGAGATTAAAATGATTTAAAAGAGAAGAAGGTGAGGCTAAGGATGAATGATTTAGTTTGGAAAAATTACTTTTTCAGATCACAATTCCTGGGACTCAAATAGCCATTACTAGCTAGAGTATTCTTGGAGCTGTAGTTCATAAAAGTAATTTTTTCAAGGACTGATCCATTCTAAGGGCTGGAGCAAACAGGCAGGAAAAAACAGCTTCATCCTGGGTTTTCTTATAGTGGGTCAAAACCCCACTGTCGACACTGCCTGCTCCCAAGGCAGGCAGAACACCTATGGGCTGTTCTCACCACACAGGGTTACACCGCGTTGCCTGGGTTTTGTTTTTGATTTAGTTGCCTCCCCACCATGTACACCATCACACTAACACACTGCCTGTGACCCAATAACCTCCATCTTCCCACCCAGAAGCCATTCCATTGGACAGCTGCCCATATGATCGGCCACACAATTGCATGTGTGATGCACCACCTGTATAGTGTCCTGGTGCATCCAGTGATAACAATGGAAAAGCACAATCATGGAGGGCCCTCATATATGCCCCCTTCACCCCATGCCCCCCATGCCCACCCATTGCATTATTGGCGATCACATTTTTGCTTTGCCTCAGTCCTGTACAGGTGACAGGCTGTTTATATGCCCATGGAATGATGAACATTTTCCACCTTGAACCAGAATATCCCAGCTTCTTTTTGTTTTGTTTTTTAGTCCTGGAGCACAGCTTCTCTTTGCTTCCCACTCACTTTTGCCTCGTGCATCATCTAAACAGCCAGGCTTCAAATCAGTTATAAGCTGCTTTATTTGGCCAGTGCAGACTACCTCTAAGTCACCCTTTAATACTACTGAAATTGATGGGACAAATTTGCCATGACTCAAGGTTCTACAATCAGGTTGACTGTAGAGTGTAAAATGGGGGAGGGCACACAAAGTCCAACCTAGAGGCTGCATGTAGATCCAGCCCCTCTTTTGTGACTCCAAGACCCCATCAGGACATCTAAACCTCTGGGCTGCTCTGCATTTCCCAATGAAATACCCCCATCCCCATCTCCTCAATCACGCAAACTGCAACCAAAAGACACCAACACAGCAGTCTGGCTTAATTGTCCCCCATGACGCTCAGCACCCCCCTGAAAAGAACAAGCCAAAATCAGATTAAAAACAAATCAAAATCAAAACTGGTAGTGAGTTCTGGTCACTTTTGGGTAAACCCAAATGCATTAGTGCAACCTGCAGGGGGGCAAAAATTAGCACAGTTGCCCAGTCCCAGCATAAAAACCACAATTTTTGTCCTACCCTCACTGTTTGTTCCATATGTCGAGAGATCTTGTAGCACCTTTGAGCCTAACATTTGTTCCATAGGTTTAATACTTTTGAAATCCTGCAACCCTGCAAATTCTGTCTGTCCAAGATGAAAGAAACACAAAATCTTCTTTCAAATTATATGTAATTCTTTGGGGGGCAGGAGCCTCTAGCTTATGATGATATTATGATGCTTCTAATGTAGATGCTCAACATGCAGAGCCAATTTCTTTATTCATGCAATAGGAATGTACTTTCTAACAAACAGTAGACAAATTTGCCTCCACACTGCACTTCCATTTTAAATATAAAAGATATGCTACATTAAATAAAAACAAGGGACAATCAATAAAACAATATATTAAAATATATTGATAAAATTTTTGATAAAATTTTTGATAAAATTCACAACAATGCACACTATTTACTTCTGCAATTTAAAAAAACACATCAATTTTTCAAAAGTATTTTAGGGGCTAAATAAATACTCTCAAATCAAATCTGTGCTTTTTTTATATAAAGTTATTTCAATGGCATAATGTTGCTAACTAGAATTTTATTAATTGGACCCATTCTGCTTACAGAGCAACAATTAAAGATTTATACTAAATTTGATAAGGTACATTTCCTAGAAATGAATGTATTTAGGCATTCTGACTGTTTTGCAGGAAGGCCGCAAATAAACTGGTATCACACAGGAGGGGGGAAATGAACCAGCAGAGCTATCCACAAGCTTCAAACAGAGTCTGCTTCCTACTTAATAGACATTATCCTCTACAGAATAAAATCTGTACTTTAATGATATAATGTTTGCACTTTTTAAAAAAATCTCAGACTTTAGACCTAAGTATAAAAGATACTCATATGATCCTTTTCTGAGACACTGACCTGTATCCTCATTTAAAAACGAACAACCCATCTTTATGTAATTAAATCTTTGTTTTGATCTATTAGTATTCAGCAAAGTGCCATTTTATGAAACCTCGTTTTGAATAGGCAATGCTGGAGGTAACCATCTGCAGCCTTAGAGCCCGAGCTTGAATTGATGAAAAGAGCTTTGTGTTTTCATTGCCAAGGTTGATTCTTCCAGTCATTAAGCATTCCCCTCAGATCGAATCAATGAAGCTGAAGCGCTTACACCCGCGTGTTAAATTCTCTTCCTCTCGTGGCTTCCCTTGCCAGCTATACTCCAGAAAGGCTACTGGGTCTTAGCCACATTCTTCTCACAGCTGTGTTAAAAAAGAACATCAGAGTCTCTTTCCCCAAACCCATATGGGGAACTGGTCAGTTCCCTTTCTGAGGGTCACCTCACATTGTGGTGCGATTATTCAAAGATTCATTCTTGTTCTTGAACAGCACTGCTCAGTTCATTCTGGGAAAGATTATACCCTCCAGTGGGCGCTGGAGAATGTCTTGGACATTGGTGTGAAATGCACACAATTCATGCGCTCAGAAGAAGGCAGATTAGTTTTATTTTCTAAGATGATAACACCTATTGAACAGGCCATTCAAATGTAATCTTTTTCTTGTGTCACATGGCAACATAACATAAAAAATCATATGGGTTTCCAAAGAGTTCCCATTCAACAAAATACAACAAAAGAAATGAAACTTGCTCTGAAACACAACACTTAAAAGCATCTCATTGTCTTCAAGCTACAAGTATAAAACACAAACATTAGGACAGAAGAAATGGCTCTGTATAGAATTATAAAAATTTGCCTGTCTTGTTTTATAATAAGACAGATACAAATATAGATATAGATTCCAATCTATCAAAATTCTGTTGGTTGGTTTTGAAAAAAAAACACTTATCCCATGTTAAAGCAATTTGTAGTTTTGCCAATAGATTAATGAATAGTTGCTGAAGGGAGATATATAAATACATCAATTAAATGAATAATGCTATGCAAATTTTAAATACAATTTATAACCACTCCTGTTAATGACTCTGCTACTGTTTCTGTTCTTCTGTCTACATATGAAATAACACTTCATTTTTTTAATTCTTTATTTAATCCATTTACCTTCCACCTTGCTTTCATAGAACACATGTGTGAATGCACTTTGTTGTTGCTTCATATAATTTCCGACGTATGGTGACCCTAAAGGTTCATGGGGTTTTCTTGGCAATATTTGTTCAGAGTGAGGAGTTGCCTTTGCCTTCCTTTGAGACTGAGAGAGTGTGACATACCCAAAGTTAAGCAGGAGGTTTCCATCACTGAGCAGGAATTCAAACCCTGATCCCTGATTCATAGTCCAACACTTAAACCACTACGGCATGCTGCCTCTCCATAGACAGTTCATTAGGAACACTAAAAGTGCAATCCTATGCATGCCAGTTTAGATCTACTGAATTAAATGGGGCTTACCTGTTAGTACTTGAATGGGAGACAGCCAAGAAATACCAGTGCTGTAGGCTATATTTCTAGGAAGGAACTGGCAAACCATCTGAGTATTCCTTATGAAATACATGGGGTTGCCATAAGTCAACAGGTAACTTGAAGGCACACATATACACTCCTAAGTAAGCAGGCACATAATACTGCAGCCTATAGGAGGCTAGGCCAGGGACATAAGACAGAATGGAGCCTACAGGCAGTGAAAAAGCATTCTCAGCATTAGTTTGGAAACTTTCACTGCCCTTGAAATGGCATAAAAGAGACTTCCAACACCACTTCCAAAGTCCTTCTATACCCCCAAGACCCTATAGAAGAAAGCAAACTCCATTTCTGGAACCAGTGTATTGATTTCCCTCTAGGTGTTTCTATGCATCCCAGAAAGACTGGACTTGATGGCTTCTCTGACACCTGTCTGACCCTGTCTTCACTGGATTGTTCTGTCCATAACCTAGCAATAGATACAGTAAGTAATGAACACAGTTATTACAAGGAAACAACTTAATGCCACATTTACTAGGAAAACAGATGTACATCCTGTACAGACCAGCCAAAAGGGCCGGCTGGGGGTGGAGTTGGGGCATGGTGACTGCACACCAGCCGCCCTGGCTGCGCCCCAATGCCACCATCACGCTGCGTGCCCCACCACACAGCCGGTGGCATCAGGGTGCTCCTTTGGTGCAGTGTACAGACACGCTGCGCCAAAGGAGGGTGGAAAAGCCATGGCGGCAGCAAGTACTTTTTTTGCCACTCCAAAAAGGAGAAGCATTTGCCAGCTCTTTTTGGAGCGGCAAGGTGCCAGATTGGGGCCACGGCGCGCGGTTGCTGTGACCCTGATCCGGCAAAGAAAGGGGCTGCGAGACGCCGCCCCTTAGGGGCCATCTGTTTAGCCTTGTAGTAAGATAAATGAATTCATTTACACGTGAACATATTCTAAATAAGAATATTAATTACTGAAATCTGAAATCCTATTAATCCAAAATTAATTTCAAATATATCTCACACTGCTATTCATAATTACATGATTTGGGTATGCTCTGGCCTCCAATCCTGCTTGAAAGCACCACCCCAAGGGATAGGTTTGTAACACATACCAGGCTGGTGAGAAAGATTTGTTTGTTTCTTTAATACTCCAGTTTTTCTGTTACCGTGAGACTCAAATCATTTTACAACATAGATGAAAAAAAATATCAGTATCTTTTTTTTAAAAAAAAAAATAAAATAAACCAATTTAAAATAGTACTGAATTAAAACCAGCTCTAAAACATTTAGAACATAAGAGACGAGGAGAAAAACCCACAGACACCCATTATAAATCCTTCCATAACAACCACATAATGGCCAATGTGTGCATGTGCACACCTTCAAGTCACCTGTAGACTTATGGTGATTCCATGCATTTCATAGGGTTTTCTTGGGCAAGGAATATTCAAAGGTGGTTTTGTCTGTCCTTCAAAAAAGAAAAAGAAAAGAAAAAGAAAAAGAAAAAAGCAGCTGGTATTTGTTGGCAGCTTCCCACCCAAGTACTAACCAGAGCTGGCCCTGCTCAGCTTCCAAGATCTGACAGGATCTGGTGCCTTTATGGTATTTAGACCAATAGCATCTCAAAATAAAAGGTATTTTGCTTGCTGGGCAAGGAGAGCAGAAAGAGAGAGCTGGTCTAGCATAACTTAGAAACAGCAGTTGGAAAGACCCTCTGCCAATTGGGATTGCAATAGGAGTAGGTTCAACAGAAATATATACACATGAATTTATATTATTATTCCACTGTTCTCTTTTAAACTTTCCACCAAAGGACTGACTCCTTTGGCCTCCCAGTGTTTCAGGACTGAGAGACCAAAATTCATTTAAAAAGTTCAGTTAAAGCCAGTGGATTAAAATGTGTCCCAATCACTATCAGAAGGCAGATTGACATTTTGCCCTTCCTTCTGGCTCACAGGTGAACACTGAATTTAAATTCTGGATACACATATATGAGCAATGTCATAGCGAATGGGGAACATTCACTGCAGAAATGATATGTCTGAGAGGCCCAAGGTGACAGCAGTAATCTTACATAAGGATCATGTCAGAGAGTTAAAAAATACTACAAAGCCAGGGATATAGTTATCATCTGTTTTCGTAGTTACCAAGCAGAGCTAGAGCTGCTCCTGATGCTGCAGTGAAACACACATTCTGTCCATGTGTCCATCCAGTAGCATCCAGGCTGGACTACTCTAGCACTTTGTACAGGGGTTGTGCTTTAAATTGTTTGGAAAATTTACTTACTACAGAATGAAGCTGTTAGGATAGTAATTGGGGCCAGATGTTAGGATCATATCTCTCCTGTGGTTGAAATGCTGCATTTGGTTCCTGGTCTTTTGTTCAAGTGCAATTCAAACAGTTGCTGTTCCCCTTAGCACCTGGGAAGAACTTCTCTTTCCACATCAGTTATCATGTGCAGATATAACCTTGAGAAGCACTCTTCTTGTGGTGTTCTGCTTATGGTACTCTCTGTCAGGGTGGCTTTCTGGCAAGGAATTTAATGTATAAATTTTGGGCGTGAGGAATACATACTTTGATTTTCATCAGGAGACTGAGGACTTGTCTTCACTGGCCTGCTACACTGGGCTGCCCCCAGAGTATTCTGGCCCCCAATTCACCTTGTTACCTGCTCTTTCTCTGCGCAGTGGTGTTGGGTGGCTGTCTTCCCATGTGGTATTTTTGTTGTCACCCCCGAGGTCACAACGAGCCATGTTATTGATGTTGGGCGCCTTGTTATGACTTTGCAGTGACTTGCACTCACATTGGCAGCCCTGGGTGGCTCATAGGGAATGCATGGGAATGCAGCCGCCCATCGTCACTGCAGAGAGAGCTGACAATGGCAGATAAACCCACAACATTTAAGATTTAAAATGTGGGTTAAGGGAAAGAATATTACAGATTCCATCTGTAATAGTATGGTGCAGGTGTTGTGAGGATAGTCTGCACCCAATTTGGGCTTTTGGCCTTGCATCATGTAAACAGGATGCATTGACCCTGGGGTGGAATCCAGAGTAAATGACCAGTGAAGACAACCGCTGAGTATCCTATTCCCCCTCCCTCCTGCTGCATTCCCCCTGTAATCCATGATAAAAATTCCAAATGAATAGATAACAAAACCTCAGTAATTATATATTCATTTGGAATTTCTGTAGTGTTCCCTTCTTTAATTCTACATTGTTGGGTAGTATCATAGAGAGAAAATGAATAAATTTCCTTATTTCTATCACACATTGATCCTGACGTTCTATAATGTTTGAATCCTGACCAATTTATTATACATATAAATATGTGGATGGATAGGTCTACCTCTCATTTCTGGGAATACTGTGCAGTTTGTGATAGCTTGGAAGCAGGATTGGGATGGATAAAGGCAAACAAACTAAAGCTTGATCCAGACAAGGTGAAGATAGCATGGATGGAGAAATCAGCTCTTATGGACAGAGGTTTCCAAATAATGTTGATCAGTGGTCTTGCACTCTCTCTGAAGAACCGTTTGGATTCATTCTTATCTGTAGCAGCAGAGGTGGGAAAGGTGGCTAGGAGTTACAGATGTTTGAGGATACTGGCATAATGTGTTCTATATGGGTTTTTCTCTTAATATGGTTCAGAAACTTCAACCGGTAAATAATGAGGCTTCCTGGATACTGGTGAAAGCACCTAACATCAATGTTGTGCCAGATGTTGTGACTTCCAGTGCATTTCTCTCTTTTTCTAATTAATTTTTATTGAGTTTTTGCAATAAAACACATAACATCTGTAGAACAATGACAACAACAATTAACTACAAGGACCAATGTAGCTGATAGCACTTATTCTGCAGCAGAATCAAAAATCAGTTCTCAGCAAGAGCCAGAGAGTCTGGCTTATCAAGGTGTAGAGTGTCTGTCCAAAGATGGACTCTGTTCAAAGTCCTGGTTTTGACCCTTAACCTACTCGAGTTTTATCTTCAGAGGCCCTAGATCTTTCTACCACTGCAAGCAAGACCTTTCTGACTATTGACTAACCCCTTTATGGAACTCTATTCCAGTAGAAGCTTTATGGCACAATGATTCAAAACCATTGGATGAATATTAAACAAGTATTTGTCTTGAACTATTCTTGAGGGCACTTAGGGGTATCTTAAGTACTGTATATACTTAACTATGGGCCTTTACAGACTGCCAGAAATAATGCAGCTTGAGGCCACTTTAAATGCCCTGGCTCAGTGCTAGGGAAACATGGGAAGTGTAGTTTTTTTTCTGAGACATTGAGCCTTCTATGTCAGAGAGCTCTGGTGCTACAATAAACTACAGTTCCCATGATTCCCTAGCACTGAGCCAGGACAGTTAAAGTGCACTCAAGCTGAATTATTTCTGGCAGTCTGTGAAGGCCCTATAAGTCAATCTCATGTATAAGTTGAGGGCAGGTTCTGGGGCCAAAATGATAGATTTTGATTTGACTCATGGATAAGTCGAGGGTAAAACTTAGTGGCATGTAACAATGGAAATAAAGAATGAAGCAAAGGGAAAAAATCCCACAGAACTTTAAAAATTCCAGCAAGCATAACTGTTCTCACACTAAAGGGTGGATGGATGAGAAAGTAGATAGGGGTCAGTGCTTCCAGAGCAGATTAAACTCTTGCCTTTCACCAGGGGATGGTTATATACAGGTTAAAGTACAGTACTTGACTTGACCCATGGGTAAGTCGACACAGGGTTTTTTTTGGTCAATTTTTAGTAAAAAAATTTACTAAAATTTCTAGACTTACATATGAGTATATCTCAATATATTGCTGTTAATTGCCTTGGTGATTAATTTTGTAAGGTTAATGTGCCCAGTCTCATATTGACATTTATTGTGTTGTTTCTGACTTGCTGTTAATTATTTTTATTTATTCTTACTGCTGCCTTTATGCTGACCTTAATTTTGCTGTTTTATGGCAGATTATATACACACACACACAAGATAGATAGATATTTTGTATTTAAGAGGCAGAGGAGGTGGAGGGGAAGAGGTGGCGGAAGAGGAGGAGGAGGAGGAAAAGGAGGAAGAGGCAAAGGAGGAGGAGGTGGCGGCAGTGGTGGTGGAGAAGAAAGAGAAGGAGGTTGGAGTCCAAGGTGGTGCCCGGATCCCACTAGCTGGCTTGGGGGTGGCCTTCTTAATAATAATAATAATAATAATAATTTTTATTTATAGCCCGCCT
>CM034701.1:44862644-44877230 GCA_020142125.1 Phrynosoma platyrhinos
ACGACCAGCCAAGATGGACAAGGATCGAGAGGGCAAGTCGTCTTTCTTTCCTCCGCTACCCTCGGCCTGCTATTTAAGCAAAGTTCCATTGTCCCCAATGGCGGCATGGCCACATGGCTACGTCGCCATTGGGGACAATGCAGATTTGAGTATCTGTGGATGTTGATATCTGAGGGTGGTGGTGGTCCGGAACGTATTCCCATGGATACTGAGGGCCGACTGTATGTCAACAAATATGGAAAACAAAATGGTGGTGAACAGAATGGAAACAATATACATTCCCATCCTCAAAAAAGGAGACAGAAATGACTGCAGCAATTATAGAACCACAGCATTAATTTCCCACACAAGCAAATTGTACTCAAAATTCTGCAACGCACACTCCAATCATACATGGACAGAGAAATCCCAGACATTCAAGCGGCATTCAGGAAAGGAAGAGGCACTAGAGTAATAGAAGATACAAAGGAATTCCTGGAAAAAAAATCAGCATGTGCTTAATAGGCATGTGCTTGAAGGATGATCAAAAGACTATTCAATTATTAAGGTTGAGGAATAGTGGAATAAAGATCATGCTCCCAAATGTAGAAATAAAGAATTTGAGCACAAATTTGAGCACATTTTAAATTTTTTAATATATGTAATTTTGTACCGTTTTTATTTTGATGTTTTTTAAAATTTTTAAAAATGTTTATATTTGTGATCTGGGAGAAAGGTGGCATAAAAATTAAGCATAAATAAATAAATATGTGTTATATTCTTCAGAAATATCTTGAGACATGTATAACAGTTACCAACTAAAGGATAGGGAATCAGAAAACACATTATAACACTTTTTAATGATTTCTTGTGCAAAATACACATTTTGTTTTTATTGCTTCAAGATACCTGGTTTCCACTATATATATATATATATATATATATATATATATATATATATATATATATATATATATATACACACACACACACACTATCATTTTCTTAAAGAAAGATAGAAAAACCCTAAACAATAACAAGCCTGTTAGGAAGAATTTTGATAAAGCAATCAATCCATTCCTTCTAGCAACCGATAGATAGAATATTTTCTCCCCTCATCTCTCTCTTTAATAAAATCTTACAAATGTAGTGCTTGCCTAATTGTAAACCACTGATTTATGTGAAGCAGTTGAGGTTACAAAGACATTGTGAATTCTTAGCCCGGTTTCCCTGCTGATGAGCGAGAGCCGTCTGTGTGGCTCTCCCAGAGGTGTCAGTGGAATCTCTATAGTGCCACACAAGGGTTCTTAGCTCAAAGTAAACACACTTTCCACAAACTCAGCTGCTTAATCTGTTTGCAGGTTGAATTATAAGATGGGGTGGGTGATTGTGGGTGCTGGGAAGCTGCAGTGAGCATTTCCACAGTTCCTTGATAAAAAGGGCATGAAGCTGTTGTCTAAAGACTTTGCCCAGCTGTATAATTTTGCTACAGGCTCAGAAAGCTGACTTTAGCATTAACTAACCTGGCAGACATTTTCCCAAGTAGTTAAGCATGTCAAATTGAATTAATTCCCTTTTCCCCTCATAGAAGCTCATGGCAGAGCTATGGTTCAGGTTATATCTGCAGGTCTTTTAAAGTGCATCTTGTGATTGGAGGAAGTGGGAATTACAGCAAAACCAGAAAATTCCACGTGAGATAATCCTACAACACTATTCTATTCTAGCAGCAAATGTTAATTATTTCATTCACAGATTTTATAATAACCTTCCTGGCTCCAAAGGCTTCAAAGTGATCTTTTTCAAGGTGATAGTACTAGTTACAACAGTCTCACAGAACTAATAATTTTTAAAAAAAGAATGAAAGAAAACTAAAAATAAACCAGAGAGCAAATTGATCTAGTTTTAAAAACCATCAAAAGCCAGATGAAACAAAGGTTTTCATGCCTGCTCAAAGCTAGGCAATGATGGGGCTAACTCAAATTCTTAAGGGAGGTAATTTCAGTTAAGAGTGTTGCTACAAAACAATACCAGTCCTATGTAACACCAATTTACGCTTTCTTTGTAGTGGAAGGGTACACAACACCTTTTACTGCCACCACCTGTGACAACCACTTTTGGGACACTTTAAGTGGTTTTGCCAGTTCCTTCCTTTGAATCAGAATTTCTCAAACATTAGTCCTCCAGGTGTTTTGGACTTAAATGCCCAGAAGCCTGAGCCAGTTTGGCCAACAATCAAGAATTCTGAGAGCAGAACTTTGGTATTTGGAGGACCAAAGTCTGGGAACCACTGCTCTGAAATATAGCCTACAGCATTCATTGGTGATCTCCCATTCAAGTACTAACAAGAAGTGACCAGGTTAACCTTCAAGATTAGACAGAATCTAGAGACTCTTAGTTGGGAGGATAAACTGGAGAAGACAGCCACGTGCATTATTTTGAGCTTTTTGGAGGAATAATAGGATGGAACTGTAGCAAATAAATAAATATCACCTAAAGAGTCTTGAAGAAAAGATGGGATAAAAATGTAATAAAAATATATACACATCCTCCCCAAAAACACAGAATGAGAGAGAGAAAAAAAGAAAGAATGCGAGAATAAAGAAGGTCTTTACCTGGTACTGAATTGATAACATGAACATAGGCACCATGCATAGCCAGCATGGTAGAGTCGTTTGAATGTTGACTACAGCTCTGGAAATCAGGGTTCGATTCCCCACTCAAACATAAAACCACTGGGTGACCTTGGCCAAGTCACAGTATCTCAGTCTCTGAGAATGGAAATGGCAAATGCCCTCTCAAGAAACTTGCCAAGAAAACCCTAGGAAAGGTTCACCTTAGGGTCAACATAAGTAAAAAATGATTTGGAGACATATAACAGCAAAAGCTTCTCTGTGAGACAATTTCTTTATTGCAGCTAGGGACCATACCAACCCAAAATGAAAAGCCCATTTTTGACCAATTGTTTTCCTAGCAAAGAGCAGGCTCGGAGGCAGGAAGGGATATGATCCAGAGAAAGAGCCTTGGAGACTTGTGTGCCCCTCCTTTTTTCTATCAGGCCACAGCAATAAAAAGTTCCCTTTTCATAAATTATCACTGTATCATAAACAGTAAAAGATGTCAGGAAATAGTCGTTAATAAGGAAACATATGGAGATAGAGAGACAAGTGCACACCTAAGCAGTCCATGAGGCATATTCCATTCTGTTATGGGGAAGATTAATAGAATCATAGAATCATAGAGTTGTAAGAGACCTCAAGGGCCATCCATTGCTCTGGGGCCCTTTGTCATGCAGAAACTCACAATCAAAGCACCCCCAACTGATTGCTATCCAACCTCTGTTTAAAGACCTCCAAAGAAGGAGACTCCACCACACTCTGAGGGAGTGTGTTCCACTGTCCATCAGCTCTTATTGTCAGGAAGCTATTCCTAGTGTATAGGTGGAATCTCTTTTCCTGTAGTTTGAATCCATTGATCCAGGTCCTATTCTCTGGAGAAGCAGAAAACAAGCTTGCTCCATCCTCAATATGACATCCCTTCAAATATTTAAACAGGGCTGTCATATCATCTCTGGACCTTCTCTTCTCCAGGCTAAACATACCCAGCTCCCTAAGTCTTTCCTCATAAGGCATGGTTTCCAGATCCTTTGTCAACAATTTGTCAACATCCTTTTTTAACTTTGGGGCCCAGAACTGGACACAGTATTCCAGGTGAAGCCTGACGGAAGCAGAATAGAGTGGAACTATTAGTTCCTTTGATCTAGGCACTATAATTCTATTGATGCAGCCTAGAATCACATTGCTTTAAAATAACTTTGCTTTATTTGAATTTGCTTCAATTTAATTTACTTAAAAACCCCCAGAAAATATTAGGTAGGGAAGTCTGAATTGCTGAATACCAAATTCTGTAAGCATTTGCAATTTGAAAGTGAAGAAAGGGTATCAAGAGTGTTGCCCTATGTCTAGAAACCTTGGAGTAAGGAATGCTTGATTTGGAGTACACTTAGAGAGGATTATGGTGTGAGGTTCTGCACACTTACTAGGAGTGAATTCCCCTCTGAAATCACCTGGAACTTATTTCTGAGAAAACATGCATGGGGTTGTGCCACCTGAGATACCAAACAAATGAACTGTACTGAGAAAAAGGTTTCACAATAGTTGCAAAAATAAACCAAGAAAGAATATTGCAAAGCAACATGAACTAGCCAAAAAAAGATCTTTGTTTTCAATGTTCTAAAATGAAGCAATATACAGTTGTCTGTCACTGAGAATTAACCAATACCCAAATGACTGTCATTCCACAATTGTACCATTGTATAATAGCATTTTACCAGCACGTACTGTGGCACTGGGCATGAATTATGTTTGAACCCTTGGTTGCTCTACCAAGACATACTTATCATATTTACAGTTGGCAACTGAATGGTGGTGCAGTTTGATAACTTGAAACCCTGCATTTAATTAGAGATGGGCTGAAATTTCTTTAGCTAGAAAGGTGTATTATTTCAGTTGCATACCTTGTCCTGGTACTGGTAACTATCCCGATTTGGCAAGGACAATCCTGATTAATCCTCCCTTCCCAGCAGACTCAGGCCAAAACAACAACAACAACAACAACAACAAAATTGGACAAATGTGGCCTAGCAACATCAGAATGTGGTCAAACTGGAAGAACGCACATACTATTCTGCAGCAGTTTGGTTTTGCCTCAACCTACTGAGAAGGACAAGATTCAACCCCCCCTTCTCCCCTCTCGTCCCACTGAGTTAACAGATTGCATTTTTGCATTTTGAACTTAGTTTGCAGCAACTGAAGCAAGCCAAGGACAAAGGAAGAAATGAGAGAAGAGAAAAACTGGGACATTTAAAAGCAGCTGAAAAGTGGGATGACAGGGGATTAACTGGCACTGTCCCTGGATGGGGCATTTGGAGGGTATGCTCTCCTGTCAACAGTCCCATTATTTTCCTCATGTGGAAAGTGATGAGCCTGGACAACTGCCATTAATGCGTAGGGAAATTCTCCTGTTCAGACGCACCACCCTTCACAAAAGAAAACTGGAAATGTAGTGGGTGGAGGTAGTGCATCCTCCCCTCTGCATCTTTTCAGCACACATTCTTAATGACTGAATAGGGCCACTGACAAAGATTCTGCCCATATTTCAAGCACCCCAGGAGTGGAAAGACCTAGAAAAGTCCACAAGAAGTTGTCATGTGGTTATTCCTTCACAGGTCTTTTGGGGATCCAGCAGCAGCTAGGAAGGATACAAAGCACAACAGTATGTGGGAATTTATCGCACTCACTTTTACTAATGATCCAGGTATGGACTGGAGACGCACGTGACCAAGGGAAAATGGATTTTATCACACTTGAACCAGTCGGCAAGCCATCCCCATGCTGTCACTCGACCACAACCCTGAGCCACACTGAGCTGGCCAATTTTGCAAGGTTGGAATCAGCCGGCTCAGCAGGGTTTGGGGATGGATTGTGGTCAAGTGACAGCATGGGGATGGCTTGCTGACTGTTTCAAGTGCAATAAAATCTGTTTTCCCTTGGTCATGCACATCCTCAGCCTGTTCCCAGACTGTTAACAAAAATGAGCGCGATAAACTCCATAATCTGTCAATAAAAGAGCACACATCCTCCAGCCACTTTGTTAATTTAAAATGAGGTAAGCTCTGCAGTGCTACACTACAAGAAACTTGGGAAAGTTATTTTCTTAGCCTACAACACCAAGAATCCCCAGACAAAATTTACAAACAGTGGAACTGGGAATATGGATAGGTGTCACTATTGAACAAAGAGTAAATAAAGAGTGAAAACAATAATTACTTAGACATTTCTACAATATTTTCTCATTTTAGAGCTATTATACCTTTCCAATGCAGCCATAGTGGTTAGTGACATAATTATATAGTGTGAAAGGGCTTCAGGGAAGTCTCCTTAAGGTCAAGTGCCATAACTGGCTTGTCCTTCTCTCTTGCAGCCATCTACATCACTTCCTTTTGTGGGGACACCCAGAAGAGGGGCTACAAAAACGACCCAGTGTCCCTAGCACATTAATACACAACAGTAGACAACTGTAGCAGGTCTAAGAGCCAATTCCCTGCCCTGGGTCCCACATAGACTACCAAAAATGGAGGGGGGACACGGAAGTAGTCAATAGCTCACTTCTGATTGGGAAAAAAAATGCTTTTGGTCAACATTAAACATTGTGGGAGGGGGAGGTACTTCAACCTATTTAAAAAGGGAACCATTTGTTTGGCTAGAAAAAGGGAACACTGGGAAGTCTGAAGGAGATGAGTGTTGCAGAAAGTGGGGGGGGGGGTAGGTTGCATGTAGCCTCAGGACTACAGATTGCCCACCTCTGCTGTAGAGGCACAGAAGTCATTACTTTGCCTCTAGTCCCACTTTGCAAAGTGCCAGACTTTACCAATGTTCATAATGCAACATTAATTTGCATTATACATTATTACTGCAATCTGAAACAGTCTGGCATTCCTCAAATTAAATATGACTAGAGATGATACCCACAGATGATGCCCACAGATTAAATATGTTCAAATTAATGAACACCAAAATCTAAGCATTGGTGCAAAGCTACGGGAAATATTCTGTGGCAAATCAGTGAAATTTAGATAATTTTTATAAAGTATCCTTTCTACATTTTGTTTTGTGTTCTTCCCATATCCTACCAAAGAGACAGGAATATTGTGAATGTTTTGTTATTACACTCGTCCCTCCACATTTGTGGCTTTAACTTTTGCGGATTTGATTATTCACGGATTTTATTAATATATTCTCTCTAGGAATATCTAGGTCCTCCAGTGCAACTCTGTGGTCAACTTTAACCAAAAGTCGCACAGAAGGACCTAGAGATTCCTGGAGAGAAGACTCCACTAGGCATTTGTAGCTCCTCCAGTGCAATTCTATGGCCAGTGTATGACAGATGTTAACACTGCTCTTGCAAACACCTCTCCCCCAAGCTTTAAGACAATCTGAATATTCTGCTAAACAGGTTGATTCTGCTATTAACTTTTTTTTCCCAGGAGGCAAATGTATCCAGATGGATAAAATGGCCACCTCCAGATGGATAAAAAACACCAGAAGTCCTGACTTTTGTACCCATATTTCCCCATTTTATTTTGGAGACACACCATGACATTTCTTTCACCCTGAAATATTTCTTGGGAGCTCCTGGCATTACCAATAAATTTTCATTTACATACTCCAGGTTAATTTAAATTAGCCCAGTATTTCTTTTTTCAAATGAAATGTATCTGTACTTTCCTTGAGTGTTTCTACATTCTCAGAACAAGATTAGATGGCTTCTATACATGGATACAGTAATTGTTTTCAAGACACAGGTCCAGTTGATATCAAGTGAGGGGAAAAGGAATACTAGTATTAAAGCATAATGATCTAATGCTTAATTAGTGTAATGTTTGCACTTTGAGCATAACTCCTGAATACAAAAAGCACAGTGTAAATTGGTGAAAATCAGTTTCTGAAGTGTTGCATAAGACTGGATGTGTGACATGTGATCACTGGGAAATGCATGGGGAAGGTAATGAAAGGGAGGGAAGGAAACCAGCATATTTCATGAAAGAGACTGGGTACAACTTATGAATAAACGGATACAATTAAAACAAAAAAGAATTGGAAACTCTCAATACTTCCTGAAACTCCCCCACCTTTTTCTTGAGGCACTCTCCAAGGTACACTAACCTTCAAGTCAGAGCTGGAGAACACCTCCAGACGTTGCACTAAAACACCCCTCACCAATGGTTCTGTTGGCCTACGGTTAAGTAACGTCCATCAACACCTAAAAGGTCACTATTCTCACCTCTATCTAAGTCCACAGTAGTCTTCCATGAGGAAAATAAAAAGGTACATTAACAATGATGTTAATTTCATCCAGAGCTTTCTTGCAGTGGGAGCTGGCTACCACATAGCAGAATAACACAAGAGATGTTGTGCCTGGAGCTGCTGAATGACATGAAGCATTATTTGCCATTCATCATTGTGCTTCAGTTGGCCTGCCTGTGAAAATGTACAAGCACATGAGAAGTGACACATTATTTCAAAACTGGAATGCTGAAAGAATGAGAGGAAAATTCTATGTGAAAGGCAGAAAAAGACAAAAAAATAGATGCAATTCAATCAGAGACTGTACACAGAAAGGAAATTTACACTCTGGTGACAGCACCAGGATAGTAAGATTTTGGTGCCTCTCCAAAACAAGCTGTATAAAACTGAGCTGAGGAAACGAAGTTCACCAGATGTTGTTGGACTACAATTTTAATCATTCAGGAGGGCGGACTGGAGTCCAATGGTTTGAGGGCCAGAGGTTCTCCACCTATACAATAATGAAAGGCAATGAGTGCAGGCTACCCATGCACCACTCAAAAGAGGAGCCAAGAAACAGTGAAATGCTGCAAATAGCAAGAGGAGTTATGTTAAGAGAGGTATTTATGAGATTTCATATTATACGTTTATCTTACTGAAATATTTTTCAGTCCTGGCTTTTCATCTGGCTGATCTACTTTGAAAGAGCCAGCATGGCGTAATGGTTTAAGCATTGGACTGAGAATCTGGAGACCAGGGTTTAAATCCTTGCTTGGCCATGGAAACCAATCTTGCCAAGCAAATCCTGTAATAGAGTTGCCTTAGGGTCACCATAAGTTGGGGAAAAATTGAAAGCACACAATAACATCAACAATATACTTTGACAAGAATTATCTTGTTAAATAAAGTTATTTTCATTTAATTAGAAATGCCTTAAAACTCATGTTTCTGATTCTTCACATTAATCCAGAGCAGCAGTTGCATCAGAGACTTTTAGAAGTTCTTAAATGTGGGAACAAGAAATGCAAGTGCCATGCAGGCTTCCTCTTCCTCATGCTTCTCTATCACATGGATGTATAAACAATTCCTTCATCATTAGCTATGCATGTCATTGTATCTGTGTATAAAAATTCTATTTGGATTTTGGGAGAAAAATACAGTACTGGGTAAGGAAATGCACACAGGACAATGACACTCCTCCACATCCTCCAAAAAGACAAAAGTACATTCAAATTGTTCAGGAACTTTTTCTCTTGAAAAATAATTCTTCATTCTCCAGCTGGGGGGATGTTTTGGATTAAAAGAAGAGTAGGTGGCTTTGGATGTCTAAAGGCCACTTCCTGGGTCCACCACAGGCAGCACTAGCCTTTCCCATGCAACTAGAAATGATCAAAAGGTACATCAAGATAAGGAAGGTCAAGCTGAGAAAGAGTGACCAGTCTAAAATGACCCAGTGAGTTCACTGGATTTCACTTGGCTCCTCTAGGTCTAGCATTCTAATCGTTATACCTCCAATGGCTCACATACAGTTTGCTAGAGAGTTGTCTAAAAAGTGGTCTACCGTGTAAATATTCCACCATCACTAACCCTCAACTCAGTTTAGTGGGCCCTTTGAGAGGTCCAGGATGAGGCTGGGAAGACAAGTGAGAACAATCAGATGATATTTTGAAGCCTTACATTTTGCTAGATATCCCATGGTTTATCTGAAAGTAAATTTTGTGAAGTTATACAGTAGCCTACTGCCCAGTCCGGCACTTTCCAGATGTGTTGGGCTACAACTTCTATAACATTTTCTGAGCTACAAACTACTTGTGTAGCTGAAAGGGTTGTTCCCCCACTCTGGTTAAAAACAATTCTGCTTTTTTAAAGGGTGAGGTTGGGTGGTGGTGATGGTGGCTACAACATGGTTTGGGTAGGCATCTTTTTAGAAAGGAAAACTGAGCTCTCTATCAACTTCTGGAGATACAAGTCTGTCAGTTGTTGCCCCTGAAATGTGAGGTGGGAGGAAATAGGGTTCCTTGGGCCACATGTGTTCCAGGAACTATGCAATTCCCATGCCTGGATGTAAAATTCCATCACCCTGAACTATAACAGACAGGCACTGCCTAATATAGGGAGATACTGGACTGAGAAAGGCTAAGTGAGATGCTGAGTTTTCATTCCCCCCCCATTCGAAAAACAGGTTATAATAGAGAAGGCTAATTACACATACACAGATTGAAATAACCTGGAAGATAAATCAAGTCAACTATGTGAAGTCTAAGAGGAAAAGAGAAAAATATTCTAGTTGGGCTATGTTTGTGCATATATGCTAGATATGAAAACCATATATATCATAATATCAAAACATGAATACTAAATTAAAATAGCAACAAAAGATGAAATTACTTTCCTTAAGGAGAGAAATGTCCATGAACATTGCTCTTTCTGGCTGCAAAGCTATGAATATATAGTATATACACCTATTTGGAAGTAAGTACCACTGAACCCAAAGGGACCTGTTTCTGCATATACAAAAATATATTTATTTCATATAGAACTGGGCTCTTCTCATGTCTAGTGTGCATCCAGAGATGGGATGTATGTATGAGAATGAGGTCTGACTCTACACATTATCATCTATGGCTGATAACACAGACAAGTGCATGAACTGGAAAATATATTTGAGAAATTTCAGCCTACACAAAGACAAAGTGAAAGTTGTACATGGTTTCAGTGTTACATTCTGTAACTATACCAGTTAAGACTATGTTGTGTGAAGCAACCATTAATATATGATTTAAAAATAAAAATAAAAATAAAATAAAAATAAAGGATAATCTCTTCTGCTGATGGCTTGACTATGCAACATTATAGTTAAAGAGGTGGTGGTGGGAAAATCCCATTGTTCAATAGCTCTGCTATTGTCTGATGAATTGTTTAAACAATATTGGTACTACTTTAAAATGTGTAGAGATTCCTGTCTTTTTAGTTCAGTCTCAACATTATGTCACAGGAAGAGGACAAAAACCCTTTTAGTTAACAAATGGCATTTTTCAGAAAAAGAGACAATGGGCTTACGTTTGAAGTTTCTCGTTGTCTTGTTGTGAAGCCTCTAAAGCTTGCTGAAACTTTAATTCCATGTTTGTTCTCTCTTCTACTGTTTGCTGAAGCTGGGTTGCTAGCTCCTCATTCTGTAGAAGAAGCATGGATACAATGTCCTCCCTGTTCTTCAGAACTTTTTCATAAGTCAGAAGAGCAGAATTGAACTGATCTTTAAGGTTCACTTCTTGAGACAAAGATTGATGTAAGCTGACAAAAGAAAAATGAACACATTTCAGTGATGGGAAATACATGCCTAGAAAATTTAGTCCATAAAAATTGGCAAAAGATTTTTTTTAAAATGAATATATACAAAAATTCCACAACCAAAATATTCTAATATTAAATACAAACAGCAACACCAGAAGACAACTTGAAATGTCCATCCAATTAGAATCACAAAATCAATGGAAAGTTAGTATGTCAACACTTAAATAAGATTCATTGATGCAACCAATCTACTCTAATTGGAATTAACAATTGGATTTAAGCCAGTGACATTAAAATGAAATTAATGCAAAACTGAATTAATATTCTGTACATTGACACATGAACATGCAACATTCTTTACACTCCCTTATTGGATTCCCCTTATGACAAATTTATGAACCAGAAATTACCTTTAGACATTTTTTTTAAAAAGTTGTTATTGATGGGTGAGGGGAAAACCTCAGTTTTGATTATGTGCAAAGAACGTAGTACTGGCCAAGACCATAACATTTTATTACAGTCAAGGACATTTCTCAGGAACAGGGACGCAAGGATGCACTCTGGAACAGTTATATCTCCCAAGTTGAGTCACATTTTCTCAAGTTGCATGAAAAGAATATGCATATTCTACAAATGTGATTCTTAGGTGTAGGAATGGGCAAGGTGACTTATAACAAGAACTGCTGATGGATCAAAGAAAATGACTATTTGATTTAGCATCCTCTTACTACAAGTGCCTACAAGAAGCCTATCAGCAGGACAGGATGCAATAACATCCTTTCATCCTAGTAATGTTTACATAGAGGCATATTGCTCCCATTTCTGACAGTGGTATGTAGCCAATATGACCAGTAGCCATTGATTCCCTTATCCTCATGATTCCTCACTCACCACTCTTAGTGAGCATTTGAAGACAAATAGAATTTGAGCCTTAATGACTTCCCAATTGTTATTTTCAACTAATATATGCTGACTTCATCCATTGAACCAACTACTGAACAGTGAGTCAATACTTAGGTAAAAGTTTTAAAAGAAAGAGCTATGTTATTTGGTTACACCATAAAAACAAAAAGCAGGGCAAGGGCAAGAAGTAGGAGGAATTCAGCAGCACCTTTAAGACTAACTAACTTGTTTTAGCATGAGCTTTTGTGGATTTCATTTCACTTGTTCAGATACACTAATGGAGTAATATTAAAGCAATAAGTTTTAAAGTAGAGTCACATAGTTGTGGAATGACTTATAATAATATAAGATAACCCTCTCTGGATCAGAGCAAAGGCCTGTCGAGTCCTGCACCATGTTCTCAGAGTGACCAAGCAAATGCCTTTTACAACTATGTAACTGTAATTAAATACATGTGGCTGTAGTATTACTCCAATAGTGCATATGAAGAAATTGTTTGCTATCTATGGATCTTCATGCTAAAATACATTATTTAGTATCAAATCTGCAGCCAGATTCCTTTCCCTCTTTTCCTTTTCAACACTTATTTAAATCTCATTGATACAAAGAGTCTCCTTTAGTTGGGATTGGCAGTTATATTTTGGGCCAAGTATATGTGAACTGCATTTTCTCACAGTCATCCTTTATTACCTTTACCTCTCTCCTTGCCTCCCATTCTGTCTGAATTTGGTTTGTAAGCTCCTTGGGAAAATAACCTCTCTTTTTGTTATCATAACATGTCATGTACTACAAAAACAATGAATGGCAATAACAAAAGGCTACCAGTGGTATGCAAAAGACAATCTTTTCATGCAAATCCAAAGGATGACAGAAAGATAAACAAAACTACCTCCTCACAGATGGTTGTGGTGAAAAGTAGCAGATGCCGTGCCTTTTCTATGCGGCCCCACATTTGAACATGTTGTGAGCAATGACCTAAATACACAACTTTTCCAAGTTGCACAGCAGTCTACAAAAACTACTGTTACTTTTAAAATGTATTGCAAAGCTGTCATTCATTTAAGTTAAAATATTATTTTATGTTATGCAGACAGAAACAAAGTTCAAGTGATATTTAATGAAGACATGTGTTTATTTGATTCCACACAGAAAAACATTTTATATGCTTCCTTAGTGACCTGTTCTAAGGAACTCCCTACTGAAGGAGGGTGGATTGACTCCTTTCCTATTGTCTTTGCATCACCCAGCAAAGACTTTTCATATTCAGGTGGGTCTTTGGCAACTGACTTACCTCCTGCAGAAGGGGCTCTTAATAAATGGATGGATGCAATGTGTTATTTTCTTGGTATGTTTATAACATATCCGAGATGTTTTGATGTTTCCATTTTATACTTTGGTTATATTTGTTCTACTGTATATACTCATATGTAAGTCTAGAAATTTTTGTCAAAAAATTGACCCCAAAAAGCTGGGTGGGCTAATCCATGGGTCAATGTAAGTAGTGTATTTTAACTCTTCTCCTTCTTTGAGTAGAGTGGCAAAAGGTAAGAGTTTAGTTCATCCTGGGAGCACCCAAAAGCACCACCATCCCACTCTACTCTTTCCCTCATGATGCTGCTTCTGGCCTTTTTGAATGCTTGGGTGGGAAAATGGCACTGGTGGCACCTCTGATACTTTCCCTCAAAGGAGTGCCAAGAGGAATTGGGCTTAGAAGGATCTGAATGAGACATTTCTGTATGAAGACAGTAAATTTCATCCTTTACATCCTTTGTTACATTCCCCTAAATTTTATCCTTGACTTACCCATGAGTCACATCAAAATCCATAATTTTGTCCCCAAAACATGTCCTTGACTTATACATGAGATTGACTTATAGTCAAGTATATGCAGTATTTAAATTGTACATTGCCTTCAGAAGAAAGGGAGATAATAAATTGAATATTTTTAATATACTATTTTGAATATAAATGCCAAATATTTGGGAAATAATTGTGATCGAAGATCCATATTTTAAACACATTGATACAATGCAAAAATGAATATTTTCACATCTGTTATTCAACTTCACAGAATTATTATTATTATTTATTGTTGCTGTTAGCTAGTAAAAGCAGGTTTCTGGAAAAACCGTATTACCTTCAAACATGTATACTTTAATATATGTCATATTGGACATATAGTGGTGGTAAATGTTAAGCAAATGCTCAAATAATCATAAAAGTCATTAGGGATTGTAGAGTCAACAATTTACCATAACCATGTACCTTAATTAGCATTGTGTTTTTCTTTTAGCTTATTTTAGCACTGGTTTAAAATAAGTAAAATTAGATTAATAAGTAGAGGACAAAATGAAATGAAAGAAATGAAAGTCAGTTAAAAAAATCCGCTGAAGGTGGGAAGAACTTTTATATCAATGTAAACTAAATAGTTGTGGTATAGCATTTGTAAAAGGTGAAAGATTTATACGATCTGAAGAGAAAGCAGAATTTGTATTTGGTGTGTTAATTTTTTAATGTTTGATATATATACCGTATTTTCCTTCGTATTAGATGACTTTCTAAGCAGGAAAAG
>CM034701.1:44877330-44924769 GCA_020142125.1 Phrynosoma platyrhinos
ATATATATATATATATATATATATATATATATATATATATTGCAAACATTAAAAATATATATAAAACAAAACATCTATAACTAGCCATGTAAGGCGGGTCTCAATATAGGGTGGCAATGTGATCTGCTTCATAGAGTACAATCTTCTATTTGACACGCTGTCCAGTTCAAGATAAATCACCATGTGAAAAGAGAATAGGGATGTGATGTCTAGCAATGTTTAATAGCACTAGGTCAGCAGATTAAACAGATGTGCAGGCTACCTGGAGTCTCTCTTCTCTACCATCAATTACTGCTAAACGTGCATCAATATCTATGTAATATAAATAAATGTAATGCTAACCTGTGTCCCATTTTTTTTTTAGTTCTTGTTGTTATGCATCTTCATGTTTCTTTTAATTATCATGACCATAAGGCAAATCTACCATGGGGTTTCTTGGCAAGATTTGTTTACAGGCATTTCCTCTTTTTAGGCAACACTTCCCACTAGATTTCCTAGGTCTTAGAGCCTGGCCTCTTTTCTCTGGTCTTCATGGTGAAAGGGAGGGATCTCAGAGTAAGAACATTGTCTTGAAAAGAATTTGTGTGATTTCCTCATCAGTTAGACTTTGCATTTTTTATGTAAATGACATACTCTCTACAACTGTGATAGATGCGTAATGAGGCATGCCTAATGACATCACCACAGCCCGCCCCTTCAAAAATCACCAGGGCCTTGTGACATCAAAAGGGGTCCCTCTGGGTCTCAGATTTTGGCCCCGAAATCTCAAGGCTTGGATAGTCCTTGTAAACCTTGTAGATGTAAACCTATCACAGTTTAGGGATTTGCACACATGCCATTCTGGTGCTATGTCTGTGAATTGCCATCCCCTCCTGCATTTTCAGGACATGGAGCAAAGTCGAAGTTCAGCTTCCTCAGTCTTTCAGACCAGTCTTCCACACTGTGGTGCCCTCCAGGTATTTTGTATTTCAATTCCCATCAACTCCTCCCAATATAACCAGTATCAAGAATGCTAGGGGCTGTAGTGCAGCAGATCTGGAGTGCACCAGGTTAGTGAAGACTGCCTGCAATAATCTGTCCAGCTAATAGAAAGATCAATGAAACAGTATCTATCTGTAAGGCTGCAATTCTATGTCCACTTTCTTTGAAAAAATCCCTCTTGAACTTAAGGGGTTTTACTTTTCAAGAATCATGCACATGATTGCACCAACACCAGCTATTGGAACACAATAAAATGTGTTCACTAAGTATTATTTAATTATTATATAATTAAACTTATAGTTTCATTCCACATTTCCTGCAGGTTATGGCTATGATAATGGTTATCCTGTTTTCCTTCATAACAAAGCTGTGAGGTAAGTTATGCTGAGCAAAAACAACTTTCACAAATGGCAGCACTTACTGACTGAGCAGGGGTCTTATATTTTTTTCCATCCAAAATGGACACTCTATAAAATCTTAGCCCTATCTTGCTATGCCACTGTTGTCTTTGTTTTGTTTGCTTGACTGCAAATCTTAGGTGTAGAGATTGGGTATTAAATCTCTGAATGCCTTTGCTAGTAAGAAATGAGCTATAAATTGTGTTCTCCTGTTTTGAAAGTTGAAAAGTTAGCACTGAATAATAAACAATGAGCACTAGCACATTCCCCTTATTTCTTTTATTCAGAAAGAAAAATGCCTGCATTGCCATATCATATAGAAATTAAAACCCACCACACATGCATAAGTAAAATATGGCTGATTTAATAGGAATCCAGAAGTTAAAGGTCAGAGTATTGGTATGTCATTACATCTACCACCTGAGGTTGTTTGAAAATGGTGTGAAGTACCTATTCAATTAAATAAGAACACTTTGAAGCTATAAATAATGTATAAAGAGATATGAAAAAAATCCATAGAGCAGAGACTCTAAAAAAGAAATCATTCTCTGAAGAGTAGCAGATAAAATATATTGATTTGCATTTCCCCAGAAGTGGAGAAAAAAATTAAGTATGCTAGTATTTCAAAGAAACACTGAAAGCTACACAAGCTGAAGGTATCACTGCCCCACTATTAATGTGCCTGAGTAGAACCGTGTTTCATAACAGAAGCCTAGATTTCCATTTCTAATGTTGCAATTCTGTGTGAAGTGACTTACATTTAAGAAAAGATGCATAGCATCAAGGTACATAACCAACATTTATTTATTACGTTTATGTACCAATCTTTGCAAGAAATTACGTAGCACTTTACAAATAACAGTAAAAAAAGCAAAATAGAACACTAATAAAACAATCCTGTGAAACCCAAAATATTCATTCAATCCAACCAGAAGTGTGATAATAAATACTGTAAACAGTTCAACAAAACAGAAGACTTAGGGCTTTTGCAGACTGCTAGAAAAGGAGTTCCACAAGGAGGGCGTCATTACTGAAAATGCTCTTGCCCAGGTCATTACACTTGGAGGCATTGCCCATGGGTAGAAATGCAAGCAGGACAGGCACTCTGATGGGAATCTGACCCCTACATCAGTACCCCAAAGTATTGTCAGAAACAAGCAGCCAGTGCAGATCCCAGATGTAATATAATTGGCTATGCACACTATGAATGATTTTCTCCACCTGCTGCAGCATTCAGACTATCTTCAATGGCAATCCTATGAAGAACACATTGCACTAGTCCAATTGCAAAGTTTTTACATCATGAGGAAGAATACAAAACCCTGCCACAGCCTGCAGTTTAAAAGACATGAGAATAAACATATGCCTCCCTCCCTCCATATTACTCTCTGGAAGTGGTCAGGAAGGACAGAGCAGAACAACATATAATTGTGTCTTCAGTTCTTATCTTGCAGAGTTGCTCCAGGACACCATAGCTAGTGGTCTCCAAAGTCACAGAGACATTCAGGAAGAACAAGAGAGTTGCAGCCCCCCTTCTCTCCTCGGGGCATAGGAAATTAAACAGGATAGCCAAGACACTTTTAAAGCCAACCCCACGCTTAAAGTCTGGCAAATACGTTTCATCTAAGCACATTCAAAACTGATGGGGATGCTCACCATTGTCTAATGGAAACCTTCCTTACAAGCAGGTGCACTCACTCTTCTTTCAAGGCCAACACCACCGTTCCTTCCCTCAAAGAAGCAAATACCAACCCTTGGGCCCACCTAGTTAACTTTCTGCCACTAGTTTTAATTTCATTTTGCTGGGCAATGATCCACAGCGTAGATGATGGTATAAATTTGGGCTTTACCAATTGAACCTGATCCCATACATTTAGACCAGATGGTGCCCTAAGCATCTCTTCTTGTATTGTATATCCTACAGCAACTAGTTCAGAGCAAATCCAAGTGACTTTGCCCTTACACATTTGTCACAGCTCACTGCAGAGGACTCCGATGACCCAGAAAGCAGGATGGAACCAACTAGCCCCTTTAGGGAAGCTAAGTAAACAGTATGATTTACCAGAACATCCAAAAGCTCAAAGGCCTCAGGTTTATGTTTGTTCCACATAAAGGTACATGAAAACATCACGTCTGATGTGGCTTCTTCTCCAGCACTATATTTCAGAGTTCATATGATTTTCTTACTGACATGCTTTACTGTGTAATTCACTCCCCTTAATAAATGTTTTCAACTTCTAAGGGAGGTTTTGTGGGATGCAGTGGTTGAACCAGGGCTGGATTAAAGCATGAAAGGCTCTAAACAAAAAGCCCACATGGCATTGTTATTATTCTAAAAATTGTATTTGGTTTTGTATTTAAAGGCCCCACATAATCTAAGGCCCTGAACTTAACTGACTTTGCTCGTGCATAAATCTGGCACTGGGTAGAACACAGCATTACAAAGCCCACTATTTGAGGCAGCGCAGTTCATTCTTTTACTTCAGAACTCTACATCTTCATGGTCAAACTATATGATACTCTAAATACATAACATGCAGTTATATCACATACCTTCCAACATTTCAGAGATGAAGGCAGGACATGCTTGGCCAAGCAACACCAGAGTGTGGTCAAGCTAGTAAAACTTATAAATGAGGAAGAACACACAAGAAAGAAGAAGCCACAGCAACTTGTTTTTGTGAGAGTTTACAGGTAACAGTGAGATTCCATCCCTCTCCTCTCCTCTCCTCTCCTCTCCTCTCCTCTCCTCTCCTCTCCTCTCTCATAGTGGCATCGCTAGGGTTGGCATCACCCGGTGTGGTAACTCATGGTGTTATCCTCCCATTGACCTCCTCCCATCCCATCCCAATTCCTTAATAATGTTTTTGGTATTAATGTTATTCATAAATTATAATTCTTGTATTATCACCAAACATAATGGCAATAGTTGTGACATATGAGAACAAGAGTGGTGTAGTGGTTTGAGTGTTCAATTATGACTCTGGAGACCAGAGTCAATTTCCGCTTGGCCATGAAACTCATTGGGTGACCTTGGGCAAGTCACGTGCTGTCAGCCTCAGCGGAAAACAATGGCAAACCTCCTCTGAACAAATCCTGCCAAGAAAACCCTATGATAGGTTTGCCCTAGGGTCACCATAAGTCTCAAATTACTTGAAGGCACACAACAGCAACAACTATCAACATTAAAATTGTATCTTTATGCACAGCCCCAATATAATTACATATGCATTGTTTCATTTGGTTAAAGGGAAAATTTGGTAAGATGTGATTTTTTTTTTTAAAATTAAAAACAATAAAAAATTAAAATTATTTTTTTTATAAAAACCTATGGCCTTTTTTTCTTCCCACTGATCCTCACCACACTCACACCATCTCTTCAGCATTTAAAAGTGATACAGCCCATTTCTGCCTTCTGAAGAGGAGAGGTTTGGATTTAGATTGCACTCTTATAAACCTTCCCTTCCCCATACTATGCACCTGGTTCCAATTGTCACCTTTCCGCATCTATAAAAAGAGAAAAAAATTCTCTACATACTACATTTGTAGAGGAGCATTTTGCTTGGTCCTTATTCTTTCACATGCACAGAAGTTGTCACACATCTGGTGTGTTCAGATAACTAATAACTCAGATTTCTTGAAAATTGTGTTCCACCATGAATGAAGCAATCTGCTTACACATGTGAAGTCGTAGGCTTTCATGGCCGGCATCCATAGTTTTTTTGTGGGTTTTTTTGGGCTGTGTGGCCATGTTCTAGAAGAGTTTCTTTCTGAAGTTTGAAGATGCCAGCCACAGATGCTGGCGAAACATCAGAAAGAAACTCTTCTAGAACATGGCCACACAGCCCGAAAAAACCCACAAAAAAAACTATGCTTACACATGCTTCCTGATTGTCTCCACTGCAAGCAAGGACAGCTAAATAAGCAACAAATCTTACTGGAACAATACCAGCCTGGCCCTTTAGCTTGTTTCTGCCCCAACAAACTAGATAAAGACCCCATGGTTTGTTACTGATGTGCTTCTCCAATGACAGATGTTGGGAGAGGAAGGGGCTAGATTGCCTAGTCTGGACATCAGAAAAGGCAAACACAAAAAGACCATCATTTGCTTAGCAACTCCCATTTCAAGTGGGAGCAACCAAGAAGGTTGTATCAGTACACTGCTTGTAAATAATAAGTCATAGCTATCCTGGACCCTTGGCTTACTGTGACATAATTATCTAGAGAACCTTGAGTGTTATCTGGGACTGCCATCTTACATACACTTTTGTGGAAACAGGAAGAAAAGAGCTTACTGTATATACTTGACTATAAGTTGATCTCATGGATAAGTCAAGGGCAGGTTTTGGGGTCAAAATTATGCATTTTGATATGACCCGTGGATAAATTGAGGGTAAAATTTAGGGCCACGTAACAAAGGATCTAAAGGATGAAGCAAAGGAAAGCAATGCCAAAGAGCTTACAAAATTCCAGCAGGCATCACTGTTTGTGCTCACACTAAAGGCTGGATAGATGAGAGAATGGAGGTGTGTCAGTGCTTCCAGGACAGATCATACTCTTGCCTTTAAAAGGATGGTTCCTTTTTTAAAGTAAAAGTTAAAATACAATACTAACACTGACCCATGGATACATCAACTCTAATTTTGGGGGTCAATTTTTTGTATAAAATTTCTAGACTTATATATGAGTATATATAGTACATATATTGAGTCAAAACCTTTAGATTATCTGGCCCAGTAGGGTTTACAAAGACACAGGTAACCACAAGCCCTAAGGCCAAATGTGACCCTTTTAAGAGTCCCAATCCAATCATCTAGGGTTCCCAGAAGAGTATGCTCTCATTACCATGACTCTTAGTGGTTCTCCAGCTTTTTGTGCAGGTGCTGAAATGGCTTTCTGTGAGGTTTAGCTGTTTGCAGTAAGAACTTTAAGAATTCCTGATGTTGGCCTACACTGACTGACAACAGTTTTCTAGGGTTCAGGTAGGAGGGTTTTTGCCCCAGCATGCACTGGACAATCTGACGATTGTTCTTCAAGCAAACATCTTCTTTATGCAAAGCATTTCCTTCCCCAGTGAGCTTCTGCCCTTCCCCAGAACTCCATCAAACTCTCTTGAGTAGCCTGTTTTCAACTAAACATGACAAAGATTGCACTTCTTGGCCAATTTAAATTCAAAAAGCAATATGCCATGATATTCATTTAGAATTTGTATGCAAGAGAAGAATAAACATAGTTAATGTCTGGGTGCATCTACACTGTAGAAATAATGCAGTTTGACACCACTTTAAGTGTTGTAACTCCATCCTATGGATTCCTGGAATTTGTAGTTTTACAAGGTCTTTAGCCTTCTCTGCCAATAAGTGCTGATGTACCACAACTACAAATCCCAAGATTATGTAGGATGGAGCCATGGCAGTTAAAGTGTTGGCAAATTGCATTATTTCTACAGTGTAGACGAACTCTCCATGTAACAGTCCCAAAATTGTAACAACGTTATGCAGAATGCTATTTTTTAAAAAACAAAAACAAAAGCAGGACTTGGCTTAAAACAACAACATTCTACCAGTATGACGTCTTCTTATATCTCTCATAATTCTACCTTTTTTGCAAAGTGAAGAATTCAGTGAAGTGCCTATTGAGTTAAAAGCGACAATTTCTTGATAACAGCAATCTCTTGGCAATGCAACACAAATCAAGTATTTGACTCACCTCAAAACAAGTTCAACTTAATGGCTGTGCAATATGCCACTTACTTTTATTATCATCTCTAGGGAATATGTTTACCCTGCTTTAAAATTTATATGTCTCATTTTGCAAGCTGCTTTTCAAAAATCAGTTTGAAGGAAAGAGTGATTCAGGAGACAGAGCGGAAATCAATTCCAATTCGATATTGATAGCTACTGTGTGATGTAAACTGTGTGTTCTTTCTAATTAAATGTAAACACACTCGGTTCTAAAGTCCAGCAGCGATGACAACAGCCACTAGAATGGATTGCTTAAGCATTGATCAACTGATTTGTCTGAACCTTTTGTTCATACCATAGGTATTCTTGAGCAATCTGTGGCAGGGTTAGTGTCAGTTCCAACTGACTTCAGTTTAGGTCATCTTTTGGTAAAGAGAGAAAGAAAGAGAGAGAGAGAGAGAGAGAGAGAGATTTGACAAGAATGTGGAGTCCTCAATAATACCTGAAGTTATTCATTAACTATGTCCTTCTGATAGCTAATCAATACCATTGGAAAGAGCCAAGCACACTGTTCTGAACTGCCCCTCTCCCAAAAGCCAAATCTTGGTAAATATTTAATGGCAGTAAAGGGGTTTTCTTATCAAAGTGATATGTTAAAGAACTCTTAAAAGAAACTTTATCTTCCTCCTCTCCAGCAAAATTAGTTCAGTAGTTAGAAAGCTCTGATACGAAATGCTTGAAGGAATGCATTTCAAACCACATTTTGGAGAGCAGAGGATATTCAGCACTGGCCATGGCCTGTAAGTGAAAATTACAGGTAGACTCATATATCTGAAGAGACATCTTTAAAATCCGATATTTCCGTGGTGAAACATCACCACATAATGAGCTAGATCTAGACTATGGCAGCTGTTCATCATTCCCACTGAAACCAGTGCAGCCAAGCTACATGTGACCTTATTTGTATAGTTAAGGGCGAATAAAATAAGGCAATTATACATTGTACGAAGTCTGAGTTTAGGAAAACAGTCAGCACTTTTGCATTGGTTGCTCTCCCTTTTATAATTTGCCCTTTTTCATATGTAAATTGTGTCTTTCATTCCTTGCTATGTATCAGGGGTGAAAAGCATATGCCCTCTCCTGTTGCCACTGTATTTGTCAGTGCTGCAAAAGTTAAGGAGTAGAAAAACAAAAATCATTTGCTCTCTCTAAAACAAAGGTGGGCACAATGTTGCCCATCAACTACATGCCCCCCCAGCTCTTTCTGTAGTTCCTCAAGAGTCTCTGTACCCATATTTTTTTCCTACGATTTGTTTTTCATCCAAAATGGCTAATAATACCCTCATAGCCTCACAACCAATTTGTCCTTATGGGATGGAAACTGAAGTCCATCTGGTCACTTCCAGTTTTGAAAAAAGTCTCTAGATCTGGTACATGGAGCCTTAAAGTAACCAGAGTGGGTATATGCTTAATATTAATATTGCTTAATATTGATTATATTTTTTCCACAAATACAATTTTTTGGGGGAACAGTGTTTTTCTTCTCCCTCAGTGGCATAAAAAGGAGTAAGGGAATAAAAAAGCCTTTTCTCTCCTCCAATTTTCTCAGGAGATTATCACATTGGCTTTAAAACGCCTTATCCCCGATGGGATAAAGGTGTATTTAATTTTCAAAATTGGTGTTATTGCATTCACCTATGCTGGGGCAATTGCAACCCATATACAGCCCAGATGCTAACAGAGTTTATCCTGTGCCTTTTCAATCCTGTTTTTGAAAAGGCACAGGATAAGCCTGGCTTGCATCTGGGCTGCATCCAGGCTGCATTTGCCTCAGCATGGGTGAATACGGTAATACCCATTTTGAAAATTAAATGTGCCTTTATCCCATTGGGGATAAGGTGCTTTAAAGCCAATGCGCTAATCTCCTGAGAAGACTGGAGGAGAGAAAAGGCTTTGTTCTCCCCTCACCTCTTTTTATGCCTGAGAATGAAGAAAAACACTGTATGCCTATACACTTTTATTTCCCCTTAAATATGGAAGTAATTTTATTCTCTATACACACACACCCAAGCCCTTTCAAGGGATGGCTGCAAACTTTCTGGATATTTATTTTCTTTTGTTTTTTATAGGGTTGGATTGAAGGAAGGTTGATGCAACCTATGGATAATATGGTGGTGATGATTACTCTGTTAACAATGTACACAAATCATTTAAAATTTCACCCCAAGGTGTTTTTTTGCTGTGAGTTAGTAAGCCCTATTCAACTCAATGAAGCTCAAACATTAGCACAACTAGTCCTCAGATTATGTCAAGAAGCCACTTTGTTCCACTAACAGCATAATGGTATGCATAGTTATTTAGAAATAAACCCCACTGGAGTTTATTTGCATAGGTGCGTGCAAAGGTGTGGAGTCTTAGGAGATAATATTAATCAAAACAGCTGGCCTAGAATCAGAGATGGAGGAAGGAATGAAAAATGAGACTGCTATCAATTTACCTCTCAAGTCTTCTCTACTCCAAGCCAAACATACACAAGTCCCTAAATTGTTGTCATAAGGCCTGGTATCCAGACCTATGATCATCTTGGTTGCCCTTCTCTGGACATGTTCCAGCTTACCAATATCCTTCTTGAACAGGGGTGCCTAGAACCGAACACAGTATTCCAGGTGTGGTCTGATCAAAGCAGAATGGCACTAATACTTCCCTCGATCTAAGAACTATAATCCTGTTGATGCAGCCTACAATTGCACGACTTTTTAAACCACTGTACCATATTTTAATGCATGAAATCTATCCCTTTTCTGCCATAGACTTAATTTTTTCTTCAGCACTCATTTTATAGGGATGAGAGCTAGCTGAATATTCTCGTTATTTTTGTTGTTGTTGTTAACTGCCCTCAAGTCAACCTCAGCCCATGGCAACCCTGTATAGGAGCAAGTTCAGCCCTTCCTCTTTTCCCTGCCATACTTGCTGCTGGTTGTCTGCTCTGCCACTGTGATCTTTGTTAATTGTTCAATTGCCTGTTGTTTGTTGTTGTTTTAATTCTATGATGTTTAATACTGTTTTAAGGGGTGGGAGAATTCTGGGACTGTACATGTGTGATGTTTTACCACTGTAAGCCGCCCTGATTGCATCTGCAGAGGGGTGGGATATAAATAAATTTTATTATTATTATTATGAGATATCTCCATTATTATGAGACTCCCTATCCTTCACTGCTTTGCTTGGTTCCTGTAAAGTCATATCCTTGACCTTCTTAATAGAGTCCATCCATCTAGCATGTAGCCTTCCTCTCTTCCTACTTCCCTCCACTTTTCCTAGCATTATTGTTTTTTCTAATGAGTCCTCTTTTCTCATGATTTGTCCAAAATACGACAGCCTAAGTTTGGCTTCCATGGAGATTTCTGGCTTGATCTGCTCGTTTAACTTTTTTGGCTGTCCACAAAACCCTTAGCACTCTTCTCCAGCACCAGGAGTTGATTTTCTTCTTATCTTGTTTCTTAATTGTCGAGCTCTACATCCATACATGGTAATAGGGAATACAATAGCTTGTAGGATTCTTGTTATACTCTTCATCAAAGTAATGCATAAGGAAGATCTATCCTGAAATGGATCTATTAAAATGGATGCTTGTTCTACCATGACTTTCTCTTCCGTTGTAACACTTTCAAAACATGGTCTGCTCAGCACAAGTCATCAGGAGATGGTACAATCATAGGATCACAGAACCATAGAGTTAGAAGGGGACTCATAGGCCATTGAATCCAACCCCCTAAAACAGTCCTATAATAGTACCATGGGACTGCCAGTGAGTGATGCCTTTCCCCTCTATAACAAAAAGCAAATATGTTAATAGAAAAATATTAATAGGCTAGCTAGAATATTTTTTCTAATATGTATTAGGTTTGTCTTACCAACAGGCTTTATGTGGATACACATTGAAAAACATCATCTGTCACAACATTATCTGCTGTGAGCCACCCTGAGTCCAATTTTGAAGTGTGTGTGTGTGTGTGTGTGTGTGTGTAGAAAGAGAGGGAGTGAGAAAGAGAGTGTAAATAAATAAACTTGGCACTGGATATAGAATACTTACTGTAATGTACATTTTAAGATTATAATTAATAAAGAAAGGGACCCTTTCACACTACACATTACACTACAACTGTAGCCTTTGTCAGTTGCCATATAACTGCTCATATAATTAAATATCATATTTAATATAATTAAGTATCCGTTTGGAATACCATCTGCTTCAGACCTGATACATCTCAGTTTATTGGTATAAACTTGGTAAAATGGGTGATGACAATCCCCTAAGAAATGTTTCAATGGGCAAATAATTAAGATGTCAGAAAAATCCTAGTTGTCTAAGTGTTATCAAATTATGGGTTTAGTGTAAAGGCCTAGTGATTTCAGGTCTAACAAAAATGTTTTTAACGTAGCATATTAGAGCACAGATAGACATATCAGCCATGTCAGATACAAGATGTATGAAATGGTGAGCAAAGTAAATTTTAAGAAAAATATCTGTCCTTCCCATGGGCAGTATGTGGATTTTACCTGTCTCCACTTTGAGCAAATGGACACAATAATGCAACAAGGGATATAATAGGGCATCCCTGTATCTGTAGCTATTGGGTTTGGTGGGTGCCAGAGCACTGGTAGCAGCCACTTCGAGCAGCTACTGCCACCTGGGAAACAAACAGCCAGTGGTGGCATGACAGATTTGTCTCAGGCAGCAAAACACTTCTTGATTCTTCTTTTTAAAAAAGAGCCCATGGTGCACCTTGATTTAGTCTTTCAGCAATCATGACAAAACCAGTACAGGACGTTCACAAATAATGTCCATTATTTGCTATTAGCTTTTGGGACACAGCCTTTAGCTAGCCTTGATTTATTTACCTAATACTGGTTTAAATCATATTTTTGGTAATGGCTACTGCACTATCAGTGATTCATTGATATGCGGTGTGAAAAAAGTACTAGCTTTTGACACCTTTCAGGTAGAGTGTGACCCTAAGCTCTTGGACCATGTTTTCCCAGTTAACATTTAATTGACATTGTAGTTAACATCTAATTGACATTGTTGTTATGTGCTTTCAACCTTTCTTTACAAGATTTCTTCAGAGGAAGTTTGTCAGCTTTCCTCTAAGGCTAAGAGGAAATAAATCTCCACTAGAGATTTGAACTGTGATCTCCCAGAGTCCTAGTCCAACACTCAAACCACTATACTGCACTGGCTGTCATGCATGGCATACCACTCCAGCATGCCTCCTTTCAACCACTATAACCCACTGGCTGCCACACATGGCATACAACTCCAGCATGCCTCCTTTCAATCACCTTTCCTATTTATAGTTCCTCCATCCCATAAAGATGATCCTCCTAGTATTTTACTTGTTGCTGCTGCATCTTTATAAAAGAAATCTGAGTAACTCAATACTAGCAAATGTTTTTGAGGCAAAGCACATATACAGTTACACTAACCTCATAAAATGTAACCCTATGTCAGGGGAAAGAGAGGCAGCACAGGGCATTGTGTTTCCCAGTCACTTAGAAAAGAGAGATGTTTCAACAAATGAAAACAAACCTGCCCCCCCAAAAACCCCAAAACCTGCACAACAACCCACAAACAACACTATCCTTCTTGTGCCTTCTTAGTTTTCCTTTTCAGACCTCTTTAGTACCTCTAAATGAAAGAAATCTCAAATTCCACAGAATAACTGCAATCACTGTTTAGAAGCAATACCTGAGCCTCCTCCACCAGCAGCCCTCACTTCATAGGGATAATTGTGACACTTAAACTGAAAAATTTCTGGGCAGAATCTCTAAGGCAGAAATAGATCAAGTGCTTCAAAATCAGTTCAAAAATATTTAAAAAGAGATCATTCAATCAAGTTTGCACGCAAATTAAAAGTGTATGCTAAAGTATATGTATTAAGTATATGAATTAATGGGTTCCATGCAAGAACACATTGCAACCATCATATGAATTTGATGTTAGCTTTATTAATTCACTTTCCTAGATAATTTCTGTGCTAGCAAAACATATAATATGGGGTCCATGAAGGACTAATCAATGGCTGCTATTACACACATACACATGTGTGTGCACACAAGATCACTTATTGTTAGTAGTGCAAATCTTCTGTTTAATCAAGAGTTAAAATATGCACTGTAATTCCTTATTTTCATAATATTTCTTTTGACAAAGATAACAGCCATGAAAACAGTTCCCACCTGGCTAAACCTGACTTACAGGTTTTGTTATGGGGAAAAATGACTTAATTATTGAAATGGATCTATTAGAACCATCCCCCAGTCCACCTTGCCTGCTCCACCTGCAGATGAACTTCAAATGACCTGTTTTATGCAAAAAGAATTGTAATAACTTGTACTAAAAGCTGTTATAAAGGTAAGACTGCTAAGAAGACAAAAGCATGATTCAGAAATACAAAGGATGCCCCTAGAGGAGAGAGCTTTTAAAAAGTCACCTTTTACCAAGTTTATTTTTACAGTGAATAAACAGCTGTAATAACTTGAACTGTGTTATAACCTATTTCCTTAGTGTTAATTAGTCCTTGAAACTCGCCTAAATTGATTCATTAAAACAAGAGATAGTGTCAGGAGTAACACACTGAATGTCATTTTTCCATAGGAATTTCCATAGTAAAAAGGATAATTTTGTAACAAGAGCTCCACACTTTCATTTTCCCACCTAAATAATACTACTAAGAGATACTGTTATAGTAGTATTTTCCAATTTCAAAATGAGAAAGTGAAAGTCACTTTTCTAAAATAATATTAATAATAATGTTTTCCAATGCATTTTGGAAAATTAACCATTATTCTACTTGTAATTGCATTCTGACTAGCACACAGCTATTTTTTAAAATATATTTTCATTAATGTTGGCAAATGTTATACTGCCTACTGCTAACCATATAAGATTCCTACTCTGCCAATGCAATAGCTGTAACTTACAAGGAATCACCAAAGGTTGACTCTAGTCTCCTTGGACTCTGCCCATTTAAGAAAAGAGATGACCAAGAAGTACCTACTTGTCACATCCAGGGCTAATTAACTTTTGCCTCCAAAGCCATCAAACACCAAAAATGTTTTAGGATGGCCAGCAGTAACCCCTGGAAATGAGGAAATTGAAATAGTTAAAGAGTTCCCATATGTTGGATTGATCAGAGTTCAGACTGCAGTCAGGAAATCAGAAGACGACTAGTAATGGAAAGGGCATGAAGGAACTAGACAAGATAATAAAGAGCAAAGATATGCAACTGAACACTAAAGATAGAATACTTGAAGCCATTGTGTCCCCCATCACCATGTACAGATGTAAGAGTTGTATGGTGAAGAAAGCCAATAAAAATAAAATAAACTCATTTGAGATGATGCACTGAAGAAGAGTGACAAGGATACTGTGGACAGCCAAGAAGAAAACCAAACTGAGGCTGTCATACTTTGGCCACATCATGACTGTTTAGAAATGATAATAATACTAGGAAAGGTGGAGGGCAGTAGAAAGAGAAGACCTCATGTCAGATCAGTGAAGTCACGGGCCTGAAATTACAGGACCTAAGTAGTGCAGTGGATGATAGGGGATGTTGGAGATATCTCATCCAATGGGTTGTCATGAGTTGGGGATGACTCGAGGGCAGTTAACAACAACTACCCCTGGAAGTGCTATTTGGTGATAAAGTATCAAACTCTGGGGTGGAGCTCTCCAGAGACAAGTGATGGTCCAATGTTGTCCTCCAATCCTGGGCAATTGCTCATCCCTACTGTAGTACATGTACTAGAATAAAATGTATGTATATATCCCTCTAAATTGCCTGCTAACTCATGGTGACCCTTTAAATTTCATAGGGATTTTTGAGGCAAGAGATAAACAGAGGTGGTTTTGCCAGTGTTCTAACAATTCAATTCGGTCTTAAGGAACTAGAGTTGGATGTTTTCAAAATAAAAAGGTGAAAAAGACAAAGAAGAAAAGAATTCCAAGTTCCCAGAAGTAAAACAAAACAAAAAAACTAGCTGAAATTCCTAATGAATATTAGGTGACAATCATTATGAGAAAAAGTACAATAGGCTTTTTCTATGTAGCCAAATACCTACTGAGCCTAGAAATAAATATTTTAAGTTGATTTTAGAATGTTATTTGCTTCTTACAAATCAATTCTAGTATTCTTTCATTAGTCATAATCTTAGTTTACTATGTTATGACTTTATAGCTCTTGATGCAGACACTTCCACTGTGCTCGCTTTGCAGTACATATACCAAAACTGGAATGATGCAGAAAAGATTTCCATTGAAAGTGATGTATTTTGTTTGTGCCACAGGAAAATAAACATTTTGATAAGGAATAAGGAATAAGGGGAGGATGTTGAGATGCAATATTCAGGAGGAATTGTGACTGGGCCATGAACTTTTAAAGTAAGCTGCTTAGCCTTCTAACACATTCTTCATTTTCCTGGGAAGATGAATAACTATAAGAACATCATTCGGGGGTGTGGGGGGGAGGAACGAATCTAAAGTACAGACTCTGTAGCACAGTTGCTAACCCAAGTTATGTTTTGGGATGAAAGAAGTCCTTTGTCAAACCGGCACAACTAAGGAGATTGTTAAGAATTGTACACACTAGTGCTGGGACACCCAGAGAATCACAATCACAAATTAAATGATAAAACATCACTCAGATGTGAGTGCAACATCAGTTTATCACATTTAGATGCAAGGCATACTAAAGATGGCTTTAAAAGGGAGAACTGAGGGGAAAGGTTTAAACATACTATAGTGAGTGACTACACTGTGTAGAAGAATTTCAGCAGCCTGCCTCATCAAGTACTGACAAATGGAATGTGAGAACTGTTCCTTAGATGAAAGGAGGCAGCCTGAACAATTCAGCTAATGGGATCACACTGAGCTAATGGGATCACTCTGACTTCCTTGGCTTCTGTGGGCATATGTCAGAATCCTCATGTTATTTTAAGGCAGTTTCTTTTATTTGTATATTCACTAGCAGTCGGCCATGACAGGTTGGGAGAATTTTGAGGCAGTTAAAACACAGCCACATACTTTACAAAAGTGTAAGACAAAAAGCAAACTCTCTGAAAAACATGTTTCTGGAAAGAGAAAAAAAAACAACACCACACAGCATGCAACTACATACTGGAGCGAGGTTGCTTTTTGTTAGTCCTCAGTAAAACCTCCAAGTTTAAGTTTCTTAGAGTTTAAAAACTACTTTGAGAGTTCACTACGTACAAAGTGGAGAAGCCTGTTGCAAGAAAACCCAAAACAGCAACAATAAATTCTCTAGGAGAACTGCAGCTTCTAGTTACCTAAGAGAGATTGCATGACTAATGAAATGAACAGAATGAAACTACTTGCTAGTAAGTGTGCTTACGACTGTGACTTAAGCATACATACAAAGATAAATGCTTGGTCTCACACACAGCACATCACTGGGTGATGAACGAAGGTAAAAACGTTTCCCAAATTCTGTGCTTGTTGACTTTTAACTCCTTTCTCCACATGTTGCTATAGTTGCCCCTCCATTTTCACAGGGGATCTGTTCCTGACTCCCCCCCCCGCAAAAACAGAAAACTGCAAATATTCAAGCCCCATAGGACTGAATGGGGGTGCACGCTTATGGGTGCGCCCCCCATTTTGTCCCCTTCCGTTTGCCACCCAAAAATGGGTGAGGGACGCAGACTTGAAGTCTGTGAAAATGGAGGGGTAACTATATTTTTTGAGATTCATACTTCAACGAACAAAATGATTTTATAGGGTGAAATATAAGTAAGTTCATATAAAACTGTTTTCCCATTTGTATAGACAACATATTCTTTATGCAACTCTACTACAAAGACTTCATGCAATTTTACTACTGAGACTATACATAATAAACTCCTTTTTGTCACAGTGAAGCACCTTTTCATTTTCCAGCTGTAAATTGTAAACTCGTATACACAACTAATCAGAAATAAGGCCCTCCCAGGTCAGTGGGACTTATTCCTAATTTATGTAAAGTATCTTACAAGGCACACCTCCTAGATTTTCACAATATCTAGCAGACAACAGTAATTTGTTGTTGTCTAACACTTCTGAGCAGAGCGCCAATGTGGTGCAGTGATTTGAGCATTGGGCTATGACTCTATGGGATAGGGTTCATCTGTTCTGACATAGAAACCCATTAGGTGATCTTGAGTAAGTCACAGTCTCTCAGCTTCAGAGGAAGGCAAAGGCAAACTTCCTCTGAAAAATCTTGCTAAGAAAACCCAGTAATAGGTTTGCCTTAGGGTCACCATAGGTTGGAAATGACTTGAAGGTACAAAAAAATATCTTTGAAATATACCATATGAGCAATAATTTGTTTCAAAATCTACCTTTAAACAGTAGCTTCACTAAGGTCGGCATCACCATAGTGGCAACTTCCCATTTACCTCCTCTCATACTACACCATACAGAATCCTTAGTAAATTTTTTTGTACTAATGTTACTCATAAATTCTAATTCCCATGTATCACTGAATATAATGGCAATAGTTGTGACATAAACAACTAGAAAAATTAAAATTACACCATCATATGCATAGCCTAAATATATTTACGTGTACATAGATTCATGTGGCCAAGGTAAAAATTTAATTGAAAAAAATTAAATTAAAATCAGGGGCTTCTCCTTTCTTCTCCCACTGAGTCTTACCCCACACACACCATCCAGAGCTCCAGCATTTTAAAGGGACACAAGTGAATGCCACGGCCCAGTTCTGCCAAAGGGCAGATGTTTGGGGATCAGTGGTGTCACCCCTCCTATAGGGTGCCATCTGGTGTAACCCATATGCCTGCACCCCATCTGGTGTGACCCATACGCCTGCACCCCACCCTTGAAAAGTCATTAACATTAAAAACAAGCCCAACTGATTTTAGTGAAACATTTTCTAAGTACATGTGTTCAGGATCATGTGTTCTATTCTATATTGGAAGCTATATATTTGTTATGGAAGGGTTCAGAATGAAAACTGTAGGCAGAAATCCTAAATCTTACAATCTGGCTAGGATTAAGATAGGGAAGACAAGATCCTTTACCAACAGGATGAATGCATCTACCTAGAAACTCCCTGTACACCCATGGAGAACTCCATTGATATAAAGGTATTGTAAGTGGTGTTCTAGAGACTAGAAAACCTGCTGTCTTGTACAACTCCCAGAATCCTCCAACCAACATGGTCAGTAACCATGTTAGCTGAGGGATTCTGAGCTTAAAATGTAACTTCTCAAAGCTCAAGTTGTTGCCACTGGCAAGCTCTCACAATGGGAGATTTGGAGGTAGCTTTGTAGGATCTGTGCTCCCTCAAGAGGCCTTGGAATGGAGTCCTTCATTTATAATAACTAGGAATTGTCCCAATTAAATCTACTCCCATTTGTTTAAAGGATAAAATCATAAAATGCCTATCACCTACTCTTTTTGGACTTACTTGGCAGGGCTATGGAAATGGCAAACAATTCACTACTTTGCTATCCCTTCCCTGTTAGGGCCTCGGCAGACGACTAATAAAGTCGTCTCCGAGGCCTGGAAGAGGAGGGGCAGCTGCACGCGTGGCGCCCCTTCCTCTTCCCGAGGTTGCCCTCGGAGCTGCCGGCCCTCCGCACGGCCGGCGCTCCGGAGGCAACCTCCCGCTGCAGCGTCCTCACACGCTGCGGCGGAAAAGCCAGGAAAAGTGTACCCTACGCTTTTAGGGTGCACTTTCCCTGTCTTCTAAAAGGAGCGCCAATTTGGCGCTCCTTTCAGGGACGCCGCAGGAGCGCTGCAGTGCGGAGGCTGCGGTCCTGCGGTGCTCCGTCTGGCAGCGTCCTGGAAGCACTTGTGTGCTTCCCCCCTTAGAGTTAGATGATAAAACTCATTGCCACAAGATGGCTGCCAACTTGGATGGCTTTAAATGGGATAAATTAATGGATGAGAGACCCATCAATAGCTATTAGTTAAGATGGCTATATGTCACTTGAAACATTCAAGGCAGTATGTCTTGATGTATCAATTGCTGAGGATCACAGATTAGAAGGTTGCACTTCCAATTCAGGCTCCCACTGGGCAATTGATTGGCTATTGTCTAAACGGATTGTTGAACTAAACAGATTGTTCTCAGCCAACATGGCTTAATGTTCTTATGCAAATTTACAAAACCATCAAGACAAAACCATTTCAACTTTAGTTAATGGAGTGAGGTGTTTCAATTATGTTGTTTTTCTACTGTGTAGGCACCATATGTGAGAACCAGTGTGGTGTGTGAAAGTCAGAAGGATGTAGTGATTTGACTGCTGGAATAAGACTTTGGGAGACTAAGGTTCAAATTCTCACATCCACAAAAATCTACTGGGTGACCTTGGCCAAGTCACACTCTCAAAGGAAGGCAATGCCAAACGTCCTCTAAACAAATATTGCCAAAAAACTCCTGTGATAGGTTTGCTTCAGAGTACATGTGCCATAAATCAGCACACAACAACAACAGTCACCAGTTTCAGAAGCTAGTTCACACTCTACTTATAGTTGTACCACACAAATTCCTACACAAAAGCCAAGTGTGTGTAGGAATGAGTATGGAATTTGCATGTAAATAATCATTTCTTGATCTTATAATCACTTCTGCAAGTACAGAAAGCATAGTTGGTTACTGCTTATTGTGCAAAACACCACATATATACAGGGTGTGAAACCTACATACAGTTTCCATCAGATGTGAAAATCCACTTGTGGATTTCATGCTAATTCTTCAGTCTCTACATCACTCCAGTTTCTGTGTACCATCTGTAAGAAGCCATGTATGGAACTAATGTTTTCTTCTTTATAATTTTGTAAATCTATCTAAGGTCACAAAAACCCTGCGAAACATAACATCTTAGAAAGGCTATTCAATAAAAACTCAGGGTCAGTGAGCTCCGCCCTGGAAACCTAAAGATCTGATAAGATTACTTGTATTATCCTCAACATCATTAGCTTTAATACCACTAGTGGTTAAACACAGATGAGCTTTTGAGATACTATTGTTACACTCTATCTGGTAACAGTGGGCATCCTATTGTGAGTTCACACCAGCCTGCTTCTAAGCACTGCTCCTCTTTCTTACTATTATTCTCCAAAACAACAGACAAAAGAACATAAAGAAGCTTTTTTTTTCCTGATGAAAGTAAGTGAAGCAGCACACAAAACCAATATGAAAAATCTGAGGTTTCAACATACACTTAAAATAGATTCCTGAAGTATTGGGATAGAGAAACCAAAGGGTGCAGTTTACTAATTGGTCTTGTTGTTTAAAAGAATTTTAAAATGTATATCTTTTATCACACTGTTGGCAATCACAAAATAAAATCTTTATTAATGGTATAAACTTTTTTGTACAAAATCTGTTAATCACTTATAGTTAGCGCTTGTTAAGTATGTTCTAGAGAGAGAATTCAAAGAGATAGCCATGTTAGTCTGTAGAATCAGTATGTAGAGAGATCTTGTAGCACCTTTGAGACTAACTGAAAAGAAAGAGGTTGACAGCATGAGCTTTTCTAGTCTACTTAGATTCTAGGGACTATGTTTTTGCTAACAATCCTTAAAACCCCTCCACGTTTTCTGCCTCATAGACCTCCATATGGTGTTGAAGCTAACAAAAGGTATATATTTTGGATCCACTTTTCATATAGTATTTGCTATGTATGAGGAGAAAGTTGCTGTCAGGGTAAATGTGAACTTTTCATTTGTCAATTGAATATCATGTTTTTGACCAATAACTCTGGTGAAATGTAATGTGTACAATGGAAAACCACAGAACCTAGAAAATAACTGAAGTGTGGATTTTGGATTTTTCATAGTTATTTTTATTTTGGCAAAAATCCAAGACATAGGTTGCTTCTAAGCTTGGATAGAATGTTTAGAATTATATATAGTTGCTGCTGCTGCTGCTGTGTGCCTTTAAGTCATTTCTGACTTATGGCAACTACAAGGCAAACCTATCATAATGTTTTCTTTGCAAGATTTGTTCAGAGGATGTTTGCTGTTGCCTTTCCCTGAGAATGAGAACATGCGACTTGCCCAAGTTAACTCAGTGAGTTTCATGGCCAAACTGGGAATCAAACCCTAATCTCTGGAGTTGTAGTCCAAGACTCAAACCACTACACCATGCTAGTTCCTCTTGTATATAATACAAAATACGAATTTAACTGCAGCTAACTGCAGATACATAAAACCCCTCCTCAACAAAGGAATGATGATCTAGACTAGTGGTCCCCAAACTTATTAACACGCCTAGTGCCCCCAACACTTATTTCTTGATATTAAGGGCCTCGGCAGATGGCTTATTAAGCTGTCCTCAAGGCAGGGAAGAGGAGGGGCAGCCGCACGCTCCGCACCCCTTCCTCCTCCCGAGGTTGTCCTTGGAGCTGCTGGCCCTCCGCACGGCCGGTGCTCCAGGGGCAACCTCCCACCGCAGCATCCTGACACGCTGCGGCGGATAAGTCAGCGAAAGTGCGCCTCATGCTTTTGAGGCGCACTTTCGCTGACTTGTGAAAGGAGCGCTATTTTAGCTCTCCTTTCAGGGACGGGGAAGGAGCGCCACAGGATTGAGGCGTGAGGATGCCTCGATCCTTTGGCACATCTTCCCAGGGCGGCCCCGTGCTGCCAGTCTGCTTCCCCCCTAAGTCTACTGTTCTACTGCAAATTTAAACCAACCAATCTTGGTCACTGCTCCCTTTCAACCCAGTCATCTTGGGAGTAGCAACCAAACAGCTGACTGAGCAGTGACTGAGAGCCTCTTGCCCATGCCATCCTTGTGGTAAAGGCAAGAGGCTTCTCAATCGCTGCTCAACTGGCTGCTTGCTGGCTACTCCCTTTGCACTTGGTCATCCTTAAAGCAGCAACCAAGCAGCTGGCTAAACAGTGACTGAGAAGCCTCCCACCCATTCCAGTCTTGTGGCAAAGGCCAGTGCAGGCAAGAAGCTTCTTGGTCACTGCTCAGTCAACTTCTTGATCACTGCTCCCAAAGTGGACAGGTGTAAAAGGAGAAGTTTCTCCTCTGCAAGGAAGGACTCTCAATCCTTCTTCACTGGGGTGCAGAGGGATGCAGCTAGTGTGTGTATAGTGGGTTTACAGAAGCCACATGCTTTGGTTTGGAGACTTCTTCTCCCAGCCTGTCCAATGAAAGTAAGCAAGAGCAGGCTGGAGCATGCAAAGCTTAAGCAGAGTCTCAAATGTGAAAGTTCCTTTTTCCTGCTGCTGCTTCCTCACTGCTATGTGATGTAACTCTTTGCTCGAGTTAGTCTATCACAAAATGGTGCTACTCTGAGTAACAGAAATGATGCCTTGAGCCCAAGAGTTTCCCAGCACTAGTGAAAGATGTGGCTAAGAGAGTGAGCCTGTGCAGGCAGGTGAAGAGTGGGAGAGACTACCACATGAAATGAGGCTTCTTGATGGTTTTAAGGGACCTTGAAAAGAAGTTTCATGCAACCCTCATCCCCACCATGGTCCTAAAGGCTGCTGGTTCCCCTTGTCTTTCTTGAACACCAGTACTTTAACTGAAGCCTCCCCGATGCCCTCTTTTCCACTCACCACCCCCCAGATCTTTCCACTGCCCAGGGGTGTGTGTGTCCCATCCACTTTGGGAATCACTGATCTAGACCGACAACATTTCCATTAAAATTATTATTATTCAACTTTAGCTATTGTTGTTTTTTCACCATAGTTATAGCTGTAATTATGGCTCCTGTGTTGAAAACATGTCAGAAATGTCAGGCATTTCATCAATAATTCCAAAAGGTGGATCAAGTATGATCATATTTTCCCACGTATAATATGCCCTACTTGTTTGATTCTGATGACAGTTCATTGGTTTCCCTCATTAGCTAGAGGCCCCATATTAGCCAGATCTCTTCTGGCTTATAAGTGAGACAGTGAGTCTTATTTTTTTCCCCTTATGGAAAATCCTCTTTGAAAAAAAATGTATCAAGCCATTTTTCCTTAGCTTTTGGAGCAAAATGTTTTGGTATGTAGAAACTCCTGCAAAACAGGACCAACCAATAGTGTGGCTAGTAGGCTGCATGCTGTTTTTATACCCCCTCAGGGCTGCCCAGAGGTCAATTTATTTTTTGTCCCCAAATACTATCAAGCATCGGGACACTTTCCAGGTTTTGGAGTCTTCAAGCCATTTCAGGGACAGAAGAGGCCTTTTTAAAGAAAAAGATTTTTTAAAAAAAAGGAAGTAAAGAGGAAGTGATTTTTGTCCACTTTCTGTTGTTAAAAAAATTACCCTGGGCCTAAAATGGCCCAGAACAGGCTAAAGATCCAGGGAGTGTGAGGGCACCGGGAGACAAAAATGCTTTTTGGGGTGAAGTGTGGAAGGTGTCACCATCCAAGATCTCCTAGACTCCCATGAGATCCATGAGACAATGGCAGTGGCACCACCCGTAACACTTATTAGTATCACCAGAAGGAGGCACAGTAAACTGCCTTTCAATGTCTTTTACCACAAAAGCTGTATGATGAGACAATCCAAAGTAGTTCAAGATTTTCCATACCTTGGCTCAGTCATTAATCAGAATGAGGACTGCAGTCAAGAAATCAGAAGAAGACTAGGGACTTTATCACACAGGGTCAACTGGAAGTATAAACAGTGTTCATCACGTGAAAATTGTGCATTCACATATAAGATTTTCACACAATGTCACTATTAAAGTGCCATTATCCTAGGAGTATCCCATGAAAATTGCACAATTGCAATAAAGATTTTCACATGAAATTGCAATCAAAAGTGATTAAAGTGCCATTATCCTAGGAATAACCAAGCAATAAACAGCAACAAATCATTCACAGGAAAACCCTATGAATGATTTGTTGCTGTTTATTGCCTGTTTATTCCCATGATAATGACTTTTTTATCGTGCTGTGTGTGAAAATCTTAATTGTGTTTTAATAGTGATTGTGCAATTTTCACAGGATAAACCCCATTTAAACTCTCAATTTCCCTCTATGTGATAAACTCCTAGAACTTGGAAGGACAGCTATGAAGGAACTAGGCAAGATCCTGAAGTGTTAAGATATGTCATCAAATTTTAAAGTTAAGATTGTCTTGTCTTCATATTTCCAATTTCTATGTAAGGTCGTGAAAGCTGGGCAGTGAAGAAAGGTGAGAGGAAGAAAATCAACTCATTTGAAATGTGGTGCATGGACTGTTAAAAAGGCAAATCAGTGGGCCTTAGAGCAAACCAAATCTGAACTCTCCCCAGAGGCCAAGATGACTAGACCAAGACCGTCATACTTTGGACACACTGTGAGAAGACAAGACTCACTAGAAAAGACAATAATGCTCAGTAAGGTAGAAGGCAGTAGGAAAAGAGGAAGTGTTGGAAATTTTATGTTTGCATTCTCCTTTCCCTCCTTATATAGATAGGGGCTTCCCTCTCTCTCATTCTAACTATCATGTGACTCCTGTCACTCAATCTTAGAGGCAGTTTAACAGCTCTCTCCCAAGATTCTAAACTGCTAGTAACTGCAGTCAGCAGTCAATAAATGGTTGTGCTTTCTTCCTGCTATCTAAAGATGGTGAGATTTATTCTCTTTACCCAAACCATTTCCAGTTAGATTAGGTTTTAGTTATTTTATGTACATATTTATTAAAGCCATTGTTGTTTGTTTTTAAACAACAAACTGCATGTTTGTCATTTTTTTGAGTTAGTCTTTATTCTTTAGGAAAACATATTTAGAATAAAAATAGCTAGATAAAACACTTCTGTTGTTCTGCTAATGAAAGCTGGACTCTTAAAAAGTTTAACTTTCATACTTGTGTATTTTTGTTTCTTTTAAAAGGGTTAACATCCTGGGAAACTAAAATTGCATCCCACATTAAAGATGAATAAACTCAATGAAGGATGCCATAACATCAAGTCTGCAAGACCCAAACATGGTAGTTGATGATAGGGTGACTTGGAGGTCTCTCATTCATATGGCTGCCATAAGTAAAAGTTGACCTGACAGCAGGTAACAACAACAACAAAGTATTTCAGAATGTTTCTCAAAAATGTATCTTCTACGAATTTTTGGTTCATCATGGGTTGCTTCTCTTATTTTTCCCAGTCTCCCAAATGTTACATTTTAGATGGGCAACTGTAGATTAAGATTTGTCTCTGCTGCATATATACTCATAATACACCTAATCCTAAACCCTGTATGAGGATGAGCAATGTTGCATCCAACTTCAGGAAAGAGTTTGGTCAAAACTTGTCCTTCTATTTCCCAAAGGTCTTCTTTCCTAATGAAAAGGGTTTTCAATTTTTATGTCTCTTTTCTCAGGGGCTTTTAGAATTTATTGTAGTTATATTTCTGAGCTTACTGTAGCACTGCAAAGTAACTGAAGGCATGTTGTCACACCTTCATTTCAACACTCTTTAACGTCCCTGGCTGCCCACACCTTCTCATCTGAAAAAACCCAGTGAGATCCATTAGGATCTACTGCTGTAGGCTAAGTCTTCTCCAGTGTACTTATGTCACTGTCTAGAGACAAAAGCTGCTCCTACCTCCCTGTTTCCTCCCTTGGTGGTAAAGCATCCAAATGGGTAAAAATTAGGTATACCCCCTCTCCACACTTTGCTTTGGCCATGCTTACTCTGTTTTTGGGTCCATCCCAGGTCCATAGTCCTGTACACCATTGGAATGCAGCAGACCAGAAACTTCTCAAATCAGGATTTCCCTAGGTAAAAATAGGTTTCCTCTCCCTGTGCCAAATCTCACCCTGTGTTTGTTATGGAAGCATAAATTGAGTCATGGCTTCTTAAGAACTAACATTAATCTTTAATGTGCCACAAGACTCTTTTGCTGTTGAACTTCTGATATTTACCCACTTAATTCAGAATATTAGCGCCAAATATTGTTAGGGCAGTGAACCACATCTTTGGGTCAAATGTCAGATGGTGAGAAACTGGCACACTGACCCAACCTGGACTGGCAGCATGAAGTTTCAGAGCTATTTTCAGAATAAAACTGGCAGCTTTAACCACCCTTTTAAAACAGTGTAGTCATATAGCAAGTTATGTTTAGCCATTCAGGCTCTAAATGCAAATTACTCTTACATTTGGCCATTAGAGACACTGTCACACAAGTCAATAGAGCAGACAGATGCGTACAAATTTATCACTAGGAGGCCAGATGCTTAGGACAGGGATCTATAGAACTTTGGCCTTACTTTCCATATGCTGAACAGAAGAAAACAGAGGAGAAGTTAGTTATACACAAAAGAAAGGGGTTAGAAACTGCAGCCCGTAATACCCCATAAGAAGTTCCTTGGCACATATTAAGCCAGTGAAGAGAAGGGAACCTAAAAGAGACTAAAAGGTGAAATGGGAAGGAGGAAGTAGGATATATTAGACTGTTAAAAGATTACTCCTGGCATCTATAGAACTGGGAAGGCCCCTGCTTGGAAAATTATCAATCAGATAAGCTAACCTGTTTATCAAGCCTCCTTTTAAAGGCATAACATTGGCCAAAATCTCTGAATAAGAAAGAGCCCTCTTACAGCCTCTCTTTTATATTCTTTGGGAAATATAAGAAGTTATTGGGTCGTATTATTTCTTCCCAGTCTGGGGCATAGTTCAAAGATGAAAAAACCTACCTTTCAACTCAAGTTGCTGAAGCTTTGAAGACAAGTGGAACTTAGAAGCACTATGTCCTCTGAAGATCCCAATAATTTAAATCACACATGTATAACCAATCATAATGATGGGGTCTTTCCTACTCTAACCACAAGGTCCCAGTACAAATATGCACACATATATATTTATATAGCGTATATTTACAATGTTGCTGTTGCTACTTTTATTTTAGGAAATGGACATGAAATTAGAACTTCAAAACAAACTAATTTGTTTTAAATTTAATTGAGCTTCCATAAGTATTTACTACTGTAAAAAGGACAAGCAGCAGGGAAATGTTAAACAGACAGACCAATCATTTGCAGCTTTTCCCAACCTAGTGTTTTCTAGATTTTTTGGACTATGTCTCCAATCACTCCAGCAAACATGGTTGCCATGTTCCATATTGATCTCCTGGATGACATTGGATTGGGATATGAAAAATGAGAATCTGCTTGCAGAAATGAACTTTCCCATGTGCTCCTGTTGAAATTTCCAGAGGTATAGCTGAGCAAGCCTACAGCAGCAAAAACAATATAATCTCTTGGGAAATTTTAAAGACTAATAAATTTAATTCTCTTAAGTTTCCATGCCCTGCAGCCCATTTCATCAGAAGCATGGCATATAGCCCCACTGGGCAGACATTTATACACAAGCAAGCAGCAGTGAGGCATGGGAAATGTAACAGAAATGCAAAACATGTTTTCATGCTGATGAAAATTAGACCTTAATCGTGGTAATTAAGAATAAGTCAAAAGTCATTGGGCGATGATGAGTACATCTAAGAACTGATAAACAGAGTAATGTGTATGGTGGTGGCGGGGAGGCATTTGTTCAAGCAAAGTACAGTCATCTCTCTGTTCTCGCGGACTTGAAGTGCACGGTTTTGCAGGGGCAACCTCTGTTGAAATCAATGGGGGGTGCGCCCTTGTGCGTGCACGCCTGCAGGAGCACATTCCATTCAAGCCTATGGGGCTTGAATATTGGTGAGTCTTCATTTTTTGGGGGGGGTCTGGAACAGATCGCCCGTGAAAATAGAGGGCCAACTGTATAAGAGTTTAGCCTATAGAAATAATGTGTGAGCTACTGTTCTCAAAAGGGCCAGAGGGCACAGGAATACAATAATTTACAGGTAGTGAAACATGCAAACATTGAGTGGTAATACAGCCTTTCTTTTTTAGGCCTTTCTGCCCCCTTAAGGGAACTTCAGAATTTGGAAATGTTGTGGTGTAACTGCAGATGGAGGGACCCTTTTTGGAAAAGATGATACAGGTGTGTAGCCAGCAAAATGATTAAGGACAAATCAAACTAGGTAAGTCTAAGTATCAGGAAATGGAAGCACAAAAAGTTCAAAATTCTGTGCTGGCCAGGTCTTATCTAGAGAGTACTGTATTCAGTTTTGGGTGGTGCCTCATTTTAAGAAGGACATAGATATATTGGAACAGGTTCAGAGAAGGGCAATAATGGTCCAAAACACACTGCAAAAACAATCCAGTTTGAAACCGCTTTAATTGCCCTAGCTCAATGCCAGGGAATTCTGGGAACTGTACTTTTGTGAGACATTTAGCCTTCTCTGTCAGAGAACTCTGGTGCCACAAGCAACTATGATTCCCAGTATTCTCTAGCACTGAGCCAGGGCAGTTAAGTGGTCTCAAACGGGATTATTTCTGCAGTGTGTTTTGGACCAAGGATGATAAGAGACGAAGCTGAAGGAGCTGGGCTTGTTCAGCTCGGTGAAAAGAAGACAGAGGAGTGACATGATTGTACTCTTTCAATACCTCAAGGGCTGCCACAGACAGGAGAGGACAAGTCTGTGCTCTGCTGCCCTAGAAGACAGGACCAAACCTAATGGCTTGAAGTTATGGGAGACTAGATTTCAACTGAACATTAGAAGGAACTTCTTGACAGCAAGAGCAGTTCTTCAATGGAACCAATTGCCTAGAGAGGTGGTGGGAGTTCCATCTCTGGACATCTTCAAAAAGAGCCAGTTTTTTTAAAAAAATAAAGCTATAATATAGTCATATATTGTAACAGCAGGAAAACTCTCAGGATGCAGTTTGATGTACTTTTTGTTTTGTTTACAGGATGGATTATTCTAACACAGACTTTGCACCTCTCCCAGGTTTTTATGATTTGCATTAATCATCACTTAGGGAATACAGTGGTTAGAAAATTAGAATAGTTAAACAGGAAAGACTGTAATGTCTAACTGTTATGCAAAGTATTCTTTCAATAATCAGGAAGAATGGTACTCTGTCCTGAATGAAGAATACAAAGAAGAAACCTGCCTGTCTTCATCTGCAGCCAACTTTTTCTTGGCTCAGGGGACCAAGATAGATTTCTTTTGATATTCCACCATCCTTATTTTTTTTCCTCTTTTTTTATATTAAATAGCTTTGAAAAATAATATTCAACAATCTATCTATCTATCTATCTATCTATCTATCTATCTATCTATCTATCTATCTATCTATCTATCTATCGAAAGAATGCATTGGCTTGAATCCTATTTAGTCCAAACTAGAGTAGATCCACTGAATCAGCGAGATTTACCTACATGTTGACTCTATAATCCAGAATTGATTCAATGTGAATTGATTCAATTCAAGTTGAAATTAGCAACAGAAGCTAGGCCATTCCTATCTGGATAAAAGTACAACTTAGGAAGAGATTCTCAAACTGTTTTCCACAGGTTTCATTCAGACATTCTACAGAAAGGCTGAGGAACAGCCAAGAATGTCTGTACTTGGTCCCAAACAGGAGATACTAAGCCTGTTTTAACCATGGCCAGATTACTGAAAACTAACATGGCCCTAGTTTAGGGATTTTCATAACACAGTGCAGGGTGCAGTCAACTAATTTTACCCCTGAACATATACCAGATAAAGGGGACCTTTTCAGAAACTAAAGCGGGGCTCATGATCTTCTAAATACAATGTGAGAGATTTATTAAGCTCTGATTTATGTAGTGTTTTGAATCTTAGATCATCTAATTATTTGATCAATAACCAGAGAAAAGATTATTGAGAGAGATCCTCAGCAATCTTCAGGTAGCTGATGAAAGGGGTGGGGGGAAACACCTGCTGTCTTGTGGTATTATTCTGACAGACATCTTTCATCATTGAACTGCCTTTGATCCTGTATGCCACAATAGTTTTGAACCAGTGCTGGCTCCAGGTTTAAAGGGTTCCTTGTAAAGACATACCCTTCTTCTGTCCTGATATGGCATGGACAGTTCAAAATAATCTTCTGTCATTCCACTTTTTCAGCTGCTTTAAAATGCCCATTTCTCTTTCTTCATCCCACTTTCTCCCATATCCTCAACTTACTTCAGTTGCTGAAACCTGAGTTCAAAATACAGAAGTAGTATGCATTCCATTAACTCAGTAGGAAGGAAAGGATAGTAGGGGGAAGAATCTTGTCCTTCCCAGAAAGCTCGAGCAAAACCAACCAGCTGCAGCCTTTCCTAGCTTATGTGTTCTTCCTCATTAATAGCGTTTGACATCCTAACCACATTTTGATGTTGCTTGGCCACTTTGATATTGTTTGACCACAAAAATGTGTCCTGGTTTTCATCTGTAAAATGCTAGAAGATACATAAAATGCCTTTCCTAACCCCCTTCTATGTCAATCAGTCTTCTCTTAGTGGGCCTTTGGGAACCTACTTGGTGGTGACAACAAACACAGTGTTGTCATAGGCTCTTAGCAGTTGGGTCTGAAACCTGCCACACTACCCAGAACACTCTAGAAATATTGTCATTATTGGACACTATGGGGAGCTTAAATGGGAAGTATTTTCTTTTTAAAGGTAGGCAGCAATATTGGGCAAAGTTGGTCTCTTGAGGATGCTGTCTAGCATGGTTGCAAAGCAAATATGCATGCATTTTCTGACTACTATATTGTTTGCCTATTGTTTATAACAATAGACTCAAATTAATATATACCTGCATACAATATTTTTTAAAAAACACATTGACAAGGATGGTTTATAAGTATGAATGTTAATCTTAGAATAATCATTCAGGGAATTCATGAATGATGTCAAGATCCTTCCAAATGATTCTCAGTTTATTTTATCCTCTTATAAATGAACATAATTTAATTTACTATTTTATAAACAAACTAGCCTTTCAGGGTAAAATGGCATGTCTTAGAAAGTCATTCCTTAATTGCTGGAGACTTGGAATTATTTTATTAGGTAACTAGTCAAATCTTAAATGTAAAGGTAAAGGTAAAGGTATTCCCCGTTGACAAGGTTGTCAAGTCGTGTCCGACCATAGGCGGCTGTGCTCATCTCGTTACTAAGCTGAAGAGCCAGCGTTGTCAGAGACTACTCTGTGATTGTGTGGCCAGCATGATTGCACAGAACGCTGTTTACCTTCCCACCAAAGTGGTACCTATTTATCTACTTGCATTTGCATGCTTTTGAACTGCTAGGTTGGCAGAAGCTGGGACTAGTGACAGGAGCTCAACCCATCATGTAGCACCTGGGCCTCGAACTGCCAACCTGCTGATCTTTCAATCAACAGAATTAGCGTCTTAACCACTTGAGCCACTGCATCAAATCTTAGCTGCTGTTAATAAGTTCCTTATTAGTTTGAAATATTCAGTTCAAATGCCATCTCCCAAATAACCCAGAGAAATATATAAAGGTGTGTGCTGGGAAGGACAACCAATCATATTAGAACTTGATTTCTTTCTCAGGCTGTTGCAAAACACATGTGTACAAGCAATGCTTACACCAGTGGTTCTTAACCTTGTTGGAGATACTGACCCCCACCAGTTTCATATGTGCATTCACTGAACCCTTCTTAATTTGAAAAATAAAATATGATTTATTCAACTTCAAAACATAGGTATAGATTTATACTTAGGTATATTTTTATACATAGGTGCACAAAATGAATAAGACCATTAAGAACAAAGAACAAAACCATCAAAATATTGAAACATGATTTTCACACAAAAACAAAAACATAATAATGAATATTTACTGCAAATCAGTGCGACTTCTGCTGTTGCCTTTCAGAGACCAGTTCAGAAATGCACGGCTTTACCTTGGCAAGTGCCACTCTCATGTCATTTTCGCAACAAAGTCTGTTCCTTTTCTTCATTTTTATGTCCAACATCCTCGAAAAGAATTGCTCGCAAAGATATGTTGTAACAAATGGTATGAAAATCTCCAGAGCTTTCTTAGCAATAACAGGGTACTTTACCATTTGTTGACACCAAAACATTGAGAGCGTTGTTGTCCTGAACAGTTGCTGTTGAACCTGGCTTTGCTGAATTTCAATGATTTCATCAAGGTATTCATCATTGAAATCTGTTGTCTCAACAGTAAACGTGAACAGCTGTCTCACCCATGCTGGATATGACTGTCTTGTAGGAAAGTATCCGTCGAGAGACTTTGCAAGCGAATCTAAGTGCTTGGCAATTGCTTGCTTCAGTCTCCGATTCCAGATACATCTTCAATCTTACTTACACAGTCGTCTAGCAGGAGAAAGTTTGCAAAATTATCGTTCTCTTTTCGTTGTTTCCATAACGGTAGCTTTTTTTGAAAAGCTTTCAGATTTTCTTCTGCCTCGATGATGTTGACTCCACCGCCCTGCATCTGTTGATTGAGATTATTGAGAGCTGCGAAGATATCAGCCATGTACACTAAAATGAGAATGAACTCAGAATTTTTGAAGCAATCTGCATGACAATGTTGGTGCTCTTGCAAAAACACAATTCATCACCTGTCCCTGGGATAACCACCGAATGTTAGAATGGTATAGAAGTACCTCGAATTCAGATCCCATTTCTTTACACATCTCCCTGAAGATGCAGTGCCTCAGAGCACTATTTCGCACATAGTTCATGCATTCCACTACAATTTTTAATACTTCTGCCAGTTTTAAAGGCAAGGTTTTTGTTGCCAACGCATGCCTGTGCAGAATACAATGCATAACAATGATGTGTGGTGCATCGGCTTTCACTAGCGCACCAAAACCTGACTTTCTTCCCAGCATGGCTGGAGCTCCGTCCGAACAAACTGCAGAAACCATATCCCACGAAAGATTGTTGTCTTTGAAGAAGTCATCCACAAGTTTCTTCACAGCGGCTGCCTTAGTTGTTGTTGTAAGAGGCTTACAAAATAAAAAATCTTCCTTTATCATGTCGTCTTTCACATAGCGCACGAATACTGCAAACTGGCTTAGATTGGAAACGTCTGTGCTCTCGTCGAGTTGAAGGCTGAATTTTGCCGGGCTTGAAATCAGATCTGCAACTACTTGAGCCAAGATGTCTTTGCCCATGTCCTCTATTCTGTCGCTGATGGTGTCATTTGAAAGAGGAATTTGGAATAACTTAACTTCAGCTGCTTTTCCCAGCATGATATTCGCCATCGTTAGCATAGCTGGTTTTATGTTTCAGCAATTGTGTGTGGTTTGCCCTGCTTTGCGATCAGGTAAGCAACTTTGTACAATGCTGTGAGGATCGGTTTGTTGATGGGTACAAAGCTGAGAACAGGCAGAGTAGCCTTTTCATAGAATCTAGCTCTCTTCACCTTGAATTCAGCGAGCGTTGTATTCTTGTGATTTCCATGCAGCTTAAGGAAGTGTTCTCTTAGTTTTGCCAGTGCTAGACTAGAATTGCTCAACTGGGCATTGCAAATCATGCAGTTAGGACACTGATTCCCATCACGTTCCGTTATACATGTGAATCCATATTGTACATATTCATCCAACCACTTTCTTTTTTTGCTTGACATAGTTAGTATGAAGGGATTAAAATATTAAGAAAGAAATCACACGATGTACCATCACGACAGTTACAATTTGCATACTGGGTGCACCAAATTCCCTGCAGCACAGATAGGCTGCTTAGCGATGTGACATTATCACCTGCAGCCAATGATGGATGAGCAGGATGTGTCATCACAAATCATCTGAATCGGATGTGTGTCTTGACTTCTGCTGAACCCACAAGACTGAATCACCGAACCCCTGGTGTTCGATCGAACCCAGGTTAAGAACCACTGGCTTACACACCTCAGACTGGTATAGTGCTATGTTTTTTGACCTTGGGATATACAATCCTAATACAAAACAAAACTTACAGTGATCAAGTCCCATTAAATACAGTGGCATAGTAAGCTGGCACCCTTTATATAAAATGGCAAAATCAAGGTTTGCTTTTTGAAATGTATAAATATTTGGAATATTTTCAAGTTGTGGATGCTTGAATTCAAGGATTAAGAATCCATGGATATTGGGGACAACTGTATTTTATAAAATGGTATGTTTAGGAGTCTATCTTTATAGGGTATGGTATGCACTCAAGGATAAAAATTGATGTGTTAATTTGAAATGTAAATCAAGAATATCGTTCCACACATTTTTTTAAATTCCCAGGAATAAAAGTGCAATAGAAAAACAATTTTTCCACTGAATAGATTTTAAAGAACACAAATTACATTACCTATAATAAATACGAAGGGTCTGAAGCTCTTCTTCTAGGTTTTTATACTGCTGAACAACAGCTTCTCTCTCTTGTTGCATAGACAGCAATTTTTCCTGCAAATATATATATAGCAATTGGTGACCACTTTTTCTCATTTCCCACCCTTTAAACCAATAGAAAAAGTGAATTACTTCCTGAATAAAATTAAATGTGCTCCATTTAAATAAGTAATATCATAATTCTAGGCATGTTCACTAAAAGTCCCACTGTGTGCAACAAAGCATACATTTAAGCAAGTACATGCTGGGTTCAAGCTTAAGAATATGTCAAATGCCAACACATAACAAATGCTGCAGACTAAAGTTTACTTCATCCAGTCTTCAGGGCCATGTTTCCCATAGTGCCAATAAGCAACCTTTAGGATCTGTGTAGAAAAAACACAGCACATGGACCACAATGGAGCCAAAACCCCTTTTTTTAATGGACCTCCTTAGGGTCCTCATGGTCCTACCAAATTAGGGATTTTTCAAGTCTAATTTTTGTTATGTGCTATCAAGCTAGCTTTGATCTATGGCAGCCCTATGAATGAGAGCTCCAAGAGACACTGTTATTAACAGCCTTGCTTGGGTCTTGCAAACTCAGGGCCTTAGTTTTCTTTTCTTTTCTAGTCATTGCACCTATAATTCCATTTTTTCTACTGCCTTCAATGTTGCTGATCATGAATGTTTCCAACACTTGCTATTGGCCATTTTACTACATTTGCAGGCATTTTTGGCCTGTTTCTCCGTGTCAATTTCTATTGTTAAAAACGATCTGTGGAGCCCTAAAAAAGATGGTCAAGGGAGATGCCTTAAACGTGGCAAAAATGGCCAATAGAACACCTCCGAAAGCAACTAGCCTTTTGGATGCAAAAAACATTTTCGTTCCTAAAACTTTTGGGGGATGGAGGAACATAAGGGAAAGATGAGGAATATGGGTCTCCAAGATACACTAGTGGGCCAGTATGGCTCCCAAATCCTGGCAGCTTCTAAGAAGATGGCAAGCAGGATTAATCACAATAGACCCTTTCCACTCTATCTGCAGCAATTTAGAAGTTGTGTGTAGCAGTCATGACCATGGAGATTATCGCATGTCTTTAAAAAAGGTGTTATCCCTCCCAAATTGAAATCTAACTGAAACTCTTAATTTGGGCTGCATCCTCATTTTATTGCACATCTTTTGCCCCCCAAACTGCCATCTGAGTACATCCCCTTAATTTGCTTTGGCAGCCATGGATGGGAATTTTGGGCCAAAAGCCATGCAATAAAACAAGGATGCAGCCCAAATGAAGAAGTTCAATTAGACTTCAATTTGGGAGGGTTAAGAACCTTTTTAAAGATGTGTGATAATTTATCATTTACAGATGTAGTTATCATATGTTGAATAGTACTCCCATCACAGTTAATGGGACAAATTATTTATAACTAATTAAAGAGACATTGATTTTAGTTGAGTCTAACCTAAGGTGTAAGTAAATCTGGAGTCATGCTGTATTTTGTAGTTTCATTATAATTTCTAATCTATGTATATTTTCCCAACATCTCAATTTTTATTTCAAAAAGTTCACAAGGGGACTAACAGTAACAAAAAGTCAATACTAAATATTAAAATCATAACTTTAATCAAAACAATTTAAATAAAATAAAATCAATGGTAATTAATCAACGTTGGGGGGAGAGAAGTGATCATGTATGATACTGCCTCTTAAAATGTAATAATATTGTGCAGGAAATAAGGGAGGAACAAACCCTTATGAGGGAGGCATTTCCACAGGATTGGTGCCCTCCTGAGTTGACCTTTCCATACTTTTGATAGAAAGATTATAGAGAGCAGCACCTCTGAGAAAGAGCTTAATGTTCAGTTAGATTCATCTGAGTGAAAGAAAGCTATCAAATATCTAGCACCCAGCCACATAAAGTTACTTTTTAAATGTGGCAATTCAAATTCATATCAATGGAAACTTCCAAACAATTTTAAAAGGTAGACCCACCCAGAACAGTAATCTAGTCAAGCTGATCAAGCTGTTCTGCTCCAGCTTTCTTTAGGGTCACAGCCTCCGCCCCCCCACAGCTGAAAAATTACTTTTTTACTACAATTCTCAGAATTCTCCAGCTAGCATAGTCCAAAGTCCAAAAATAACTTTGCTCTGTTCTGGAGTTTTCAATTTTCCAAACTAACAGAATGCACTTGTAATGCTCCTATGATCACATAAAAACATCTGATTACAGCTATGCATCACCATCCCATTAAGAAGTGAAAACAATGAGAATAAAGTGTATGCTTGCTCAAAACCAATAGCACTCACTTCTTATATGCTCAACAAAGTCTCTTGTGAGACCTTGAAGATTCACAATTTTTATTTAGCATTGTGCTGTACAGACTGCAGCCTACCTAAAATGGTAGGCACCACCTTTAGCTGCAAGCAATGGAAAACAGCTTAATGAAACATCTGATGAACTGAGCTGCAGCTGATGAAAGCTTACAACAAATAAAATGGGTTAGCCTTTTTACTGCTTTCACTGGGACAGACTTAACACTGGAAATTTCTGCACTAAGGGCCTTTGCAAACTGCCAGAAATAGTGCAAACTGAGTCCACTTTAAATTGAGGCACTGCCCTGGCTCAGTGCTAGGGAATCATGGGAACTGTAATTTATTGTGGCACCAGAGCTCTCTGACAGAGAAGGCTCAATGTCTCAGAAAAAAATAAATACAATTCTCATGATTCCCTAGCACTGAGCCAGGGCAGTGCCTCAATTTAAAGTGGACCCAATTTGCACTATTTCTGGCAGTGTACAAAATCCCTAAGTTGCTTAAAATTTCAGACTCAATACCATTTGTTTTGGCTTTCTACTTTTAATTCTTTCTTCTTCTTCTTCTTAACTGCCATCAAGTCAACTTTGACTTATGGTGACCATATGAATGAGATACCTCGAAGTCATCCTATCATCAACTGCCCAGCTCAGATGTTGCAGTCTCAATGGCTTCTTTGACTGAGGGGGGTTGCAGACTGCCAGAAATAGTGCAAATTGAGTCCACTTTTAGGGTTAGGGTTAGTGCTAGGGAATCATGGGAACTGTTGTTTTTTTTCTGAGACATTGAGCCTTCTCTGTCAGAGAGCTCTGGTACCATAATAAAATACAGTTCCCATGATTCCCTAACCCTAACCCTAACCCTAAAAGTGGACTCAATTTGCACTATTTCTGGCAGTTTGCAGCCCCCCTCAGTCTATCCATCAGGAATGCAGTCTTCCTCTTTTCCTACTGCCTTCTACCTTACCAAGCATTGTTGTCTTTTCTAGTGAGTCATGTCTTCTCATGATATGGCCAAAGTATAACACTCTCAGCTAAGTCATTTTGGCTTCTTGGGAGAACGTTTAGGTTTGGTTTGCTCCAGTACTCATTTATTTATCTTTTTAGCAGTCCATGGTACCTAGACCTCTTCTCCAATTGATTTAATTTTGTTCCTATCAGCTTCCTTCACTGCCCAGCTTCCACAAAATGCATTTCTAGCCATTTTTAAGACTCAAGTCTTTGAATAGGCAAACATCAGCTCCTAGAACTAAACAGTTAAAATTTTGTTTGTAGCCTCTGTTTTTAGGCTCACAAATATAACCCACAAAACACAAGAACGGTAGGCAAACCAAACTATTTTCTATAATTATACTGTACCATTGATGAAACAACCTTATTAAATATTGGGGGAAGCATGCTTGAATCAAAGTAGGTTGTTCAAGAGACCAATAATTAACATCCTTGACAATTTTCAGTGTGCTGTGAAGTGCAATTGAAATGGTAGATGGGAGGAAATGTTTTCAGCAGACACACCCAGTCCCCAAGAGATTACCAGCTAGATTCTTTAGACCGCTATCACACCTGATACCCTTTTAGAAGGAAGGTCAGGAGACATAGGTCCTGACTCTCCTTTCACTTACACCCACACTGGTCTGGCATTACTTCACAAGAAAAGCTCCTAGTTCACAACAATGTAAGAGAAAAGGGAATTGGTGTAAATGGACTTAAAACAGTCCGCCGCAAGAGCAGGAAAATAATAACAATACTTGAGCCATGCATTGAGAATGGAACACTGGTAATCTCCTCAATATAATATGTAAAATGAGAATGGAACACTGGTAAGGCAGAGACAATAACAAACATTCCAGTATGGGATTTAGGTGCATTATTTCTATATGTGAGAACATGTCCCTATTAAGGTAATGCGCCTTGGTTGTATCACTTCAGATGGAATGGAAGGGGGTATCAAATACATTAAATTAAATAAATTAAAGGAACAACACAGAGAAAACCAGAAATGAAGAACCAGGCTAGGACAAACCTCTTCTCTTTATGTGGAGGATCCCCCCTGCCTTTCAGTTATGTCATTATCTTACTTGCGGTATGAATTGGTATTGTCCAGACATGAGTTTACCACTTTACTCAAGCAGTTAAAAGAATCTTGAAGTGTAACTGTAGTATTGTGTAATTTACTGAAAATATGTTACTAGACATGGCATTTTAGGAAAGCTAAAGAGGAGGGTTGTTTACCTAGAACTTCAGTGCTGGAAAGAACCACAAGGATTATCTAGTTTAACCCCACTCCCACCACACCGAGACAGGAATCATTATACCTCAAGAATCCCTGACAATTGTTTATCTATGGCCTTCTTTTAAAAGTCTGTTGACAGGTTTCTATGACTTAATCTTTCAGTTAGAAACCTTTGTTGAACATTTAATCTAATCTATGTTCTTAAAACACTGCTGCCTTTCACCCTGCCTGCATAGGCAATAAATAACAATTGCTTTCTACCGTATTTATAGCAATGTTGAAAACTATGCTGTCTTCATAAACTCTTTCCCTCTAGGTTCACTATTATGACTGCACCAAATATTCTGCAGTTTTGATTTTGGGGACTTCCACACCTTGGTGGAAGTGTGTTGATGTAAACACTTTGATTTTTATGATTTTCCATCCTTTGAGTCATGTCCTACAGCAATTCTGACTGCAAAGCAGAGCTCAGTGCTATGCAATAACCCTTGTGTCTGCAAAGCACAGCTCAGCTCCATGTAACAGCTTTTCTGCTTAACTTTAAATAATCTCTGCAGGTTCTGGAATATTCTCCTTTCACTAGTCACTGATATGAATAAACAGCAGAAGAAAAGGTTCCTAAGCTTTGCTGTAATGGCACTGAATGAACTATGGTGAGGTGAGATCTGAAAAAAGAGAAACCTCCTAGCTCACACTTACCTATTAGCATGATGGGAACTGTGTGTTCTTCAAGATGTTGCTGCATTGCAACTCCCAGCAATCCTAGTCAATGATGTGGAATGCTGGGAGCTGCAATTCAACCACATCTGGCAAGGCACACAATTCCCACCTTTGTATTAGTTCATGTTAGAAAAACACTAGATCCTTTCCATGTTATGATTTTTGTTTATGAGATGAGCAAGGCATACTTTGTGGTTTGTTTTGGGTGTAAGTTGTATCATCACAATTGTGATTTATTTATTTATTTGTACAGTAGTGGGTCTTCTGATCCTGCTTTGGTTAGAATGTGTACTTTTTGAGCCATGCATTGAGTGATTTAACTGATCACCAAAGTTGACAAAGAAATCCATACAGGTGAGTGAGCAGGCTAAAGAAAGAGGGACAGATCATCTTTACTCATCTACCAACCTGCTTTGTTTCCATGATAGGGGACCCTGCATTTTATACAATGGTAGGAAGCCTATAGTAGAAGAAGAACAGTCTCATTGGCTGGTTCCAAGCTCTGGAATTCTCTTCCTAGAGAGACTAGAATGGTTCCTTCTTCCATCTGTAGGCAAGGACTTTTGTCTGCCAACAACCTTTTAGGAAGTACTTTTCATAAGGTACTCCCCCCCCACCCAACTTTCTTCTTTTTAGTACATATTTTAATTTTTAAAATGCTATTGATAGCTTAATTACATTTTAATATTTGTAAGTTTTTTAAATCTACATTGTATTTGTTTTAAATTGTAAGCAACCTAAAGTCTCATTTCATGGAGGAAAGATGGGGTATAAATAAAGTGAATTAATGAATTTCTATTATGGTTACTAAGAAGGAGCCTTCCATATAATGCCTGAGTAGTCTACCAATACTTTTTTTTGCCACAAATGTTAATAAGATTGGATGTGGGATAGAAAACATTTATGACATATTAGTCAATTGTATGCATTCATTTCCTCTAGAACAGGGGTAGGCAACCTTTTTGAGCCGGGGGCCGGGTTGCTGTCCCTCAGACAATTGGGGAGCTGAAGCACCAAAAATAAATAAATAAATAAATAAATAAATAAATAAAAATTTAATTAAAAAAATTAAAAATATGCATGCACACTCTCTCAGCCCCAGAAAAGCCATGGCAAAACACCTGTGAAGATTTTGCCAAGAAAACCCCAGGAACAAGTAATAACAACAATAATCAATATCATCATGGTGGGTGGCGGCGGCGGCGGCAGGACCGGCCTGGGGCCGGTGCAAAGGCCTTGGGGGGCCGCATCCGGCCCCCGGGCCTTAGGTTGCCTATCCCTGCTCTAGAAGAACATGCTGCATAACCAACTCATACTACTGCAGCAGATTTTACAACAGTCAATGAAGTGACGTAAAGAGCACTGGTAGAAAACTCCACTTCCTGGCAGTCAATAACCAGCAATGCAATTGTTCAATTATTCTATATAATAGCCACCTATATGAATGAATTTACTTTAAGAATGTGAGAAGATCCCTGCTGGATCTGGCCAAGGGACCACATAGAACATTAACATCTTTCCAACTATAGCTAGCTACCCCTGTTCTAGTACCTCATTATCATCAACAGCCAGCAGACAACATATCTTAATTTTCTATGGAATTATTATAACATTATTATCCTTTATCTTTATTCTTAATCAAAGTACCTCCATGAGCTTACAGAAATACGTCTAAGCTTGTAAATTCTGTTTTACTAAAATTGACAGGTATCTAGCTCTTGGCGTAAGCACAGTTAGGATCAATATGTCATGAGAACAAAAATTTCTGTTAGAGGTCCATTTACCAAATTCTTTACACTTAAAAAATGCTAGTGAACTAACACCAATAAGTATGGACTAAATTACCATGTATAAACCCACAGTCTCTTAATAGGGAACTGTAAACTTTCCCTCCCTGTCAGTGCTCTTCTGCAGTTGGAAACTTTGCCAGCACTTATGTTTTTGTTTGTTTAAAGGATATCATCAGCTGTCACTGTGACTATCTTACCATTTACCACCTGAACACCTGCTGAACTGAACCTGCCATGCCAGGAACGTTAGGCAATCTCCGTTCAGTGAATGGCAAGCACTTGGGTACTATTTCCTCTGTAAGCTTCCAATTTAACCAAAAGACAATTGGAGAACTGACTGTCCAGAGATATTTGCCAACTGAAATGTTAGTGAAGCAAGTTTAATCACGTAGTCTTAAGTAGCAAAGAATGACTGTATGCCTGGCAAAAAACAAAAACCATTCAACATAATTTACCAGATTTAAGTGCAGTTTTGGTAAATACTATCTGGTTAATATAAAGGAACAATAAATCATCCAGAAAATGGCTGTCACTTTTACTTACTTAGCCATGTAGTTCATCTTGGGAAATGATTGGGAATTTCTGCCTATGTACTCAGCAAAAGATTAAAAACAAGTTCTTAGTTCATTTTGTGAAAATTAGGCTTTTTATTCAACAGCACTTGATGTCTACAAATGGTTAAAACAATTCAAGGGAGAAAACTTAAATATAAATATAAATAGCAGAACACAGAATACATATGATATGTAGTAGAAATTAAGTTATGCCAGCCTTAGCCTTCCACATGTGTTTGACTACATCTCTCCTGATCTCATGAGGAAGCCAACATAACTGGAACATATCTAATTGGGGAAGGCTGGTCTGGTTCAATACAAAGAGACCAGAAACATATAGGGTCTGAGTATCTTTGGATGCTTCCTTAATCATTGCCTGTCTTGAAGGCAGGGACATCCCAAAGGAGAGCCTCAAGGGAAGATCTAACATCCCTTCTGCTGGTTCATGCAGGAGAAAAGACAGGTAGAACTGGATTCAAATGAGCCCCAAGAGATTTAATTTAATGTATTCTGAAGTGAGGGTCAAAATACACACTAGTTACATAAAGAGGTGGGTATACACCATCTTCTTTTGAAACTGTGACTTTTAGTCATGTTGCTTTAGTGCATAGTGCTACCAACTTGTGGCTCTAGTGCAGAAGTCCGCAAAACGCTTTTGATCCATTTTGCCTTGCGAGTTAGCAAAGAAATGTTGCAATAAGAAACACTAACAAAGATCTGAAAATCTTAAGCTCTGGATTACCATATTGTGTTCTCCTGCCATTCAATGCATCAGACAAAGGCCGTGGTGTTCAAAGTAAAAGGAAGGGAGAAAGGAAGGAAAAGAAAAAAAGAAAGAACCTGGTCACAGAAAGTGCAGAGTACAAAGTCAATAATATTCTGCCACATCTTTACTCTTTTCACAGATTGGATGTTAAAAGAGTTGGGGGCAATTAGGCTTTTGTTAATTACCAGCTGTTGAAACAGATGTGTTGACTGTCCTTATTAACCCACAGCTGGGACAGGAGAACAATTGATGCTCACTAAAACCAACAACCAGCTGTTTTGCAGTAATTATCTCCTATCAATAATACAGGTGACAAATGCCATAAAGCTTCTTTCTGCGAGTTTCAATAATAAAAGCACAGTTACTAAATATATGCTCTTTTATTTTTAATTTAAATGTCAGCCTCTCCTATCTTCAATATTTGTGCCAGCACACCTTCTTGGATGGGTTGGATGTAAATCTTTTGGTAGGTACAGCAGTTAGCACATTGTATCCTTCTTAAAGATTTATTCACCAGTACAGCAGGCCTCAGGATTAACGCAGCATAACAGGCTTGTATTAACCACGGATTGGTTTTATTATGGATTTTACTGTGCTGGTCTGAGATCCAAAACTGGAAATATCTCTTTTCTTCAATTACATTGTGCAGCAGAATTCACATTAGGAATTCAACAAAAGTCTGACAGAAGAGTCCTGAATGTCTTGAATGCTTTAATAAGCTTAAATAGCTCCAACATCCAGTAACATTCTTGATGTTGTTGTGTGCCTTCAAGGCATTTCTGACTTATGGTGACCCTATCATAGGGTTCCCCCCAGATTTTTTCCATTTGTTGTCTCCCTCTGAGGCTGAGAGAGAGTGACCTGCTCAAGATCACTCAGTGGGTTTCCACAGCTGAGTGGGAATTCAAACCTTTGTCTCCTAGTGTCCTAATCCAACATTCAAACCACTACACCATGCTAGGTCTCATCAGCCTAAATCTTACTCTCTTCTCAAACAGTGGAAAAGGACCCCTATGGGGGGAGGGTGTGAGAGTTGCTCAAGGAGGGCACAAGACCTGGAGGCCCTGATCCCTTCTCTTCTTCCCAAACTTTTTTTATGTGTAAAATTTACACATGTTGAATTAAATATTGAATTTACTCAAATAAAACTGTTCTAATTTGAACAATGCTATTTTCTTATAAAATGTTAAAATGTGAATATACTTGAATGTGTGAATGAAAATATGCATACTTAATAAGCAATATATTTTTATTCATATACTATATTGATGGGGGGGGGGGCATGACATCTGCATGTAGATGTAAAGGGGGTCCCAAGGATAAAAAGTTGAGTACCACTGATCTAAATAATATTGTTAGACCTGACTAGAGTAGACCCTTCAAATCAATGGGATTTATCAATGTGTTGACTCACCATTCAACAATTGATTGTATAGGTCTACTGTAGTAGAGACTTACCAACAGGATGCCAGCTATGATGGTACAGTTTGCTTTCTCTTCGTGTCAAAAATACACATAGATGGATTGCTTAAATACAGAAATAAACTGCTTAATACTGGCCATATTACAAATTATTCTGTCTATTGTTCTTTCCAATCATGTTTCTGCAGTGGGATTTTACCATAATTTGACCTAACTGTATCTGCTTCTAAAAAGTCAGTGAATTAATTCACAGCAGTCGAAAACATCATTATAGAATGTGAAATAAAATTATTATGACCTTAGGCAACTGCTAATTTTCTTCTTCAGACATTTGATTCAACTCTAGTTTCAACTTTATTACTAATTAAGCAAATTGATCATACAATTTATGTTTTTTTTTTCAGGTAGTCAATATTTGACATGTATCCAAAACAAAGAATTAGAGATTTCTGACTGAATCTTGATATAAAAAGAAAATATTTAGCAATATAGACTTAAAATTTAAGACTAATTCAAAGGCAGAAATGTTTTTCCTTAATTATACAAACATTTTATCATAGAATCATAGAGTTGGAAGGGACCACAAGGGCCATCCAGTCCAAAAGAATTTCATATCATAATCCCATGTGAAAAATTGAGAAAGTTGACATTCATAGGAAAATGCTGATAAACCTAGATGAATTTTATGAATGTCCAAAAATAAACATGTCCCATTCATAGGATATGTATGTTTAGGTGATTGTCAGCATCTACACTCATACTTTGGGTGTTCACTACATCCATTGCTTTACATTTTGTCTGGAGTACTAAAATGGTTTGAAATAACCAGAATATATTACACCACATCACTACAGATTCTCATATAGTAATTTATTTACATTGGTTCCTCATCTTATTTCAAATGTTTTCTCTGTATAATTCTTTATAATGAAGTAAAAGAGTTAAAAAAAAAGAGAAGAAAGGTAATGTAAAATAGAAATTTTACTTCCCTTATAAGCAAAGGCATTCATCACAGTTCAACAAAGGACGTGTCTACAGGAATTTAAGTCTACCACTAATTAGTCCACATTTAAAGACACCATCTTATTGAAAACAAGGATTAAGGCAAGCTGAATATTCACCCTTTTATGTCCTTTCCTTACATCTTCAGTAGAATCACCATAAAAAGCTGTTCAGTCAACTTTTAAGGAGAGAAGTTTACAATAATCAGGGTTCTGTTCATTAAGAGGGACAATATCAATTAAAAGACAGTATCAGGCAACAAAGAAATCAAAAATCCAACACACACGGCCCACACAATGTCCACAAGTGGATTTCTAATGCTGTTGTATTTTAAATTATCTACATAATTGCTATTTATAGCTAAGCTCATTAGTATGTATATCAAAATCCTAAAAGAAACACATTAACTCAAAGGGAAATGTTTCTTAAGGAATCACAACTTGAACTATCAATCTGTCCATGTATTATTATATTTTTAATATGATTTAAATTCTCAATTTGATAAAAGCCAAAGAAAACTGAAATACGCAATTTGTATCAAGATTCTACTTTATAAATAATATCTTATGCCATAAATCCCCTTCTCTCTTGTCATCAGCTTTAGGAAAAATTAGTACAATTGTCTGTGAATGTTGCAGTAACATATAGTTATTTCTTGCAAATCACCAACACCATAAGTTTTTGTTGTTCCTTGTGTACAATAAATCCTGTTTTGTTGAAATTTGTACTTTCAGATGGATACAAACAGATTCTATAAATTTTCTGCTGTGTTTGAAGCAAAATTAACATTAATAAGCCTGCATCTGACACTTCTAAGCAATGCATTCATCTTAAAGACTACTAATTTGTGAATTCAAAGTAAACGGATTAGTTTATTCAGAAAACATTTTAACTATTCTTTTGTACATGTAATCTTTGTTGGCAAAGAATGCCAAAGGAGTTATCTTCTACCTTTTTAAAATTTGTTTCTTTCATTAGTTGTGATGTTGATACACACTGTGTATCAGTCCAGCATAAGGGAGCAGTAGATGTTGAGAAGTGAAAAATCCAGGGAAAAGAGGACTAGATTACTTTATAATCTTTCACCCACAATTTATTTCTGGAATCTTGTGGTTCCTGCCAAATTCAATCTCTTACAGTTATAACATCACATATGTCATTCTAAATATTTTATTTGGAGTTTTGAAAACCCAGCAGGTAAGTAGTAGTTAGTAGATGGACACATCATGGAGGTCAGTGGGAAAATGCAAGCTGATTTTGTGACAGACTGTTCATAATGTTTACCATATATTGGAAACACATGCACACCTTTTCCTCTAAAGTAAAATCAATATTATGGGCACATATGCAGTTCCAAATTTTATCAAGTCATAGTGATATGTAGGCACAGGTGGTTTTGGTAAGATATTAAAGGCCAGAATGAGCACATAATTCTAATAAAATTCTAAACTACAGCAAGCTGTCTGTATCAGTTCCTTCTCGATAGATCTCATAAAGTACTGGTAAATGCTCCAATCAAGCTCCCAACAAAACTCACCTGGCAACAGTTGCATTGAAACAAAGTTACTGCAGCAACAAGTAACGTCACAGTGTTAATAATTGACATGAAACGAATGAACCGGTGAGCAAGGGATAAAGAGGACAAAGGAAAGATTTTAGTATAAATGTATCCTAACAAATAATCAATCAAACTTGGGCTCAGAAGGGTTTGGAGTGGTTTGTTTAAGTGCCCCACTAAAATATAAGCAAATTTTAATATTTTATTCTTAATGCTTTTTAATCTCAGATCAAAGAAGGTATCAGCAATCACATTTGGAAATTCCCATCTAGAATATGAAACAAAGAATGACAGGAAGGGAAACCCATTAAATTGGTTTCTTTCCTTAAATGATGTGATCATGAAACCCAAGGTAATGCCAGCACAGTAGCACCAACTGTTTAAGGTTTCTAAGGAAATAAAAAGATGGTTGAGTCACAGTTTAAACTAAGGTTAAAACGGGAAGCAGCCGTGTGTTGCTGGATTTAAACCGATCTATCAAAAGTCATTCTCTTCTGAGAAAGGCATAATATCCCAGTGACACTGTTTAGATTAATGTGATCTGCATGACTTATCAACAACTTTGGGTGAATTTTGCTGTTGTGTTAACATCCATGACGACTATTGCTAGTGGCATTATAGCATAGAATTGTTAAGAAGAAAAAACTAACAAATCCAAGACCAACCACAAGAAGAAACAAACCAGGTGTGGGATGCTGTTGGCAGTGCCCCTTTGTTCCTCTCGTACGTAAATACCACACACACACACAGAGTGCTTTGAGGGCTCCAATTACATTTTAAAAAAATAAATAATTGCAAAAGCATCAGTAAATGTATTGCCTTAAAGGTCTTCCTCAAATAGGGGAAGTAGAGCATTGTTGTATCTATGTGC
>CM034701.1:44930393-44955457 GCA_020142125.1 Phrynosoma platyrhinos
TCCACTTTATTTTCAGTTTCTGGGCCACATGTGATAACGTCCTTAGTTATAATAGTTAACAGTTTTCTTGAGTATATTTTGATACAGAAAGGTAAGTTACAAATGTTGAAAACAAACTCTGGGATACATGGATTTGGGGGGAAAATATAGTATATTAAAAAAAGTTCATACTGCCAACTTCTTTCAGTTAGTCGCAAAGGTGCTACAAGATCTTTCTACATAGTGATTTTACAGATTAACACAGCTATATCTTTGAATAGTAGGTATAAGTAACTCTAAGGTAAAGTATCTGGATTGTGGCCTTCTCCTTCTCCTTCCCATCTATGGTTCAGCCAGTCTCAACTTTGACTCCATCTGGACTGCAGAAATAATCTAGTTTGATGCCACTTTAACTGCCATGGCTCAATGCTATGGATTTCTAAAAATTGTAGTTTGTTGTGGCACCAGAGCTCTGTGACAGAGATGGTTAAATATCTCACAAAACTATAATTCCTAGAATTCTATACTATTGAGCCATGGCAGTTAAAGTGGTGTGAAATTGGATTATTTTTGTAGTGTGGATACAGCCTTTGTTTCAGTTTTAGCTGTAAAGTTAAATGAAAATAATTTTGCAATGTCTTAAAGAAATAATCTACAAATTTAAAGTAATAAGAGCCACAAATACTGTTTATTATGCAAAAACAGAAGAAACATAGGAAAAGTAACTGTCTTTCAGGAATATAACATGTTAGGGAAAATATGTCTTTTATGATTGATCAGCATTTTCATATTTCAGAAGGAAATATGAAAAACCAGATCACAAGGGCTCCCCATTAGAGGGAATGGGAAAGCTAGAAACCTTGGTCTTCCTAGGGATACCTTCTAACTGTCCCTAGTTGGCAGGGACAGTTTAATCCTCTGTTCTTCCACATTTTCAGCTACTTTTAAAATGTCCCAGTTTCTCTTTTTTCCTTCCACTTTCCCACTTTGTATTCACCTTACTACAAATTACTAAAAATTGAGTTCAAAGTGCAAAAGTTGTTTGCACTCAATTAATTCAGCAGGGAAGAGAGAAAAAGGGAGAGGAGAGCATATTACCTTTCTCTCCAGATTCAAGCAAACACAATCAGCTGCATCCTCTCCTAATTTATGTGTTCTTCCTCATTAATAACCTTTGCCACCTTGACCACATTCTGATGTTTCTTGGCCACACATGTCCCACTTTTCAACTGAGAAATTTTGGAGAGCGTGCTATAGCTTAAGTTAGAGACAGGGTCTGTCTGATCCTCCAGATGTTGTTGGACTGCAACTCCCCTCACTCCTGACTATGCTGGCTAGGGCAGCGGGCCATTTCAGTTCAAAATCATCTGAAGGGCCATGTGTTCCTGAACCCTGATCCTAAGTAGTTAAATCCTCAGTTGACTCCATATCTTTGCTCGATGCTTACACCAAATCTGCATTTCTCCCAGTTTCACTTGGAGCTGTCCACTGTTCTTTCCCCCTGCTTAAAAGCTTGCTGTCTCTTCCCTGTTTTTCCCTGAGGCCTCTGCCTGCAAGGAAGAACTACTTAAAAACTGCTGGTACAAAAAAAAGTATAGATATATTTAGGAGCAAGGACAGGACCTGGTCAGAACTCACACACCCCTCTCCAAATGACTGCAAAACATGAAGCTTTGTTAAATTTTTTGATAAACATGGAGCTTTGCTTTGAAATGCTAAAATGGCCTAGAAATATCAACCATTTCATATACTATGTTACTGGTTGAAGATGTAAATAAGAAAATGCACAATGGATCAACTAAGCAAACACAAGCTACAACATTTGCATATTTAAACTAAAGATTTTTTTTAAAATAATCTGCTACTTGGGAGTCATATGAAATTTTGCCTTGATGAATTCTAGTTTATTAAAATGTGTCTGGTCATTGGCCCCTCTGGAAAAGCTCAGCAGGCATGGAAATGTAAGGACCAACCACGTAAATAATTCAATACAATATAAGCGCCATTTATTAATTGTTACAACTTTAGCAATGTTCAGTACCTTCCACCTATTTCACGCAGCATGCTATAAAAGATTTATTTATTAAGTGCTAAGTAATGTAACTAATTTGGGTAACTTTGGAAGAAGTGATATTTATATTTCTTATGTGGATAAGAACACTTTAAGTTTTTTTCTTGTGTGTGTGTGTGTTTTATACTTTTGTAATGATATAAAACTTTTGGAATTAATTAAAAATTAAAACAAAATGCTTTGGGCAATGAACATAGATCAGAGAAGATTTGTGGTCCTCCAGATGATTTTGGACATTTCCCATAATTTTGTACAATTGCCCATGCTAGCTGGAGCTTCTGGGAGCAGAAGTCCAAAACATGTCAAGGGTCAAAGGCAGGGGTAGGCAACCTTTCCCCTTTAAGGGCCGAGGGACTTCAGCTCCCAGAATCCCAGGAGCTATTGGCCAACATGGGACTATTGGCCAACATGGCTGAGGCTTCTGGGAGCTGAAGTCCCTCAGCCCTTAAAGCGGAAAGGTTGCCTACCCCTGGTCAAAGGTTTCTGGTCTGCATGGGGGCAAAAATTGGCCCCTGACCCCAGCCTAGTTAAACCCCATTATGGGCTCACCTTAGGGTCTCTGTAAGTCGGAAATGACTTGAAGGCACACAACAGCAACAACCCAGCTTAGTTGGTTGTATCTATATTGTTGTTGTGGGCCTTCATGTTGCCTCTTATGGTACCATAGGGTTTTCTTGGCAAGATTTTTTCAGAGGTTTGCCTTTGGCTTCCTCTAAGGCTAAGAGAATATAACATACCCAAAAGTCACCAATGGCTGAGCAGAGATCTGAGCCCTAGTTTTCCAGTGTTACATTACAACACTCAAACCACTTATGCCATGCTGGCTTTTTAATCTTTTTTTTCCCTTTTGAATGTGTACATTGCTTAATCTTTGCCTTTCAGTAAAAAAACATGAAGTCAAATCACTTTACAAAATGGCGAAACTTTTAGTTGTTTTTGTAATCTCACTGCATTAGATGTGTTTGTTGTGAAATAACTGATTTCTAGACTTGTGGATACAACTGCCCTTCAGTAATGGAATACTTCCTCATTCTTTCACTCTGTTCTGGTCCTCTACATTGCTTCCAACAATTGGAGGATTCATAATAATAAAAAAATACAAACTAGGTAACAATTATATATTAAATCTGTGAACATATTTATTAAATATCATTTTATAGCATTATACTTGCCTGTCAATCTAAATGAAGTGAAACTGTAATAGTGGTAATGACAGATGAGATGGCCCAAAATAAATGGTCATTAAAATTGATTTATAATAATAATAATAATTTAGGAAGCAAGCTAATTGTAATATGAAATAAGATAATTTTCATGCACTTCTTAGAAAACCCACTGATCTACACACATACACCACATTTCCCACAGAAGTAATTCCAAGAAGATGAAATTCCATTTTGTAAAACCTTTTTCCCCCTGGACTCACATCTGCTTAACTGCAACTGGAATGAAGTTAACATTACAATACTTTAAAGTAATGTGGATAAGAAACCAGAATGCTATGACCTAAATGGCTTCTGCTACTACTAGAACATCAACTTTGCCACATAAGTTTTCTTAAGTACCTAAAGGGAGGAAACATGAAAGATGATGTCATTTTCCTTTGAACATAAACAAAGCTCAGCAAGAGTGTGAATCTATTTTTTAGAAGAAAAACTGAAAAAACAAAACTTTGAGAGAGGTAGACATTCCTCTGCAAGGTCAGAGCTAATAAAACATTTGGAAGGCAGGATGACACAATTTAGGTTTAAAGGTTCACTTAACTTTGTTTTAATATTTTGCATTTGACAGGCTCACATGTCAAAAGATATTTGAATTGTTTTGTGACTCAACAACTCATCTGCAAGAATAATTTTTAAGGAGCTTTCTTTTTCTTTTTTGTTTCAGTTAAAATTAAAATCCATGCTGCCTAATCCTTGGAGTCAATCTGTAATTAAGGGGATTTCAAGAGAGACCATGCACTGCATTAATGATAAAATTTAATATCGGTTTAATACTCTAACAAAAGAATAAAAACCAAGCAACACACAAAAACACTATCACTTCTGTATTTGGAATGAATTGATGTTTTCATATTACCTGCTACCAGGTTTTATTTTCAAATGAAGATACCAGGGGTTGATTCTTGAGCCATTTACATATCACTGCTGCTGCCATCACTACCATTTCTCCAAAACTGGGTCTCAAGGAGGCTTACAATTTAAAACAAGACTTTTAAAAAACATACCAAAAGTGAACACTAAAATGGAATTAAACTATTCCCAATATTAAGACAATTTAAGCATATAAACAGATTAAAAGCAATTAAAAACAGTTCACTTTAAAACAATCCATTCTTTAAAAACTTTCTGTTTTAAAAACTTGTTAGAATTAAATGGTTTTTGCCTGCTGATGGAAGGACAGGTAGTAGGGGGCTATTCAGGCCAGGGGCAGCCACCAAGAAAGCCCTATCTTGCATCTCCACCAACTCTGCCTGTGAAGGTGGTGGGATTGTGAGAAGGCCCTCTCCTGAGGATCTCAGAGTCCAGGCAGGCTCATATAGGGAGATATAATTTGAAGATATAGCCATGTTAGTCTGTAGAATCAGTATGTAGAAAGATCTTGTAGCACCTTTGAGACTAACAAAAAGAAATTGGCAGCATGAGCTTTCATGGACTTCAGTCTATTTCCTCAGATGCATTTACATGTCAGGCTGCTCTCCTAACTATTACATGTGCGCAGCAAAGCCTTGGCAATAGTTTTAAACATTGCAAAGATGGTTTTGTATCAGTATGTTCACTACATAGGCCAGCCAATGGGAGCCAGCTGACAAGGCACAGGCATCTTGGGTTCAACCATGTCAACTGGGATTCAGAAAATATAAGCCCTATTCATATTTAGACCATGTCATATAAGGAACAGGAAACATTTTAATCACATGATTAATGATTAGTTATTAGCAGTACCTACAAGGACAGTCAAAAAGCAGTCATGAAAGTGTAAACTTCTGTGGAAGGAAATCCTATATAAGGGTTCAACTAGAGAGCAGAGACACATTTTCTTTGCTGGAAATCTATGGCTGAACCTGGATTACTAGATCTGGCTGGTATAGTTGCACTTAATTATATTTTTGCTATGTTATGCTTAGAAAATGGTATTTTCACTTTTTGTCTACTGTTTTATATAATAAAATAGTTTTACAAGTGAGGTTTTACTGGTTTTACTGCTTAACACATTGCCCATTGTCCTATGGACTTTATCGCACAAGCCTGCTATCTCACTGCAGTCACATAGTGCAGGGAAATGGAAACATACTAGTTTGGGACTATTCACTATCATACTTCTCCTCAATAAAATGAAGGCATTACTTTGGCAATCTATGGTCCCTTGCTCTGTCTTCCACATGGTCTCCATAATCCTGCTTTCCTGCCTTATGCACTACCCAGCGTGCTTTTTGGTTTTTATTATTTTAATTTAATTGGCAATGTGTTGAAATTTAAAACAATAAAAAGAAGTAGAAGTAGAAGTAGAAGTAGAAGTAGAAGTAGAAGTAGAAGTAGAAGTAGAAGTAGGAAAGGAAAGGAAAGGAAAGGAAAGGAAAGGAAAGGAAAGGAAAGGAAAGGAAAGGAAAGGAAAGGAAGACAGCCTGCATGGGAAAAATAAGAGATGGGGGATAGGAGGAGAATCATGTCCACTGACACCACTTGACTGCCAGTATTGAAACTGCAGCAGAAGGGACTTATTGCACCAGATTCAGAGATGGAAAAACAGTGATACTGGGAACCATTGATAGTTTTCCTAATCAGTAAAAAGGTATGTTCCACCAATGATGAAATGCAAAACAGCAACAGGAGAGAAATGACGACATGTGATAAGTCCCTGACAAACATGCTATTATTTTGTTGAAATTATGCTTTGCTTGCCTCATGTAATAAAATCTTTGTGTCTGTACTTGAGGATCCCTGGTGGCACAGTGGTTAAATGCCTGTACTGCAGTTACTCAGTCACAAAACCGCAAGGTTGTGAGTTCAATACCAGCCAAGGGCTGAAGCTCGACTCAAGCTTGCATCTTTCTAATGAGTACTAAAATGAGCTTGTTGGAGGCAATTAACTTACACATTGTAAACCGCTTAGGGAGTGCTTATAGAAATGTACTTGCTATTGCTATTGCTATATAATAGCATCTGTCCATGAACAACACTTGGTCTGAGGAGAGCTGAACATGCTAGTTAACTGTTCAGGTTGGAGGTGGCCAAGTATGGAAGGCATCTTCTATGAAGAACTCTGTATTAAGGCATAATTTGATAACCAATGGACATTTCCCATAATAAAATGATAATGTACAATAATCTAAAAAGGTAAGGAGAGAGGAGATATAATATAAACATTCTAGCAAACATGCATGCTGCTGTTTGTGCAGCTGTATCCATGTCCATATACTGCTTATCAGAATGTAGGTGCATTCTTTCTCAGCATACTAATACTGCTGTCCTAACTCCATAGACTTCTCTGTCTACACATCACTTTACACTACTTGATCTTTATAGATTAATCTATAGCCTGATCCACAGATTGGGACTCCTGTATTTAACTCATATTCTTCATGCTAATGACTATGGGATTCAGGCTGCAATCCTATACGTCACTTACATCAGAGAAAGTGCTACTTAACTCCCATAAGACTTACTTTTGAGTAGACACACACAGGACTAAGCTAGCAGTCTATTTTCATATTCAAATACAGCAGGTCAATTGGTTTGTGGATTAGACTCTTCCTAATTGTCAGATTGGTTCTACAGTGAAAAATAAGTTCTTTATGAGATGTTATTAGTACTAGACTTTGGGCAAGTGGCATTAATTCTGCTTCAGAACTTGAATTATATTTAGTTTTTGTATAATGTTAACATCATACATGCTTTTTCTATTATCTGCATTTATACTTTTTCTTCTAACGGAAGGTAAAATTTTGAAATCACAATGCTTTTAAGTGAATATTCAAATCAGTGGAGATTGAACCCTTAACTGGGAATGCCAGGGCATTATATTTATTGCTATAAGAGAGGAGAAGAACTTCTCTGAGCTTATTGCTTCCTACTGAATAATTCATTTCTGTATAAGTATAATGAAATACTCAAATCAAAGTACACGCCAGGACTGAGCAATCAGGTTCTGCAAGGACGACACATCCTAATATAGTCTCCACAGAAATCTCCAAGTATTTGCACTGCTTTAATATTTTCCACACAGTGGGGCTGCATTCAGCTCCCTTTCCATGTGTAGTAGTGTTTAGTATTTGTGCCTAGCCCTTACTGAGAACCAGCATGAACCAAATAAGGACTTCTCCTGCTGTATATGCCTAGTTGATTGGCTGTGTGAATCAAAGAGAGAATGCAGGGTATCCATTGTTACCATTGTTAGACCCAGTTCCTATATAAACATCAGTTCTATGCATCTGCCAGAGATTCAAAAAGGTTTTGTTTTGTTTTTTTTTTGAACCACAACTCCCAGAATCTCCAGGACAACATGCCCAGTGGTCTTTCCTGACAGGGGATTCTGAGAAATATAGTTCAAATAGTAGTGTTTCCAAACTTTGCATATGACTATATTGAAGCGATTAACAAAGAGAACTTTGCATTTATAAGGGCATGCGCGCACACACAGATACATATATCGGTATCACTCAATATTTACATTCTACTACAATGATATCATCAACTTTAGAACAGTAGAAGCCAATATACGGAAGACAGAAGATTCTACTGGCAGAAGATGGAAGACTGCAATTTATTTATTTATGGGATTTATATCCTGGTTTTATCCCAAAATGTTTTTTTAAAGTCTACATCAGCTTTTTTGTATCATGGATACAAAGAGCCACATTAAATCTAGAGAGGTGGACTCATTTAGCCATTCAAGATATCACATGATAGAAGTACATTTTGTATCACACAGGTGCCCACTTTATGGGTATTCCTTCCCCATTAAAAACCTGGAGTAGATGGCAGGACAGACTGAACACACTGGGAATCTATACAGTCAGGATTACAGAGAGAACTGCTCTATAGTGTGAGATATGTTCAATATGGGGAGGAATGTGCCTTGATTATCTGATATGATAACATTCTTGCTGGTACAGTAGAATATCCAAAGCTTTATTTTGAATAGAAGCCATGCTGGCTTGGAGATTTTGGGAACTATAGTCCCAATTTCTTAAAATATCTGTACCACTAAGACAAATCTCTGCAACAGGTTCGTTCTATCATGGTTACTTCCAGTAGCATCATTAGGGGGTACGGGGGTGCGGACTGCACTGGGTGACACCACTGAAGGGGATGAAACCCAGTCCGCAGCCCCCACCTCCCTGCTGGGGACACACATGGAGACATCTCAATGGGTTCAAAGCAACATTCAGTTCTCTCCTCATAAGAAAGTCAATAATGAGATAAGTCAGAATGAAAGAGTCCTAGGTCACCTGGTGGCTGGTGGCTTGGTGTGGACTAGATTCCAGATCTCCCAAGTCCTAGTCCAGCCCTCCAATTACAATACTGGCTCCACCACCATATCATTCTTCTTTCTCCTCTTCATTCTGACATAATGATATTGAAGGAAAGGCACACAAGAATCCACAGAACAATTGCTCCCACACCACTGGAATAACGTATGCTCTGTGTCTAGGAATGGCTTCAAAATATAAGATCCTGTAAAGAAAACGACTTTGGAATGGATCCTCAGCTTGTTGCCAGTACTCAGTAGGCCAAGACATCAAAAATGTTCTGACAAAAAAAGAAGCTGCCAGCAATGATGTGCAGAGATGTATTTATTTTGCAACTATTTCAACACAGTTCAAAGGCACTGAAAATAAAGACCACTCTACATTGATGCTGGCAGATACTTTTGGTCATAGGATCAGACTGAGTTGGTTGCTGACTTGGTTCAGAAGTAGTGCCAAGGTTTGTTGTTCTATCTGAAACCAAGAGAAGCCGCTGCTCATGCTCATGAACATAACTTCCAAGTGCGATGTAGATGTGAATAAAGTGACCAGCAGCTCATCAATAAAATTACCTTGAATTGGAGCTTGGAAAAATCGCTTTTTTGGACTCCAGTTCCCAAAATCCTTGAGCCAGTATTCTGGGACCTGTAGTCTGTTCTTTAAAAATAACACATGAGGAAAAGAAGCAGCAGTTAAATATGTCTGATTGATTACAGCCATTTTGTGCAAAGAAGTGAAGAGTCTTTAAGACCACAGTGTTTTCCTTTCAGGGCTTCTGTGCAAAGCTGGCCATGTCACTGAGCAAGGTGAAGTCAAGCGGTTGAGGGGTCATCCCATCTCAACCCTCATTTTCTGTGTAGCACTTTTAGGGGGATGAAAAGGTTCACATGAGATAGAGGAAAAGGCCCTCTCTACAAACTCACTTATCTACCTCTAAATCCAACCCATGTACTAATCTAAAAAAAACACCAAGGTAGCATTCAATGAGAGTTCACCCCAACACCCCAACACCCCTCCTCACCCCCACCCCACTTACACATCTTCAGTGGGTCTCTCAGACCTACAGATTAGATTTGGAAGGGCTGTAGGAGTTAAGAATTTGGTCTGCTAGTATTGCTCATACTGGCAGAGAACTGTTGGAGATAACCCAACAGCCTAGTTAAGCCATGATAAAAAAACATGGTTTGCCATTACATGAATTAATCTTTTTTTGGAGGCTTCTATAGTCCCAAAGTCCCTTTGGAGGCTTCTGCAGTCTCCTTTTCAAATGGCAGAAAAGATGAAAAACACCTTTATTCTTAATTTAATCTTTATTCTCCATAATATTTAGATGTGGAGACAGGTGCAGTTTGTTTAAGCTAACATGTTTAGTGAGAACATGTTAAGATCTGAAATCATGGTGGTGGCTTGGTCCACAAATTGTAGTTTGCTTAAAGTTGGAGGCTTGTCATGGCTTGTTTGTCTAAAGTTAGTGGGTTGTTCCCACTAACTGTAATTTGTTTAAAGTTTGAGTTTCACGACCCCCAGAAACTATTCCCACAATTATATAACCTCTGGGAATCATTTGTTAGTTTTGGTGTTCTTGGTCCAATCTGAAAGGAACTTCTTTGTCAGTCACAGAATTTAAGTCAACATGATTTTCAGACTAAGAATGAAAGGAGCCTTCATAAGTGCAAATATGTAATAACTTGAGCCAAGGGATGTTTGTAACTTTAGTGCAGTGGTTCTGAAACTTTGGTCCTCCAGATGTTTTGGACTTCAACTCCCAGAATCTCTGACTGCTGGCTAGGGTTTCTGGGAACTGAAATCCAAAATATCTGGAGGACCAAAATTTTGGAATTGCTGCTTTAATGCATTAAGTATCCATAGCTTTTGCTTGTAGAAAAAAAAAATAGGATACCGATACTTACACACTTTAGGCCACTTAAAACAAAAGTGTTAAGCTCTGTCAGGTAAAGAGGCCTGAGTATCACAGGGAGGGGAAGTCTTCGAAATATCTATATAGACTTGCCCCACCTATGTCTCCTTAGTGTCTACTAGAGGCTATTAAGTGGATTCTGTTAACTTGGGAAAGCATTTCAGATAAGGAGGTCATGGATGGGTCAGAGAAAGACCTTTGCTATTTAGAACTTCTTATGGTTTTTCTTGGGTAGGGGGGAAGGGTTTCGATAATGGCTTTTAAAATCATTTTACTATAGGGCAAATAATAATAGATCACTAAGCACTCAGGGTGTGGAGGGAAATCTAAATGATGATTATTTTGAGACTTGCTGTTTTGTGTTAAGTCCCTTCTCAATAAGGGAAGGCCAAGGCATTATCTATTCATAATCATAAAAATTCATATGCACATACTACAAACATTCGAGGGGCATTAGGATTCTTTTGTTCCCATATTCAGCCCTCAGTTTGAGTCTTTTCTGTCACCCAGTCTCCAAGTGACACAGTTTGAAGAGATTTGGCTGGAGTTCTTGACAGTATGCCTGACACTTTTATTATCCTGATATTTGGCTGTGGCAGCTGGTGATGTGTCCATATTGGTGGGTTGGTAATCTACTATACTGGGGTTGTTTAGCCTAAACCTTATTCCCATAATAGCCTTGGACAGTTTACATTAAAATCTCACATTAAAATCCAGAGTGGATTCACTGCCCTATAGATATGGAAGCCATGAGCTGCCACTGTTATTTGGTGTCTTCTGCCAATTTAGTTATTTTAATGTTAATCTCTAGCTCAATGGTTCCCAAACTTGGGTTCCTCAGATATTTTGGACTTTAGCTCCCAGAATTCCTGACTGTTGGTCAAGCTAGTTGGGCTTCTGGAAGTTGAAGTCCAAAACATCTGAAGGACAAAAGTTTGCTTCATCTAGTTTATCATTCTGTTTAACCAGTGTAATCTCAATGCACAGCCTTCTAGAATGGAAAGGCAATTTCTTTTCTTGACTGGAGAAAATGATAATCCTGAATGTGCATCTCTTAGCAGCAGCAACAACAACAATGGCTGATAGGTCTTTGTGTCACATAATTTTTGCTTCTGAATCAATAATATATAGAAAGAAGAAGCCCAAGACATATGCCTGAGAAACAAATGGTTCCACACAAGAGAAGTCTTTATTTCTTTGAAATTGCCAACTTTTAAACAGTCCAGTTCATCTAGAACATCTTTTTAAATGTCCCTCTTAAAGACGGGTCCCTCTTTTAAGTTGGGTTAATGGCAGAAAATCATGGCTCCTCCTTGGTAGTAGCTGTACATTGTCAGGACTAAAAGCACTGACTTTGGGGATGAATACATTTTTCATTGATAGCCCAGAAATATTGTGTTGGCAGAAAATAGATCTGGATCAACTGATTTCTGACTATTCCAAACACCAAGGATTTCTGACTCCCAACAATAACAAGAAGTAGATTTTTGTGTGGATGGACTGTGATCTCCACTCAGCTCTGATATTTAGCACAAATTCCTAGACTTAAGGTCACATCTTTTGCACCAGGTACCTCTCTTGAGGATCTTGTGGGGGGGGGGGATGACTCAATTTTATCTTATACGTCTGAAATCTGTCACCCTACTGTACACTAATCATAATCATTCAAATGCAAGCTGGAATCCAATTGTCCACGTCCATTGATGTCAAAATATCTGTCAGTGGTATGAATTCCCCATACCCTCCAAAATTGCTCTGCAGGATTGAGAGTTAGTTTTTTTTTATGGTGGGTGGATTCAAGGCACAAAGGTATTTTTGTGGTGGAGGAGTTCTGCCCCTCTTTATTTCAAATTTCAGTGTTCCTAAACCAGAAGTAAGAAATTTCAATGAGTTGAGAGGAATAATTTTGAACCCCTGATACCCTCTGGACACTGCATGGGTAGCCAAAAAAGAAAGAAGGGAGGGAGGTAAAATCAGAGGTGCCCAGAAGTCCATTTCTCTTTTTGAAAAATTGTGTGTGGGAGGGTTAATGTAAAACAGTACTGGGTGCATGTGCTACAACCTATATATAAAATGTGAATTGCCAGGGGATGGAATTTACCCTTTTTTGCCAGAAACTGCCAGTACTGGGGGCTACAAAATCACTCTGGGGAGGCTGCATGCGGTCGCAGGGCTGAATTTTGTCCATTCATGTTCTACACAGATCTAATCTCTTGCTTGTATAAGCTAATAAGCTACATTACATCTTCCTATTACACACCCTTCCTCCAGGCTTTATAGTTTGCTAAGATTAACTCAGCACTTTCCCTTAATCTGTTTTGCTTTTAGAAATATATTTTTCTTGACCAAGTGTCTCTTTTACTTAACCACAACATAAAAAAACACTCTGCTCTCCATTCATTTGTCTTCTGTAGCAAGCTAAAGAATACTATTGCTAATAAACATTTTCATCTCCATTGAAACAGACACTTAGCTATACAATTAAATTACTCATACAAATGAGTCAATAGTACTATTTGTGTAGAGAAAGCCACATATGCAAATATCGGCTGAATCAAAATCTCATCATGAAAACTAGCATGCTATTTCTAAAATGGATGTAGGTGTTTCTTTTTTGGAAGAAGTGGGAAAAACATGACCAAGTGGTCCACTTTGGAATTCCACTGATTATAAGATCAACAGTTGTATACTCTCCAATTGCCCCTATTAGGCAGGGACAGTCCTGATTAATCCTCTGCCATTCCACTTTTTCATGTGATTTCTTTCTTTCTGTCCTCCAGCATTTTCCCTTTGTCCTCAGCTTACTTCAGTTGCTGTAAATTAAGTTCAAAGGACAAAAGTAATTTGACTCAGGGCCTCGGCAGACGACTAAAAAGTTCGTCCTCAAGGCCCAGAAGAGGAAGAGCCACCGCACGAGCGGCGCTCCTTCCTCTTCCTGAGGTCGCCCTGGAAGCTGCCGGCCCTCCACACGGCTGGCGCTTCCGGGGCAACCTCCCGCTGCAGCGACCGCATGCGCTGCGGCGGAAAAGACAGGGAAAGTGCGCCCTACGCATTTAGGGCGCACTTTTCCTGTCTTGAGGAAGGAGCGCTGATTTAGCGCTCCTTCCAGGGACGCCGCAGGAGCGCCGCGGTGCGGCTGCCATGGCCCCGCGGCACTCCGGATCAGGGCGTCCTGGATGCCCTGGTCTGCATCCCCCCTCAGTTAGAAGGGGGAAAGAAGAGGCAGGGACAGAATCTTGCTCTTTCCAGTAGGCTCATGCAAAAGAAAACCACTGATGATTATCTTCTAGCTTCTGTGTTCCTCTTCATTAATAACATTTACCATCTTGACCACACTCTGCTGTTCCTTGGCCACATGTGCTCCAGTTTTCATTTCTAAAATGCTGTAGGGTGTAGCCAAGCAGCTTCATTTATATACTGCTTCCTATTGTGCTATGGGATGTCTAAGCGGTTTACAATTGTAAGCTCATTGCCCCCCAACAGTTGGGTACTCATTTTAGCGACCTTGAAAAGATGCAGGCCTGAGTCAAGCCTGAGCCCTGGCTAGTACTGAACTCGCAACCTTGTGGTCTATGAGTGAGTGGCTGCAGTACAGGCATTTAACTACTGCACCACCAGGGCTCTTGGTGTAGAGTTGATTTTTTAAAATCTAAGCAGTTTGTGTTGAACTACCTATTATGCGTATCCACAAATACTGGCCAGGATCCCAAAAATGCTCATATGGTGGACCATAGTGCAAGCAATTTGATACTTTCCATTTACCTACACCTTCACTATGCAAACAAAAAAGCCAAGTGGCAACAAATAGCAGAGAGCAACCAAAGTCATATTATTATTATTATTATTATTATTATTATTATTATTATTATTATTATTATTATTATTTTCTTACCCACCTTGCCCCATGAACTGAGGAAAGGGACAACAACAATTAACAAACAACATCAGTTAAAACACTTGTTAAAACACACATCAATTTCAATTGTAAATATTTATTTACAAATAAAATGTATACAGTTTTTGAAGGTTTTTTGGGCTATGTGGCTGTGTTCTAGAAGAGTTTATTCCTGACGTTTCGCCTGATCTGTGGTTGGGATCTTCAGCATCTTCAGAAGTTAGATGGCAATCTTTCAAGAATACATTAGCTGTGGATTCCTGCACTGGTGTAGGGTTGGAGTAGATGGTCCTTGGTATCCCTTCCAATTCTGATGCTGCAAAATGTCAGGAATAAACTCTTCTAGAACACAGCCACATAGTCTGAAAAACCCACAAAAAACTATGGATGCCAGCTGTGAAAGCCTTCAACTTCACATTAAAAATGTACACATATTTTAAAAATCCACATCCAAAATTCAACATTTAAAATTCTAACCAAACCATGTAGGGCTTTAAAGGCAATAACCAACAATTTAAAAATCATCAGGATAAGCCTGCAGGAAGAGACTGGTCTTTAATGCTGTTTTAAATTCCAACAGTGTATTCAGCTGTCGAATCTCCTCTGGCAGATCATTCCACAGTCTAAGGGAGGTAGAAAAAAGGGTCCTCTGGCTGAGAGTTGCCAACCTAGTCCTAGGAGTAAATGTCCAGCACTAGAGGACCTTAGTATATGGGCTGGATTATATGGAAGTGGTGATCCTGTAGGTAACCTGGACCCAAACTATGTTGGGCTTTAAAGCTAATAACCAACATTTTTTTTATCTTGCTTGGAAATTGACTGGCAGCCAGTGCATTAATTTTAATATTGGTGTAATGTCCAGTAATCAATCTGACTCCTGTGTTTTGAACTAACTGAAGTTTCTGAACTTGATACAGAGGTAGCCCATTGTACAACACATTGCAGAAATCCAATCTTGAGGTTACCAGTACATGCTCTGCCATCTTTAGGTCTTCCAGCTTTAGGAAGGGATGCAGCTAGTATATCAGCCGAAGCTGACAGTAAGCACTCCTAGCCATTGTATCTATCTGAGCTGTCATTTGGAACAACAGATCCAGAAGCACTCCCAAACTGTGAACACAAACTTTCAGGGGGAATGTAACCCCATCCAGGATTGATCGACATACCTCCATACCCAGGTTAGGACCTTTCACACCTCTGTTTTGCCTGGATTCAGCTTCAATATGTTTTTCCTCATGTAGCCCATTACCTCCTCCAGACATTCATTCACACTATCATTAGTTGAAGCTGTATCAGAAGGCATAGAGAAATATATTTGGATGTCATCAGCATACAAATAGCACCCCACCCCATGCCTTCAGATGATCTCTCCCAGCAGTTTCATATAGATGTTGAATAGCACGGGGAATAGAATGGCACCCTGCGATATGCCATATAACAGCTCCTTTTTTGAAGACCAGCTGTCCTCAAGCATCACTATCTGGAACCTGCCCAAGAGATAGGACTGGAACCATTGAAGCACAGTGCCTCCAATTCCCAAATCCCCCAGGGACTCCAGAAGGATACCATAGTTGATAGTATTGAATGTCACTGAGAGGTCCAAAAGCACCAGCAGGGACACATTCCCCTTGCCAATGCTCTGGTGAAGATAATCCACTAAGGCAACCACAGCAGTCTGAACTCTGCATCCTGCTGTGAAGCTGGTTTGAAATGGGTCTAGATAAATTGTATTATCTAAGACTGGAGTTGGAAGGCAACTGTCCTCTCAATCACTTTGCCTAGAAAAGGGAGATTTGATGCCAGTCTATAGCTTTTAAGTCCAGGGGGTCCAGGGAGGGCTTTTAAAGAAGTGTTAGTACCACCACTTCTTTTAAACAAGAGGGAAAACTTTCTTCCTTGAGAGATGCATTAATGATATTTTGTATTTGAAGCCTAATTTGCATCTTCTCCCTGGATGACCAGCCAAGAAGGACATGGATCAAGAGGACAAGTTGTCTTCTCTACTTGCCCCAGTAGCTTGTGTCCATCAACAGTACTCACCAATTAAAACTGATCCTGTGTAATCCTACTCACAGAATCACTGGACAGCCCATCGTCAACCTCCGCTACAATGATGGTTGCTGTTAGAGGAGAAGGAGGTAGCCACCTTGCAAATGACTCCTAACAAAAACTGGCTCAATTTAGAGTGAGGTTCTGCTTAAAGGCTGCAGTGTAACTATGCAGGGTTCTCTGCTCCAAAGGGCCCCTTACTTCACACATATTTAGTGGTGTTGGAGAACTGAAGTGGATGAATTCCAAAGAACGGAATTGCTTTTGCAAAGTGGAAGGAAACTAGGAAGATTAACAATACAGTGTTGGTGATTTTAATTAATTTAGTAAAACTGGCATCTGTTGTCATCTATTAGTGAAGACACTGAAGACAGATCTCAATATGCCCCCCAAATTGTTGTCTTACCAGGAAAAAAAAGCCTGAAGCATTTCTGCCTATGTGTACTCTTAAGGCCTTCTTCAGGAGCTATTTAAAATCAAAGTCCAGAAATTTCATGACTAGAACTCTCAAACCATTTACTAACTTGTTCTTAAGACTACACAAAGATCAAAATGTGTGGGCTCAACCACCATAAAGCAACCATTTTTGAACATTTTTTTGTATTTATTAGCAACAGTTTAGGTTTTATTTTTATCTTACAACTGCCATTGTGTACTGTGAACTGGATATTTTGCATAGGGGAAAAACTGTGGACTGATATACTGAGGATGCGCCAAAGTTTGAATGAATATAGAATCATATATGTCAAAAGAGATGCACTTTCCCCCCTCTTTCTTAAAGTTGGTGCTACAGTAAAGAAATGCAAAGGCCAATTTTGACACCCGAAGCATATAATGACACAACCATTTCTCTCTGCCTTGCCAGTAAACATACAAAAATAGGAACAGATAAACAAATAACAATTTTGTTGTTCATGACATCCTCCAAGCTGCTGCCCAAAGTAGCTACCTCCCTTTGCCTAATGGTAGGGCCTGCTACGTAAGGTGTTTGATGGTAAAATAACATTAAAACAACTAAATGTAACAACACTGACCGAGAGCTATTACTCTACTTATAGTGTTCTAGGCAGGTACATTGGGCACATGTACTTAGGACAGTGCCAATTTGAAAATTTATCATTGTGTGACCAGAATGCTAAAAGCTGCTCTTGATGTTGTAATCAGTAACAAAAGCAACAATGATATGGGACAGTTGGCCATCAACAGCATTTTATTTGGCAGCTGTTTAAAATTTCCTCTTGTCTAAGAGCTTTTAAGTATTCCCATGACAACGAACCAAAGAGCAGTTTTATCTTTGTTGCCTTGTGTAAGTTGTATTGGTAATGGCTGTATGTGAAGAGTAAGCCTGAACAGCTTCATAAGCTTTTGCAGGTCCATCTTTAAAAGCAACATATAACAATAGTGGAATTTTTGTGTCCCAAAACATAAAAGAGGTTAACAAGAAGCAATGGAAAAAGTGAAAAACTTAACATAGGTTGTTGTTTTCCCCTCTATCACTAGGGTAAACAGGAAAACAGTGGATTTTTTAAAGTATTATTTCAGGCTGCAATCACAGAAACAGTTACCTTGGAGTAAACTGAACTCAATATGACCTATGAGTAGAAATGCCCAGGATTATACTGATAATCTGTTATTTCTTCCTAAAAGGAGTTAGCAAAGCAATCCAATGCCTTTCTAGAATCAAAATATAAAACTCCTTCAAATATCCTCACCCTCCTTTCGTCTATCCTTATTTATTATTTAATATGGACATCCCACTTTGCCTCCTATGAGTTCAAGGTAGCCAATGAATAAAAAACAGATAAATAAACAGTATCTACTTTACAGTTAAAGGCAACAACAAATGAATGCCTTAAAGAATTAAAACAGCAGCAGATAATAAAAAGTAACAATCAATATTTCAAAAAATAAAAAATAAAAAAAAATAAAATTAGAGTCAGATTCAAAAATTATAAATCAAATGCTTTCCTAAAGGGGAAACTCTTTTCCAGCTTCTAGATGGCCATAAACAAAGGGTGAGGTGGGCCTTCTCAAGTTCCCTTTCTTTTTATGCATCTCCTCCCTTTTATCTTTTTCAACAAGACTTTTTTCCATCGTGAACTGGGAAGAGAACTCATAAGCTACCCTTTTGCAAACATCAGTATCAACTGTGCGGTCACTACTAGGATAGGTCAACAATCTTATTAATACATCACACACTGTCTGAAGCATATCAAACAGACACTCTTTTCCTCCCTAAAAAAACCATTTTGTACAGTCATCATTGGGCAAACAAGACAATGTCCCCCAATATTGTGGAACGACAATATGGGCGAAAGGGAATCCATATGAACTTAATGTTGGTTACCACAACAGAGCCAGGCATTTTGGAGAAATGTGTTGTTTTTATCTTGTTGTGCTCACACACACACACCACAAAATAATACCATAACAGAAGGGTGCTGTATCTGTGTTTAAAGAAGAGGTTGTTGGCAAACAGCGCAGCTCCCTTCTGCTGAAATGTACACAACTGATATATGCAGCACAGAAAGCTGGCACCCAGGGCTTACAACCTTAATTTGCCTGCAAGAAGGAATGGAGATTTACCTTCAGAGCACGTTCTTGATTGTTTTCAGCAGTCAGATGTCTCATGTTGTTTGCAGAAGTCTGGTTCTGCTCTTTCAAATGATGAAGCTCCTGCTCCAGCCGTTTGCACTGCAACGAGGAAAGAATCCCATTAAGTAAAGGAACTGGACATCTCTGGATTCCCCCCTCCCCATCTTCAGCAGCCAAATGAATTAATATAAATAAACTACTGTGTGGGTGTGGTAAGTTCATGTGTATGTATATATATTTAACTCCAAAATTTGAATCAATGCAATAGTATTCTATTTTTCACATAAGTGTATGTGACACATACGTATGTAAGAAATAGAAGACTATTGCACTGAATCAAATTTGGGAGTTAAATATCTTATGAGTCAAACTGCATAATAAACATAGAGCTTATTCTCTTGTGGAACAATTATTCATAGACAAAAATGCAAATGTAATATTCAAAAGGAGAATATAAAAATATCAGAACAACGATACATGAATTCTTGAGGAAAAAAATAATCTTCCAAATCAGTGTGAAGACAAATTTGATTAGTTACAGAGACATGCCCCTACACACAAGTATACTTGACTGTATCATGCTGAACTGGAAGATGGAGGCACAATATTGCTCACTGGGTTTCAAAACACGATCAAACAAAACTGATTATACTCATCGTATTATCCTACACCATTTAGGGCTACAGCTATGAACAGCATGTGTTCGCACTAATAATTAGAATTTAGTACTGACAAATTGTTATTTTTGTGTGTGACAGGAAGCATGTTTCAAATAATTAAAAAACCAAAACGTAGCCCCAGATGTATATATTCTGATGGTCAGTTTTCAAGAAGGTCATGAGGGATAGTGCCTAGGTATCTTTGTTTAAGGTAAAAGGGATTGTAGGGGAAAGAGTCCTAATAAAACAAGATAAAAAATTTAAGACCAAACAGACATAAAAAGTTTAACAGGAGAGAGAGAAATCACAAAAATTAAAATGAGAGAAAAGAGTTTATGAAAGCATAACATTATATGAGATTAACACTGTAAATTTATTTGTACAGCGGTATGTCAGCGCTTGTTAGTCACTGACAATAATGCACAAGCTTAACTTTTGGCCACTCAGCTGTGTGAAAGCTGTCAAGTGAATGACACATTTCTGGAAATGTGCCAGACACATATGGAGAATCCATTTTGCAGTACAGCCTGATTTTTTTAGACACAAGATAATAGGTGATTTCAAGAATACACATCTAGATTTTAACTGTTTTCAGTTTTGTAGGAGCAAAACTTCTTTTATCAGCAAATAGTAAAAGTGGAATAATAATGGAGTTGCACTGTAAGCAATTTTTGAAGAGACCTGAGATAGAATGCCAATGAGCAAGGCCAGGTTTTTGTGGAAACTAAAATATATTTTTCATATTGAGATATTTATTCACAGCAGCAACCTCCAGATGTGCAGGCTGGCTAGTGTCCAATGTGCAGTTGCAAATTCTTATGTCTGACTAAATCAGTGTAACTTAAACAGGCTTAACAGTGAACTGGAATGGAACAATTATATATTTTATTTATCACACACTGGATGCAGCATTTACTTTCAACAGTGGAAGCATGCCCTAAGCCTTAGCTCAGCATAGTCCAGGTGGCAGGCAAGCACCTATCCTACACAGTCCCTAACATTACTTCCTGCTCTGGTCTAGAGAATCCCTCTCTACATACCCTCCAGAGTGGATTATTAAAGGGTCTGCAGAGAAGTGAAGAATCTGCAAAAAACGCCTCTTCCATTGAACTGCCCAATTTTAATTACTACAGGTCCATAGGCATGAGTCTTCAACATGATTCTGACCATGAATGTTACTATTTCTACATTTCTAAGCTTCAGGATTTTGTCTGTAAGCAGAAGGATCAATTGTCCATAGGAGTGAAAGCCTATAAGTTTAGGCCTGTGACAGGATTCAAATCTATTTAGTGCAACCCAGTGGCATACCTAACTTTGGGGTCACCCGGTGTAGAGGGGGTGGGTCCCCAAAATGGAAGGGGTGGGGCTTCTGGGAGATGCCAGAATGGTCTTGACAAGCATGTGCATGCGCCCCGATCCTCCTCCCTGCTGCCTGGCTTTCCTCAGGGGAAAGCCAGGCAGCAGTGAGGAGGGATGGAGGAGCCGCCTGCTGCCCACCCAGGCCGAGACCTGTCCCTTGAGGCCCAGAGACCTCCCCAAGGCCTGCAGAAATGGCAATGTAAACAGGAAAAGAACTGTCTGCTGCCTGCCTGGGCTGGAGGCCCCTCACTTGAGGCCCAGAGTGCCCCCAAGGCCCGCGGAAATGGCTGCACAGGCCAGGAAAGCAGCTGTGCGGCTGAGGAAGCAGCCACCCACACAGGTTGGAGACCTCCCCCCAAGGCTCGGAGTAGCACCCACACGGGCCCAAAGAGTGGCTGAGGCGGGGGGGGGGCAACCTCCTTCTTCTAAGGTGTCACCCTTTTCTGGGAGGTGTCACCCGGTGCGGTGTGTCACCCTTTTCTGGGAGGTGTCACCCTTTTCTGGGAGGTGTCACCCGGTGCACCCTTTTCTGGGAGGTGTCACCCGGTGCGGTCACCCGGTGTCACTTCAGGAAGTGAATGCTTCCTGAAGTGACAATTTAGCAAACTACTCAATGCAAATATTCATGAGAGTCACCATTATAGGATAGGCATTACTAGAAAACAAAGTCTATGAATGAATGTGTTTAATAATACTTTTACATGGAAATATCAACGCTGTCAGATAGCTTTTGTCATTGTGTCAAAAGAATCTGCACAAACATATCATGTTCTGTTAGCTGAATTGTGGGCACTGTTTGTTTATGTAGATTTCTTCCCACCAAAGTAGTTCTTTCAAGGAACCCAGGTTCCACCTCTAAATTGCCAGAAACCAACTACCTCAGGGAATGTGTTGTCCTCCAGATTTATTGGACTGCAACTCCCTACATCCTTTACTATATAAGTTCTGTTGGCCAGGGCAGATGGGACTTGCATTCTATCAACAGTGAAAAAGTAGCATGTTCAGCATCTGAGTCAATTTTTTCAGTAACAAAACTACTTCTACCAAAGTTATTACTATGGGGCAGAATCCTCTGTCACAGTCTGTGTTACGTAACCTGATGTACACTTAGCGACATGGCAGAGGTACTAGGAAAACCTGTTAGTGAACTGCATAGATGTGTAACAGAACATCGACAAGAGTGTCCCAATACACAACAGCTCTCCTTAGCTGGTGTCCTGATGTACAAGGAGATTAATGCACATCAGATTCTGTTGTGCACTGGTCCAGATGCACATTGGTAACCTAACAGCAGTTCCTTAGTGGATACAGACATCACAGAACTGCCCAATTTTAATTACTACAGGTCCATAGGGATGAGTCCTCAACACGATTCTGACCATGAATGTTACTATTTCTACATTTCTAAGCTTCAGGATTTTGTTAGGCAGTAATAGGCAATAACCTATCCATTGCAAAAACATTTTTCATACAACCACAAAGAAGGCTCTACACATGGACATCATCAGATAGTCAACACAAAAATCAAATAGACTATATAATTGGAAGCAAAAGATGGTGGAACTCTATACTGGTGGCTAAGACTATACCAGGTGCCAACTGTAGCATAGATCACAAATTACTCATATCAAAAATAAGACTAAGACTCAAAAAGAAAACAAAACCAGGGTTTCCCCACCCAAAAATATGATATAAATAATAGCTCAATAGAATTTATTGACAATATAAGAAACAGATTTGCACTACTAAACATGATAGACTGAGAACCAGAAGAACTATGGTCTGAAGCCAGAGATATAATAAAAGAAGAATGCAACAGACACTTTCAATAAGCAAAAAGAAAGAGAAAAAACCATGGATGACAAACACAACACTACAAGAAATAAAGAAAAGAAGAGAAGAAAAATAAAAGGGAGACAGGAACAGACTAAGAATCATGAATGTGACAGTACAACAGCTTGTGCAGAAAAATAAAGAAAATTACTACAATGACCAATGCAGAGAAATAGAAGACAACAATAAAAAGGGAAGAACAAGAGATCTATTTCACAAGATCCAAGAAACCAAAGGAAAATTCAAACCAAAGACTGGGATCTCTATGACAATAAAAATTCATGACCAAGAAGGAATAAGAAGATGCTAGAAGCAATACACAGAATAATTATACAAAAGAGATGACAAAATGAAGGACACATGGAATAAAGAGCCATATGAAGATGAACCCCAAATTCTAAAAAGCGAGGTGGAAACTGCAATAAGATAAATAGCAAAAAACAAATCACCAGGAACAGATGATATTCCAACTGAACTGTTGCAATCCACACCAACAGAGTCAACTCTAATGCTGACCAACATATGTCAAAAGATATGGAAACAAAACACTGGCCGACAGATTGGAAGTGATCAATATACATCCTCATCCACAAAAAGGGAGACACAAGAGACTGTAGCAATTATAGGACCATAGCACTGATCTTCCATGGAAGCAAAATTATGCTCAAAATACTGCAACACAGATTCCAACCATACATGGAGAGAGAAATCCTAGAGGTCCAAGCAGGGTTCTGGAAAGGAAGAGGCACTAGGGACCACATTGCAAACATACGATGGCTAATGGAGCGCACCAGGAAATTCCAAAAGAAAATGAACATGTGCTTCATAGACTATAGCAAAGCCTTTGACTGCATAGATCATGAAAGGCTATGGAATGCCCTTAAAGACATGGGAGTGCCAACACATCTCATAGTCCTGAAGAGGAATCAGTACTCAGGACAAGAGGCTACTGTCAGAATAGAACACGGAGAAACAGAATGGTTCCCAATTGGCAAAAGGGGTCAGACAAGACTGTATCCTATCACCCTATCTGTTCAACTTGTATACAGAATATATTATAAGAAAAGCAGGCTTGGACACAAAAGAAGGAGGAATGAAAATAGGAGGAAGGAATATCAACAATCTAAGATATGCAGATGACACCATAGTACTAGCAGAAAACTTCACAGACTTGGAACACAGAGTAAGGGCCTTTGCAAGAAATAGTGCAAATTGAGTCCACTTTAACTGCCCTGACTCAGTGCTAGGGAATCATGGGAACTGTAGTTTATTGTGGCACCAGAGCTCTCTGACAGAGAAGGCTCAATGTCTCAGAAAAAAATACAATTCCCATGATTCCCTAGCACTGAGCCAGAGCAGTTAAAGTGGACTCAATTTGCACTATTTCTGGCAGTCTGCAAAGGCCCTAAGGAAGATCGAAGAAAGTGCAAAGGCAGGCTTAATGTTGAACATAAAAAAACAAAAATAATGACTACTGAGGACCTTCACAAGTTCAATCTAGACAATGAAGAAAAAGAACTCTCATACCTGGGATCAAACACTGATAGAAATGGGGGCCGCAGCCAGGATATCAGAAGAAGATTAAGAATGGAGAGGGCAGCCACAAAACTAGAAAAGATTCTAAAATGCAAAGATATACAACTTAGCAAAAAAGTTAGAATCATACAAGCTATTGTATTCCCTGTTACCATGTATGGATGTGAGAGTTGGACAGTTAAGAAAGTTGATAAGAAGAAAATCAATGCATTTGAGATGTGGTACTGAAGAAGAGTGCTGAAGATCCTGTGGATAGCGAAAAGGACAAACAAATATGTATCTACACTTTGGACATTATCACACGGGGGGAATCTGTAGGTTATCCCACACAAATCCCCCAAAAAACCTGCACTTGCACCTGACGATTTCACACGATGTCTCATCACAGAAAGTGGACAGAAAGTGGTATTATCCGAGATCTTTTTAATTTTGGGAGTTTAGAGGAAATGCATTTGCAAAATTACAGTTATTGCACATTTACTTTAATCTGAAAAGCAAATGCACATGGACAATTATCTTTTAAAACCTGGAGGAGGGCCAAGAGGAGGAGGAAGAGGGTACTCCAGGGAGGGAGAGTCCCGGGCTCCTCCTCAGTGCCATGCAGAGAAGGGAAGGGAAGGCAGCCCAGGAGAGGGATGTTTGGGATGGAGGAAAAGTTTGGCATTTCGGATGGAGGGAAAAGGAGGGGAAAGAAGGCTTCC
>CM034701.1:44967631-44980584 GCA_020142125.1 Phrynosoma platyrhinos
TTTGATAAGGCCCTAAGTATCTGAAAGTGTCTTGAAAAAAACACGGTGAATATAACATGTTAAAGAAAGTAATTAATGTTAATTACTTTCTTTAACATAACATTAAAATGCTGGTTTGATAAACTAAGCAAGCCTTCCCTTTCCACATATGTACTCCTTCCCCCATCTGTTTAATTTCACTCTTATTTATCAGCTTCTCCCCCTGTTTAGAATGCTTCAAATAAGTCAACCTTTACTTTCATAAGTTGTTCTTCAACACATGGTCTTTGCTTTTTCATCTTAAACTCTTTTTTAGGTTGAGTCTAAATTTTTATTTATTTTATCCTAAATGATGATAACTTTTGTAAATAAATTAGTTTCAGTGATACCATTCAATTTTAGAAAGGCTGGATTAATAATAAGAGCTATAGAGCACATGCAAAATGCCCTTTCCTGAAATCCCAATCCCAATACATAGGATAGGAAGAAACCACTCCTGTATGCATTGCAGAGTTCATTTGCCTCTGAGCAAAGAAAAGGTATGTTGTTCTTCTGTGTACAGTAATGTCAGAGCAAACATTTAACTTGGTTTCTTGTCCACAGTTCCACTGTTGTGAGACAGAAGTATCTTCAATTAATGTAGAGGAAGTTTGCGTGAACATAGCCAGGCATTCTCCATGACTGTAGCGCTTGCTTTTGAATGCCCCCAATGTATGTTGACGGATAGGAAAACAAAATTCTGTAAACAATCTGTCATTCTAATGAGCTAGTTTTCAAATAAGCTTTCATGGATTTTATTGAAAGCCATATGCAAACAAGAATATTGCCTAAATGTTAAGTTGACAGTAATAGCACAAAAGGACAGGAATGATTCTTGTCCTTTGCAAAATATTGCCACATTAGTTCAGGAAACAAATATAATGGATCACTGTCTCATCATCAACACAAATCATTTATTAATCTTCTTGTTCTGTTCCCCCCTCCCAGATCAGGAGTTTGCAGGTACCTCCATGCAATACACAAGTATTTGTTTGTCTTCTGTACTGTTAGTTGAGCTGTCAACAGCCTAAGTCTCTCTTCTTGACTGTGTTATATAAATATATATTCCCTAAACACCTCTAAATTCTAAGTAAACTGCTTTAAAGTAGTCAGGGCACAAGAAAATAAAACAAAGAAAAATCTCAATGGGCTTTACTGTAGAGTTTACTGCTATGATAAACTGGAAACAAGCACATTCAATACAATACACACAGACCTTCCCTTGCTCTCATTCCCAATGCAACCTCTCAACCCCAAAATCTAATCTGGAGTGTTCCCCTCAACCCTGCAGAGCAGATTTGGTGGGGGAAGAAGGGGACAGAGAATGAAGGGTTATTTGTTCCACCAGGGAGTTCTGTTCTTTTGGGAGATGGATTGGATTGAGAATTTTTGTATTATATTGTTCAAAACAATATATTACTCTGACACACTACAGCAAGTACCCAGTTGTGGGTCATTCTGCAAGTGTAAATGATATTGCACTTGTGGACACATAGTCTGGACTACAGACAAGGTGAGAATCTAACACAATTTCCATTTGTTCAACAGGCTGAATAACTGGTTTCAGAACTTGTTGATCTTGCTTAGGGACAAGAACAAGTCTATGACCACTTGTACAACTGGAAAAACTGTTTTCTGCGGCTAACACTGCATTGGAAAGTATTGGGAAAGGCTTCGGAAAGTAAAGTAATTACCACAATAAACCCCTTTAATATGGACAATCTTCATGAACTCGAAATGGAGCAGTGGTTGAACTGGAAGAATGCAATCAGACAGATCTTGTGTTCATTTATACATACAGCAGAACTGGACATCACTGTTCTTCCAGGAATGAGGAACTTCAGAATGAATACACTTTAACTTTGAATATCAGGGAAGAGGAAGACTGGAGGCTGCCTCACAGGAGTTCACACTGTATCTGGCCCAGTACTGACCACAACGTGTGATATCAGGCCCAAAACAGATGGGCCAAATAAAGAGACTTCCAGCATTTACATGACACACTCCCTCAAAGCGGCCAGAGACCGCACAGAGGCCACAAGAGTTGGCCCCAAAAGGATTGGATTAAATTCGCTCTTGCTGGCAGTCCATTTAGGACCGTGACAATGGCTCACTTCAGGAGCAGGCTCTGCAGTCGCTGAGATCCTGGCACAATCAACACCAGAGTGGCCAGAGGGCACTCCTTCCAGGCCATCAAAAATTGGAGAAAAGCTAAACAAGAACACTAAACTAACCATCATGCCAAAAGAATGTCAAAAGATGCTGTCTGCAGTCAAAAATAAAGTGAAGCCTCAGTGATGACAGATGAAACTATTCAAGCTGTTAAGGACAGAAAATAAGCAAAAGTAAAATAGGGTATTCAGGGACTTGTACACAGGGACAAAGAGAATTATTATAACAATTAATGCAAAATAATAAAAGATGACAGCAAAAAAAGAAGAACAAGAGACTTCTTCCACAAGAGCCAAGAAATCAAAGGGAAATTTAAACCAAGAAGTAGGATGCTCTATTACATTAACAACAGCAAGAGAGCACATTACATAACTAAGGGTGGAGATGCTCTACAACCAGTAAGGGAACACATTACATGACTAAGTAGGAGTAAAAGGATGATGAAACAATACACTGAATAATTATATTAAAAGGGAAGAAAGGATGACAGATTAATTCAAGGGTGAAGTAATTGAAGATGAACCTGCAGTTTTAGAAAGTGAACTGGAAACTACATTCAGGAAACTTGGGAGAAGTAAATCACCAGGAACTGGTGGCATACCAATGGAGCAGCTTCAAGTTACAGAGGCAGAATCTATTCTAGTTCTAACTAAAATCTGCTAATAAATATGGAAAACAAAACAATGGTCCACAGACTGGAAACGCTCAATATACACTCCAAACCCCAAGAAAGGGGAACACCAAGGATTGCAGTAATCACGGGACCACTGCATTAACTTCCCATGCAAGCAAAGTGATGCTCAAAATTCTACAAGAAAGACTTCACCATATATGGTGCAAGAAATGCTAGATGTCCCAACTGGGTTCAGGAAAGGAAGAGGCGCTAGGGATCATATTGCAAACATAAGTTGGATAATGGAGTGTCCCAAAGAATTTCAGAAGAAAATCAGCCTGCACTTTATAAACTATAGTAAAACCTTTGATTGTGTAGATCATGAAAAACTTAGGACTTCACTTAAAGAAATGGGTGTGTCACAACATTTGATAGTCCTGATGTGTAACTTGTAGTGTTAGGACAGAAAATGGAGAAATGGAATGGTTTCCAATTAGACAGGGAGTCAGGCAAGGCTATTTTTTATCATCCTGTTTAATTTGTATGCTGAACATATCATACATAAAGACTCAGAGGAAGGAGGCATGAAAATTGGGGGAAAGACATCAACAATTTAAGATGTGAAGATGACACCAGACTACTAGCAGAAAATGGTAAAGATGGTTTACATATTGTAACTTTAAAGGAAACAATGAAGACATTGAAACAGTTCAAGATTTTCTATACTTTGGCTCAGTCATTGATGATGATGATGACGACGACGACGACAGGGACTGCAGTCAAAAGTCAGAATAATAGAGTTGGAAGAGACCACAGAGGTCATCCTGCCATGCAGGAATACACAGTCAAAACACTCCCAAAAGAAGATTAGTACTTGGAAGGACATCCATGAAGGAACTAGACAAGATCCTTAAGTGCAGTGATGTATCATTGAATACTGAAGTTAGGATTATCCATTCCATTATATTTCCAATTTCTATACATGGTTGTGAAAGCTGGACAGTGAAAGCTGATAGAAAGAAAATCAACTCATTTAAAATGTGCTGCTAGTAAAGAGTTCTACATATATTGTGGACTGATAAAAAGACAAATAAATGGATCCTGGAGCAAATCAAGCTGGAACACTCCCTAGAAGACAAGATGAATAAACTGAGACTGTTGTACTTTGCCCTTATTATAAGAAGACATGAGTCACTAGAAATGAAAAGACTGCATTACAGATGGATAGACTCAATCAAGGAACACATGGCCTTGAGTATGCAAGACCTCAGCAGGACAATTTGGTTACTTGGAGGCCTTTCATTCATATGGTTGGCATAAGACCAAGCTACCTTGATAGGAGTTAACAAGAAGTTCCTATTGGCAGCAAGTCTAGACAGACATATTATGGCAAGGGAAACCACTACAGATAAGTCACTCTAGTCCTGGTCATGCACAGGTAGTCCAGAAAGATGAAGGGAGCAAATAGGAAAGCTGTCAGCCAGTTGTTATGCAAAGCCAGTAGTCCACATAACCAGAGCCAAAAGGAGGTAAGACAAGGAGACATTAAATGTAGCTCAGTTGGTCAGGATCCCAAGAAACACACAAATAATGAGTGCACTGCCTGAACAGTTGTGAAGAAGAAGGACTCAGCAGTTGCCAGAACATTTACAAGTGAATGCCTCTGGATGCCAGGTGCTTGATATTTCCTATTTAACAGATGAAGATTCCCATGCAGTTTTTCCTTTTCTCTTTGCTGGACTTCAAAGGATGAATGGTGTCTTCAGCATCAACATCCTGATGAGGAGAGAGCCTCTCAGCTACTTTAGCCATCAGCTACTCAGATTCAGGTAGGGAACCATCACCTGGAGCTAGAAGTGCAATCCAACTCTTCTCCTTCAGTTTTCTCAGATTCCAAAAGGCATGTTATCACACTATTACTTACAAGCAGACTCATTAAATCAATGGCAACTTGCAAAGTAAACACTTATGTAAATTCCACTGATTCAGTGGGGCTACTCCAATTGAAACCAGCAGTTAGATTTATAAGATTATTTATTAATATATTTATATCCTGCCCTATATCATAAGACCTCTGGGCAAATTTATCCATCCATCCATCCATCCATCCATCCATTCATCCATCCATCCTCTCTTTCTTTGATAGGAGATCCATGGCAGCAAACTTGAAAACCAGATGCAATTAAAAACCAGATAATACAAAAATTTCAAAAACATTAACATTAACTTTTTACACAATCATGTAAAAAAATTAAAATAAAAACCTTAACAGAAATAATTTAAACATGCTAAAACATATTAAACAACTGAATAATTTAAAAGTTGAATAATTTAAAAAATTAAAATAATCTAAAATTTTGCATATGGCCAAATTAGGATGAAATTATTAGGCCCCAAAAACTTAAGTTTTAACTTGACACCATAATGAATTGGGCAGCACCGACATCAGGACTCCAAGGGCAGGGTATTTCACAACTGAAGTGCCACAGCGGAAAAGATCTTGCCCATGTCCTCTGCGGGACATAAAAGAAGGCTCCTTCAGCAGATCTTAGCTCTCATGCAGGCATATATAAGGAGAAGTGGTCCCTTGAACATCAAGGCCCCAAGCCATTCATGTTGCTTGTATACAAAAGTTTCCCAAAGGCTAGATAGACATCCTTTTTTCACTTTAGGCCAGAATGTTAAAACAGGCTTAACAGTAGTATGGAACAATAGCATGCTATGTGTGCATCCTAAGTGCATTCTGGACCTGAGGCCATTTTCTAATGTTCAAAGCACACAACAAGTACAGTTTTATTCTGAGTAGTATAAGTATACAGAGGGTAGTTCTTTCTGCCTTTTTTTTTTTTTAAAAAACTTTAAATTATTTGCACTTAAGGAAATCAGGAGAAAATGAAGAAGGAACTGTCAGCTTCATATATCATTTCCCTTTTATGACATGCTTTTCATTCATTTCCTCGTATGACGTCATTCAATATGTATTGGAACAAAAAACCCACAACAGAACTAGACATTATAAAACAAAGCATTCAAATGAGGAAGGACAAAAAGGAAATGTGCATGGAAAGATGGGCTTTTGGGTATGTCATATATCTATACAAGTTATATGAGGAAATAAAAACAGGGAGGGATTCTCCAACAATGTGGGTTTCCCCACCATATTTTCCTCACACTGACCACATTAACCACTGAGTCAACAGGTAGAAGTGTCTTACTACAGGAAGCCTGTGTGTGTGTGTGTGTGTGTTGTTAAGGGAACATAACAAGACTGTCAGCGATTTCAACAGCACCGAGTTCATTGTGTCTTCTTTCCAGGGTGGGCACACACATGTCGCCCAAAAAGAGGACCAAAAAGGGGTAGGTTGCATATTTGTACATCCTAGTGTATGTGCATAAGTACAAATTTAGAGATCATGTCTACAATTTAAAATAGAAATCCATCCCATTGCAGAGGGGGAGGGAGGGCTCTCATACTATACAATTATAGTACTATGATTCCACTTTAATGGCTGCAGCTGCATCCTGTAGAATTCTGGGGTCATAGTTTGGTGAGCACTAAAGGTCTCTGGCTGAGAATTAATCGTTGTTTTTATTAGGTGCCCTTGAGTCAACCTCGACTCATAGAAATCCTGTAGATGAAAATCTCCAAGACTCCCTGACCTCAACCTCTCTGCTCAGGACCTGCAGACCTATGTCCTCCCTGATTGAGTTTAACCATCTGGTATGCTGTCTTCCTCTCTTTCTATTGTCCTCCACCCTTCCTAGCATCATTGTATTTTCTAATGATTCATTTTTCCTCATGATGTGGCCAAAGTATGACAGCCTCAGTTTAGTCATTTTGGCTTCCAGAGAGAGTTCAGGCTTGATCTATTCTAGCCCAATGCTATACAACATCTCTATCAAGGAGATAGATCATGGAATAGAGAGCATGTTTGACACCAAATGTAGCTAATACCCTAGAAGACAGGATCAGAATTCAAAATCACCTTAATAGATTAGAAAGCTGGGCCAAAACTAACAAAATGAATTTCAAAAGGGAGAAATGTAAGGCAATTGCTCCATGTCTTTGTTTGTTTCTGCTATACTTAGGCAGGGAAAAAAAATGAAATGCACAGATATAGGATAGGGGACACCTGGTTTGACAAAAGTATATGTGAAAGGGGTCTAGGAGTCCTAGTAGACCACATGTTAAATGAGTCAATAGTGTGATGTGGCAGCTTAAAAAGCCAATGCCAGGCTGCATCAATAGAAATTTAGTGTCTAGATCGAGGGAAGTAATTGTACCACTCTATTATGCTTTGGTCAGGTCTCACCTGGAATACTGTGTCCAGTTCTGGACACTACAATTCAAAAAGGATGTTGACAATCTGGAGTGTGTCCAGAGGAGGGCAACCAAAATGGTGAAAGGTCTGGATACCATGCCCTATGAGGAATGATTTAGAGAGCTGAGTAGCCTGGAGAAGAAAAGGTTAAGCGGTGATATGATAGCCCTGTTTAAATATTTGAAGGGGTGTCATATTGAGGAGGGAGCAAGCTTGTTTCCTGATGCTCCAGAGAATAGGACATAGAACAGGTGTCGGCAACCTTTTTTGCCGACGGGCCGGGGGGGGGGGATAGATGCCACTGGGGCCCATGAGGCCCAGCGCCGCTGTAGGTGCCTCCCAGGAGACTTCCCTCGGTGGCGACGGGCCTCCATGAGGCTTCCCTTGGCGGCGACAGGCCTCCAAGAGGCCCAGCGCCACCGCAGGTGCCCCCCAGGAGGCTTCCGTCAGCAGCGACGGGCCTCCTCCGTGGTGCCATCTTGACCGCGTGCACCGCAGCCACAGCTCGTCCGTGCATGTGCACGAGTACTGTGCATGCGCAAATGAGTCACAGCCGCCATTTTGGAAAGCAAAATGGCGGCAGTGCGCGCAGTGGTGGCCGGTGGCGGTGGTCCACGGGGGCCGGGCAGTGGGGGTCTGTGGGGCGGGGGCGGACAGTAACAGCTATTCAACAATGGAATATACTACCTCAGAGAGTGGTGGAGTCTCTTTCTTTGGAGCTTTTTAAACAGAGGCTGGGTCACCATAATTTGGGGTGCTTTGATTGTGTGTTCCCTTCATAGCAGGGGATTGGGCTTGATGGCCCTTGATGTCTCTTCTAACTTTATGATTCTATGATTCTAGTACCCATTTCTTTGTTTTCTTGGATGTCCATGGTGGTCTCAGTACTCTTCTCCAGCACCACATCTCAAATGAGTTGATCTTCTTCTTCTTCTTTCACAGTTCCGCTATTGCATCCGTACAAAGTGATGATGAGTACAATGGCTTGGATGATCTTCTTGTTAGTGTTCAGAGTTATGTCTTTACATTTTATGATCTTGTCCAGTTCTTTCATAGCAGCCCTTCCCAGTCCTATTCCACTTCTAATTTCTTGACTGCAGTCTCTGTACTGATCAATATTTGAATCAAGGTATAGGGATTCTTTGACTATTTTAATTTTCTTCTTATCCAGGATGAATTCTTGTAGATCTTCCGTGGTCATTATCTTTTTTTTTTTTTTTAATCCATTAAAGCATTAATCCAACCTTGGCACTTTCTTTCTTGACCTTCTTCAGTAATTGCTCCAGGTCTTTGTTTGTTTCTGCTAGTAGCATTGTGTCATCTGCATGTCTTAGGTTGTTAATGTTCCTTCCAACTATCTTCATTCCTCATGCCTCTGATTCCAAGCCCGCTCTGTGTACAATATTTTATGCATATAGATTAAATAAATAGGGTGATAGTATGCAGCCTTGCCTGACCCCTTTGCCAGCTGGGAGCCATTCTCTTTCTCTGTATTCTTTTGTAACAACAGCCTCTTGTCCTGAGTACAGGTTACACATCAGGATAATCAGATGTTGTGGTACTCCCATTCCTCTATGCATGAGCTATAGCTTTTCATGGTCTATATGCAGTCAAAGGCTTTGCTGTAGTCAATGAAGCACATGCAGATTTTTCTCTCCCTGGTGCACTACATTATCCAATGTATGTTTGCAATGTGATCCGTAGTGCCTTGTCCTTTTCTAAATCCAGCTTGCACCTCAAAGATTTTTTGCTCCATATACACCATCAAATAAAGATCTACTAAAGTAAGATAACTGATCACTTCAGTAAGCAGAGATACTGCCACTGAAGTAAACAGGAAAATCTTTTGCTAGGAATTACATATATCCATTGGAGCTCCTGAATTCACAACCTGGTGCCTCAAAATGAAGCAAAAGATTTTTGTTTAGAATTAACAATAAATTATTTGCTTTGAGCTGTAACATTTCATGCATACTACTGCTTCTAAAAAAGGTTTGGCAATATGTTACTAAAGCAAGATACCACTAAAATAAAGCCTTTCAGTTTCCTCCCAAGGTTCTGACATTAAATATTTAAATTCATTACAAAAAGTGGTTAGGGAGTCTGAGCTGTATGAACTTAGAGCTTAGCACTATGATAGAAGAGTCAAACAGCAATTAATCTAACAAGCTTTCATGCAAATTTAGGTACATTACCTAGAGTCATTTATGAACTAGGAGCAGCTCTTAACTATTAGAGAAAATGAATCTTCCATGTTAAAAATTAATTAATATTTGTAATTAGAGGTATGGTTTAATTGTGCCCTCAAATACTATGTATTTCCGGATTAAATTACCCGGCCTTGAGACCTTAGACTTGCACCAACTGTTCTCAAAAAATATTTGTTAAATTCCCTTAGCAGGGTTATTATTGGTTGGTATGAAATTTTATTAATTTATTAGTTGTATTCTGTTTTAATTGGATCTGATTTAATAGTTTTTTTAAAGGAGGGAGGGGGGAATGGTGTGTTTTAGACTGTATTCGTTGTACATTGTATTTTATCATGTTCACCGCCCGGATTGGTTCGCCATAGGGCGGTATAAAAATAAAAATTATTATTATTATTATTATTATTATTATTATTATTATTATTATTATTATTATTATTATGTAGGCATGGATTTTGCAAATTCTGCACAACAATGGTGTTTGAACAAGTACAACAGGTGATTTTATAGCATATATAACAGATATCCCAGGGCAAAAAAATTGACATGGTCCTGACTATTAGTGGAAGAGTCATTAAAATGTGCTAACAACTTTAAGATGCTATTTATGCATATTGCTTATTTGTTCATATAGTACTCATTTACTACATAAAAAAATGAAGTAATATGAGGAGGAATACTAGATAATCTTTGCCAACTGTTTTTAATCTGTAGATGTTTCTTTATTATTTGATTGCACATTCCAGCTACAGCATGCCCTCCTCAACTACAGGTTTACCATTCACAGATTTAAGCATCCGTGGACATTGATTTCAATGGCGTATGTGCATGTGGCCCAGGGAGAGTGGCTGTGCACATGTGTACTACCATTGAACTACAGGGCCAGAATATGTGTGTCCAGTGCCTCGGGTTCTGGCTTGGTTGATTGAGCCTATATACTCTTTTAGTGCTGTCTTCCTCTTTTCCTATTGCCTTCCACCTTGCCAAGCAGTATTGTCTTTTCTAGTGTGTCAAGTTGTCTCGTGTTCTGTCTAAACTATGACACTATCAGCTAAATCATCTTGGCTTCTAGGTAGAATTCAGACCTGATTGGTTTTAGGACCATATGAAACCAGAAAACAAAAACTTGTCCTTCTCCTCAGCCCTTGTTGTACAGTATTCCTGACATCTCCATTTGGGGAAAATTTCTAGGGTAGACTGGTGTATGCCCCTACCTTTCATCCCATAGAGGACAGATGATACCATGGATCATGACCCCCAATATCAAAGCTAAAGAACCAAGTAGCTGCTTCAGATCAAGGACCTGACAATACTGGGTTAAAACAATGGCTGATAGCTCATTATATACACTTTGTATATTCATACAAGTTTGTACTATGCTACGAGGCTCAAGGGATCTGACCCAGGGATAGTTTAAATGCGTGCACAGAACTCTGTGAACATTTGTATTCACTCACATTCCCTACCTCATGTCCATGTACACTGGGATGTGAGATCCATATATACAAAAAAATGGGACTACTCTTCAGCAAGAGACACGCTGTATTTGTTCCCATGCTCAAATCAAGTCAAAAGGTTACTGTGCTAAAATTAGTTAGGATCACAGTATTATTTTGTACTGCTCTCTTAGGGAGACACTCATTATAAGGTGAATTACATTACTGTTCCTGAAAGACTTTTTTTTTAAAAATGGAATGGGATACTTCTCTGTCACAGAAACAAAGGAAGCTGTCTTGCTCAAAGTCAGACTCTATGATCTACCGTACATGGAATAACAGAAACCGTCCAGGGCTTCAAGAAGAAGGCTTTCCTATCACTTGCTAACCTGACATTTGGTGCCAGTTTAGATGGTGCTACAGATACAGGGACTGAACCTAAGACATTCCACATGCAAAGCATGTGCTTTACCATTGAGTTATGACAATGTTTGCTGGATTGCTTTCCATATGGATCAAGGATATCGACTTCCTGTATAACCAGTTGTTGCTGCCTTTCTCCACTAGCAGACTCTGCAAGTACTTCAGGCATTATATCTTAACTTCAAGTTGGCATTCCAGTTTTATCATCTATTTCCCTTTCACCTTTATTCCACTTTTAAGGGCCATAGCAACTTGTTTGAGTATCAGAAAAGGTGGGGCTTTCAAAGAAAATATCTTTGTGCTAATCCTGGCTTTTTGATCTATTGCATTAATTGCTCATATACTTGCTGATTAGGCATTGCTCCCTCTCGCTGAGTATCCAAAAGAAAAAGAAAAAAGAGTTAATAGCAAAACTGGCAAAAGAAAAGAATTAATAGCAAAGCTAGGACAGGAGGTTTGGTGGAAGCCCTAAATTAGCAAAAGAAACTGATAAATTAGCCAGAAGGGCACTAAGACCACTTTGGTTATAAGCACCCTGTCATTTATGTTTCTGAATATTTCACTCATCTTCATCCAAACTCTCAAAGAAAGTAGTATCTTTGTATCTGCTTTAATGTTTGTTTTGATGTTTTGAAATGCTGTACGCGGCCCCGATTGCCTAGCAGAGGGGCGGGATATAAATAAAAATTATTATTATTATTATTATTATTATTATTATTATTATTATTATTAGTGCGATTGTAAGATGAAATCACAAAACATAGAATATTTACAATAAACAGCAACATGAGCAAAACCCCATATTTATTTGGTGCAAATCAACCCTGTTCTCAAATAGAATTAGTTCCACAACTTACTAAATTCAAGTCTTTTCCTTTTCTTTTCAGTGAATGCATACATTTTCTAATGACACCCTTAGAATCACAGAATCTTAAGCATTGGAAGGGATCACATGGGTCATCTATCCTGCAATGCAGGAATATACAACTAAAGCCCTGTTGGAAGATGACCACCTAACCTCTGTTGGAATGGGATTGGAATGGATTGGGGGGCAATGAGCTTACAGTTGTAAACCGCTTATTAGCTCTCCATAAATGGAGAGTGTCCCACGTATCAAGGCAGTCCATTCCCCTCTCAAAGACCTTTCACAGTAAACAAATTATTCCTAATGTTTAAAGGGAAGATTAAAATTAGGTGTTTCAGGTTTTCAATCTCTGTTGAGTTTCCTTTTTGTGCAATTCTTCCAGAGGAAAGGCATTAGATTATTTCCAGTGGTGTCCCTCTACTTCTTTCTCTTGCCTGCTCTGGTGGCGTAGTGGTTAAATTTAAATTTAACCACTGCGCCCTGGTGGCGCCCTGGTTAAATGCCTGTACTGCAGCCACTCACTCATAAACCACAAGGTTGCGAGTTTAATACTAGCCAGGGCTCAGGCTAGACTCAGGCCTGCATCCTTCCGAGGTCGCTAAAATGAGTACCCAAATGTTGGGGGGCAATGAGCTTACAGTTGTAAACCGCTTAGACATCCCATAGCGTGATATGAAGCGGTATATAAATGAAGCTGCTTTGCTTTGCTCGTGCCCCCAAAATCTGCTCTAATGGCAAAAGTGGTGGCAATGCAGATACGTGAGCAGAAAAATGTGAAGTCCCACTGGATGAGCAGAAGTCTACAATGGAAGCAGCCTGTTGTAGAATAATCTAAATGGGAATGTCTGTACATTTGAAAATACCTTAAAGACAAAGACACTTTACAGGTATCTTAAA
>CM034701.1:44980684-44991789 GCA_020142125.1 Phrynosoma platyrhinos
GGGGGGGGAGGAGGGAATTATTTTGTTTTAAGCTGTATTTATATGGGGATATATGACATGGAAAAGTAACCCAGAAGTTTTCTGAGGGTCAGAGCCCTATAACTTGTATTCAGGCTGTTCATGCAGCTCTGGCCTAATTCCAAATGTTAGTCCCAACTAGACTAGACCAGCTTAATTAACAGAGATTATTAAGAGTGATTTACCATATTTGCACTAAATTAGTAGGTCTACTCTAGTTGAGAATAAAAAGTGGATTTGGGTCTCTTTTGAACTCCTAATTAAGGAAATTGAAGCTAGCAATGAATTTCAGCTTAATCATACTCACAGGATTGCTCAACATACAAAACTAGGCCAAATTTAGAGAGTTGTCCATTAACATCTACCCCAAACAAAACAAGAAGATGGCCATAATATGAAATTTCATAATGTAATCCTCCAAAACATCTATCAACCTTAAAGGGGGGATTTAGTAGGGGTCTCATTCTGGTGGATGTTCTTATCCTCTACATTTTAATTCAATAAAAAGCACTAGCAATTTTGATTCTGTGTTATATCATAGCTATCTTAGACTATGCAAGGCAAGTGAGTTCACAGCAGAGCTTGAACCTTTCTGTAGAACAGTTCCCAGAATCCCCAGACAGCACAGCTAGTGACTATGCTGGCTAGGGATTCTGGGGTATAGTCCAAACAATACCTTTTCCAAGCTGAAATCGAAAAGTAGTGACTAGTTCCTTCACTTCTAAGTGGGGATTTAAACCAACCTGCTCAACTTCTAGATGGACATATTCTAACTACTGCATTATGTGGCTCTCAAAAATATCCTATCAAATATGAATGGGTGTGAGTGAGTATGTGTGTTCTTAAAGAAACAATTTCACATAAGAGTAGAAGGCAGCTGTGTGCCCTTTCTACAATTGAAGAAGAGATTCCTAAACCTAGATGAAGCAAACCCTATTTTTTTAAATTTAAACTAATAGCTTTTAAAGAAGAAAAGTAGAATCCCTTGCTGCACCTCACAGGTGTAGTTCTTACCTGAGAAATGCTCGCTCGCCTGTGGCGAGAATGCTTGAATGCTTTCTGAACAGCAAAAGGAAAGGTGGGAGGGGTGGTAAGGTGATTTCTATGGTTCTCTTCAGTAAACTGAACTGTAGAAAAGGTTGTGTTAAAGCTGGCCTGCTGTGCCTGTTGATGCTTTATTGGTTATCAACAACTAGTTAAACTGACAAAGAGGGGCAGTCAAGTGTGCTGCTTCTCAATCTTTGTCCTCTCATTGACTGAACAACAGCAGGCTTCTTGCCAAGTGGTGCCATGAACAGAAGAAAAGGGACTTGAGTCGTTTCAGATGAGCAACTGGGTGTGCGCCAGTTTTGTTCATGAACAGTCGCAAGCATGTTCCTGCAAAGCAGGATGTGATCAAACTATTTTGAGAGCTGGAAAACCAGGTTTGCTTGCCAATTACGTTACTGCTTCAGTGCTGAGTATTATATAGACAGCGCCACACCAGCCATGAAACAATTGTTTGTCTTTATCAACAAATTCTACCTCTTCAGCCTTTGGGCCAGACGGTTAGCTAATTACAGCTATAAAGGCAGCAGAGTGCAGAAGAAAAATTAACACCCAGCTGAGAGTGTTTAGACCCCTCTTCGCAAGTGAAAAATAGCCATTTCTCCCCCCTCCCCCCAAATCCTTTAAGAGAAAACTGGCCATCACTTCCTCAGTTACTGAGTTTCGGCTGCCAAGCGTCTCATGTTAAACATTCTTGTCGAAAAGGTGTAAATGGCAAGGGGCCAGGACCTACTCAGATATTTCATCATACTGCCCACTACTGGTAAATGCATTTATTAAAAATCTTTAAGAAAGGGTAAAATGCTTGCTGTTCAATCAATTTCATTGCTCCTCAGAAACAAAAACAACAACCAGAATGGGACCAACAACCAAATGCACCATGGAGTTCAGTGCACTGTTCCAGACAGCTGTCCTCCAGGATACACTAATACCACTTTCCTATTGAGTATTCTGTTCAGCTCTACAACAGTCAATAAGCATTGCATGACCAGTAGACACACTCACTTCTTCCCAGAGTGTGTTTCAGAGCCCCTTCACAATATACAATTATAGTGCAATGGTTGCAGATTAACTGCAATACTATAAACTTGTGTTTGCAATTTACTGAGACTCTTGGAGAGGCACCTTTCTCTGGGTGAGGATTCTAAATCATCCTCCTCCTCCTTCTCTCCCTAAATGGCAAATTTCATGATTCCAAAGGATGCTGCCATAGCAGATAGACTGGAATCATACTGCTATAATTATGTAGTGTGAAAGAGCCCTGAGTTTCTCCACTTCCATTTTTTATGCATCCATTCATTTATTCAATGATTTAAAATTATGTCCTGTCTTTCTTCCAGCATGTGAGTCTATGTATTCTGTACCTCACAAATCTCAGAGTTCCTCGTGTGTGTTGGCATTCCCCTCTTGTGTGTGGGTGCCTGAACAGCAGACAAGAGAATGAAGTTCGGGAGCATAAAAAAAAGAGATAAATAAAATCCTTTTGATACTCCTGAAAATCCACTGACTCAATTGCTAAATGGTAAACTAATATTTTTACAAACTCTACTTATTTTGCAAATCCCATTGGTCTCAATCAGGGGTGAGCAACTATATTGTTGTTGTTGTGTGTCTTCAGGTTGTTTCCAGCTTATGGCGATCCAAAGGCAAACCTATCATGGGGTTTGCTTGACAAGATTTGTTCAGAGGAGGGGTTGCTTTTCCTTCTCCTTTCCTTTGAGGCTTTAAGAATGTGACTTGCCTGGCTTTCCATGACTGAGCAGGGGTCCAACTCCAGTCTCCAGAGTTATAGTTGAACATTCAAACTACCATGGCCAGATGTTTTTGGCCTACTATTCCCATCTATCTTAGGCAACATAGCCAGTGCTGAGGAATTATGGGACTTCTGGGCCCAAAACAGCTTGAGGGCCATCTCAGATTTATGGACCTCAGCCTAAATTTAATTGATAGTCAGAAGTGTTGATTTAAAAGTGTTGCTAAAAAAAGTCAAACAAATCAAGATTGAACCTTCACTGCAAGCTGGCTACATTGAGACTGTCATGCTTTGGACACATCATGAGAAGACAAGACTCACTAGAAATGAAAATAATGCTAGGAAAGGTGGAGGCTTGTAGAAAGAGAGGAAGATCGCACACTAGATAGATAGACCCAATCAATGAAGCCACAGCCTTGAGCTTGCAGGACCTAAGCAGAGCTGCTGAGGATAGGGAGTCTTGGAGTATCTCACACATAGGGTTGCCATGAGTCAAGGTTGACTCAAAGGCAGTGAAGAACAACAACATCATTCAACAATTAACAGAATGGATTAAGGTTAGTTGAGACTAGCAATTTGATTTAGGCCAATGGATCTACTTGGGACTAGCAAATGCAATTAACGCAGTGGATCTACTCTAGTTGGGACTAGCTGGTGGATTTCAGACAATGAAATTTGTGTCCCACAACACACACATAAAAAGGCAATTTTCTCATTCACGAAATTTCACTCCGTTCTTATTTTCACTACAAGGAGAATAATCATACAAGTTCCACAGGGTAACACAGTATCTCTTTGCTAACAAATATATTTTGGCAGTTGAAAGTGAGCAGCTGAGAGGTTTGCTTCTTCTTTTGGAAGACCAAAGAGCTAAAAGGGAGGCCGCTGTCAATGTTTAGCTATGCTTTAGTTGTTTGTTTTCTTTTATTCACTTGAAAATACATACAAAAGTAGTATCAAATATTTGAGTTTAGACCATTTTATTTGTTTTTGCACGTAGAAAAAGGAGTATGCATATTTGCTCAGTAATCCATGAATGATCTCAGATTATATACACATGTGCCATTCTGCCCAGTGAAGATACTGCTCATCATTCCATTAAGATAATGTGCTCATAATAGTCACAAACACAGAAATCAGGATCTCAGTTGGAATTTTCACAATCTTTCCACCCTGAAGAATTAGTATGTTGCTTTAATTTGGGCAGTTGAACAAAGTTCGAGGGAAATTCTAATTTAAAACATGCAACTGCATTGCTAGTTTTATCATAGGCTAATTAAAACTTAATGGGCATTATACAATGTGATGTCAAATAACATCTGAAAGACTAATTCAACCATAGACTAGGCTGCAATCATACTTCACAGAAGACATACAATGTATTACTATACTGCTACTATGAAAGAATAGTAAACATGAACTGTTGCCACACTGCAAAAACAAAGCAGATTGGCACCACTTTAACTGCCATAACTCAATGCTATGAGATTCTAGGATTTGTAGTTGTGAGATATTTATTTTTCCCCGTCAGAGAACTGTGGTGCCCCATCAAACTACAAATCCCAGAATTCCACAGCACTGAGTAATGGAAGATAAAGTAGTGTCAAATTGTTTTACTTCTGCAGTGTGGCAGCTGCCATGGTCAGGTCAAACCAATCAAAATTAAAACTCTGCAATTTCTATACATACCTCCTCAGCTTGATACCAGAGGGAATTGAGTACAAGGGGATAGTGTCAGCCACAGAGATGTAACCTTTATGAAACAATCCTAAGGTTTTTAGCTGTCACTGGAGTTTCATATCACCAGCACAAGACTGTGCATAGCTTGGAAAACTTATTTTTTATGATTAGTAACTCTACGGGTAGTAACTCATAGTAAGTCTACATCTTCTAGAATCCCTAGCCACTTGGCACGGATTGGGAAGTAGATGTAATATAAAAAGTAACTTTTCCAAGTTCTCAACCAATAGTAAGTAATTCAGGGACCATCTCCCAACTGAACAAATGACTTCGTATGACTGATATATAACAGATAGGAAATACAATTAGGAAGTGAGTGGGAGCTACATTTTTAGTAACATACATTAATCTTTCAGAGAAGAAACAATTAGCTAGGGAAGTATATCAATGCACTTTTGTTTGGCATGCAGTGTTCTTTATAGAAAATAAACTCACAAAAAAGCCCTCACAGTTTTTCCAATTTGTGTATTATATAGTCTCGGATGGTAGGAGTTATGGGTCAGACTAGACTATACCTGCCCCCCAATTCTGTCCCATACATGTCATGGAAAAAACAACTGCACACCTTTCCTCACCACTCAGATGATCTGCCTCCCCCCACCTCCCATGTGAACAGGGTCCATGTGTGTGCATAACATTGGAATTGGTCCAGCATGCATAAAACAGACTCAGAGGCCCATTTTGCATGGCTGCTATCTCAGACAAAAACCTAGGAATCAACCTTGCATCCTGGGTCAGCATGCATAGATGCCATTTCAACTCTGCATTCCTAGGTAGTGTGGAATGGTTGGTGTGCACTCACTCCTCCATCATGTATTTGGGACATATTCAGGAACAGGTATAATCTGGTCTGACCACAATTCAGATCAGATATTTATAACATAAGACAGTCTAACACATAACTTCTCTTATTTAGCTTCCTCTAAGTCTCTACTATAATGCCTAAGCTTCCACTGTCAGCCACCACCTAGCTGCCACTTGGCCTGGTGAATCTTTGTAGAAAAATTAATTTCCTACCCTTCATGATGTCTTAGATGAATTTTTTTTAAAAAAAAACACCTTGTTTTGCTTTAAATGTAATGATCTGCAGTTCACATCTGCTCATCAAAAGGATAGCAGTACAGTGAAGGACACTGGATGGCCCAATTCAGCCTTCCCCTCCTGATAGCATCCTGGACTACAACCCTCATTTGATGATGAAGATGATGGAAGCTGTAGTCCACCATACCTTTTGGGGAAGGCTGGCTCATTCTTTTCCTCAAACAAGAGATTAATCCACTTTTATTAATTTGGTAGGTCAGCTATGGGGCAATGTTGATTAATAGTAGGTAAGAAGTATTATATAGCAAATTCTTTAAGCAATCAAGGAGCAAATGGAAGTAAACTCATCTGTATATACATCTGTTGTAGGGGGGAGGTGCATATTTTTAATACCGTAATAGTTAAATTCTGAAAAATCTGATGTAATAAAGTTGTTATAAATTTGGCATTATACCACCGAAAAGTGCATAAAATGCATTCATTCTTAAATATAACATATACCAGTAAAGCAGTACTACTTGGAATCAAATATTTGGAGTGCAGTATACTTAAGATAAAAGTAGCATTTATGGTTTGCACTATCTCCTTGAAAATCTCAGTGTGTTACATACACTAAGAGAGGCATGAACTAGATGCCAGGAGGACAGAGCCAAGAAAATGCTCTAGAATGAATAACCTTTTTATTAAGATTTTGCTCGATATTTTGGACAAAGACTTTCACCTCAAAAGAAACCCACAATTTGAACCCACAGTTCAGAGCCAAAGTTGCTAAAGACCGGTTTGTCAGGTGCATTTAACAAATCCTGCTGGAAAATACATTGTGACAAAAATGCTGAACAAATCAAAGCTGCCACAAGCCAAATATAAAAATCTCCTCTTCTGTTGTCATCTTCTCTTTTACTCTCTGTTTTCTGTATTTATTTATTTTTTTAAAAAAAGGTATGAAAAAAAGTTTTAAAGAATTAAGATTCTACAGTTTGTATTTCCCAGCTGCAAATCTACTTACAATAAATTATAAATGTATTCTAATTGGCAAACTAGATGGATAGACATGAAATACAGGGCCTTTGCAGACTGCCAGAAATAGTGCAAACTGAGTCCACTTTAAGGGTTAGGGTTAGGGAATAATGGGAACTGTAATCATGGGAACTGCTCTCTGACAGAGAAGGCTCAATGTCTCAGAAAAAAAAATCCCATGATTCCCTAACACTAACCCTTAAAGTGGACTCAATTTGCACTATTTCTGTCAGTCTGCAAAGGCCCACAGTCAACCCTCCACATTTGTGGCTTTGACTTTTGCAAATTTGATTCACCAATTTTATTAATATGCTCTCTCCAGAAGTTTCTAGGTCCTCCAGCTCGACTCTATTGGCAATCTGCAGAAATCACTCTGGAGGATCTAGAGATTCCTAGAGAGAACACTTCTTTAGGCATTTGTAGGTCCTCCAGCACAAGTCTATAGTCAATGTCTGGCAGATGTTGACCAAACAATTGCACTGGAGACCTACAAATGCCTAGAGAAGTATTCTCTCAAGTTAAAAAAAAACACAGTGGTTTTTCCACTTTCACGGGGGTCTTGTGCAGGTCTTAAGTCCCTGTGTTGGGAGGAGGACGGGATATAAATAAATAGAATAAATAAAATAAAATATTGTGCCCCTAACCCCAGCAAATGTGGAGGGCCACTGTAATAAAGTTCATTTTGAAGCACTGAACTAAGATATAACCCACATTAGCATTTAGTCACCAGTTTTGATTCAAAATAAAACAAAAAACAAAAACAAGCTTGGATCCAAAGATCTATGAATGGGGTTGCTGACTTTCTTCCCATTACAATAACAACTGTGTAAAACAGTGGCATTTGTGGTGGGCACCCTTTAGGAATGGATCAGTAATTCTTTAGATAGGAAGAAAGTTGTTCAAACTGATTTTGCGTTCGCTGTCTGTCATTTATATAACAGTGGTTGGTGAGAGGTTCTCCCTTCATCCCAGCTGCCATTGCTTATGCCTCTGAGGGACAGAACAGCAGCCAGCATCAGCTGGACTTCATCCCCCTCCCCTAATGAAATCCCCCTTTTCATGTGGACTTTTTAGACTGTAGGCCTGAAAGCAGGGAACGGCCAAATTAATTATTTATAAGCTACCCTGGAACCCTATTTTCACTGAAGGATGGAGTATAAATATGCCAAATAAACAAATAAATAAATATCCACCTCCTCTGGGATAGATGGCCTACTCCTCAATAGTCAACTTGTAATCCCATCCTTTCCAATGTTCCACTTTTAACTAGTGCATTATGCTTTGTGGTCTAACTCACTAGGTTCAAGCTACATAGATTCCATTGTCTCTTTCCCTTCCAAACTAGATTGCAAGGTAACATATTTCAGGAGTGCTTGTTCAAGGCCAGCTACCACACATCACAGCCCATACACCTATCGTCTCTCCTCCCTATGGGAAACACTTAAACTCCTACCAACCTGAGCATACCATCAAAATAGGACCTTAAATTCAGAGGCTGTCCCTGCTTTCTGCAATCTCAATGACTCTGACAACCTGAGCTAAACCTTCTGGGACAACATGAAAGACTTAGTTTTTTTGTGGGGTTTTTTCGGGCTGTGTGGCCATGTTCTAGAACATGGCCACACAGCCCGAAAAAAACAACCCACAAAAAAAATTATGGATGCCGGCCATGAAAGCCTACGACTTCAACATGAAAGACTGTTGTATCCTCTTCCACTTCTGTGATCCTCTACTGGATCACTAGCCTTTCTGCAAATGGAAAAAGCCCTATCATACATGAAAGGGCTACTCAAAAACTATATAGCCCTGTAACGTTCCAGCACCACTGCTGCACAGCATACTACAGTGATCCTATTCCACTGTATGTCCCATAAAAAGAACATAGAATATGAACTGTGTATCCACCATGGTTGAGTTGTCTTTCTTTCTTTATTCCATATTAGAATGGAATGGAGTGAGGGACAGGCCATCTTCTTTAGTTAACCATCTGGGCAGGGTATAGGCCACTTGCACCCCCAACCTCCTTGGGGCATAAGCTGCTATGGGATGGATAGCTGGTAGATTCAAATATAGGGCCCGAACAGACAGGCCAAATAAAGCAGCTTTGGACCACTTTGGAGGTGTGCTGTTTAAATGATGCATACATCCTAAGAGGCCAGAAACCACGCCAAAGCCATGCTCTGGTCCTAAGGACTGCATCATTTAAACAGCACAACTCCAAAGTGGCCCAAAGTTGCTTTTATTGGCCTGTCTGTTCAGGCCCTTAGATTGTGATACTCTATAAATTCTATCAGTTCAATCCTCTGCAAGTTCTACTGAATCCAATGAGGCTTACTCATGAGAAAATGGGTAGTAAGATTGCAGCATAAGCCTCTCACATCTACACTCAAGCCTAACCATAGAATCATAGCATCATAGATTTGGAAGAGACCACAAAGGGCACCCAGTCCAACCCCCTGCCGTGCAGGAAATCACAATCAAAGTATCCCCAACAGATGGCCATCTAGCCTCTGTTTAAAGACTTCCAAGGAAGGAGACTCCACCACACTCCAAGGGAGTGTGTTCCACTGTTGAACAGCTCTTACTGTCAGGACGTTCCTCCTAATGTTGAGGTGGAATCTCTTTTCCTGTAGCTTCCATCCATTGTTCCATGTTCTAGTCTCCATTCTCAATGTGACATCCCTTCAAATACTTATACAGGGCTATCATATCACCCCTTACCCATCACTTGTGTTCTTACATTTTTTACCCTGCATACACAGTTCTGGTTTCCTTAGCTTCAGTTGACATTACACTTTTCACACCAAATTTTATTTCATTCCTTAAGTGTTCCACCCTCAACTTATCAAGGTCATCTTGAATTTTTATGTCAGAACTGGTTGGAAACTTCCCTTTCCCTAAGTTTTTTTATATCATATAAATAATTTTTCCTTCATAATCTCACAGATTATTATATGAAGAAATGGCTTGGAGGTATAAATTAGTCCCTTTATATATTATCATTTCACTGTAATAATTTTCTAGAATGATAGTGTGCCTAAGAAAGTCTTTTAAAAAGCTAAAATGTGAAAACAAGAAAATAATTCATTTTTCCAGCAGTGATGAGAAAGGGGTGAATGGATATCTGCCAATGAATCCTTCATAAAATAATGTGGACTTACTTGAGCCACTGCAGCATCTCGTTCTTCGATCACTGCATTCATTTCTTCAGCTGTTATTTTCTTTTTCCGTTCCTGAATCCTGTATATTCGGTCGACAATTACAGCTCCACTCCTACGGATTGCCAACCCGGTGTCTGCATTGTTTATTCTGTTCAGTAATTCCTGTAATGTCTACCAACAGCATTATATGTTAGTCAGACAAGAAGTTTTAATATATTTTATTTAATATAGGGTTTTAATTAATAGGCACATGTGAATTGTAAATTGACTGAGTGAAGTTATTGAATTTTCATACTGCAGCAAAGATGTACATTATTAGTGTGTCAATTCTTCTTTTTCTCACATCTTAGTTCCTGAAACCCACTCAATTGAACTTAAGCCTCTAAGATATAAGACTGACATCACAAAATCTCCTCAGAGAATGGCTTACCATGTCATTTTCTTCAGGGTTAATATTTTCTAGCCTAGGAAAAAAGGGACACAGAAAGCCTGATCAGTAGCATTTCCTTAGTGCAGCAAAATGAGTTCGCTTTTTAAATCTTTAGAACCCTCAAGTAATTTCATTCTACTAGTCTTTAGAGTCAACCATGACACTGAACATATTAAAGTGCCACCTGCTCGATTCCATCTTTCAATAATGTGCCATATCTTCAGTACTGACTTGAGAATGTTAAGTTATTAATGTTTACTGCTATATATGACTACAAGGATCAATTGTTCATATGTGCTTAGATGAAAAAAGTTCCCCAGCGGCAGGTGCACAGACGTATTTATTTATTTATTTGTTTCTAGGCCTATAACTGTCATCAGAAATTGTATATCTTAATTTCGTTTTCCCAAATCCCTAAAAAACAGAAGCCACATAAACACTGGATTTCCAATCCTAAAATGTATTTATCTGGAAGTTAGGTTTCACAGCCATTAATGGAATTGTTCCTTCCAAGTAAGTTTGCTTAGCATTTCAGTCTTAAGTCCATCGAATGTCAGATGAGGTTGGTTTACCAAATATATAACATTTCTGAGTTTCTAAATCAGAAAATTAGGTAGAACTTTACTTGAAAAATTACAAGTGAGGGGTGTCCATAAAGTTAGGTCAGTGGATGTCACTCTTATTCAGTTCTTGAATATACATAAAGGATATTACAGAAATTTGTTAGTAGGTTTACAGCTGTGTCAAAACTGTTCTGCAGAATTACATGTTAATTTTAAAATGTGTGGTAATCAGATTCATTAGCAACAGTAAGCCATGTAATAATCTGTAGGAATTAATGTAATGCTACAGAACTGCCAACAAAAAAGTTTAAAAATGTATACTAGGTTGTTTTTTT
>CM034701.1:45000919-45030534 GCA_020142125.1 Phrynosoma platyrhinos
TTATATGGGAGGAGGCGATCTCAATGAATCACAGTTGGGACTAGCAATTACCGTATTTTCCGGCGTATAAGACGACCTTTTAACCTGAAAAATCTGTGGCTAAAGTGGGGGGGTCGTCTTATACGCCGGGTATAAGGATAATGAAGATAGAGGTACTAAAACTCTATATTTTGACTGGAAAAATGGGGGGTCATCTTATACGCGGGTCGTCTTATATGCCGGAAAATACGGTAGATTTAGGCCTTCGTGTTCAGAAGCTGCCTCACTTGCAGGTTTAATACTTTCACCATAAATGATAGTAAGAGCTGAAGTAAAACATATGCCAATATAACAAATGGTGAAGTGCATGACAGCTGCTGGTAATGTACCACCAAACCTGGGGAAAGTTTTTGGACTCCAGTTTCCATCAGACTCTGCAAGTCTGGCTGGGGTAAGGGAAATTAGCAATTTTGGTTCATCAGCATCTGGAGCTGCATCCTTCAGATATTAATAAACCAGCACAAAATGTATGAATAAAAAGTACTCAATTTTAAATAAAGAAAATAAATACTATTGCATAATGAGAGATGTGGGGAGAAGTAGCATATTAGATTACCAATTAATAATGAATTTGTTTTGTTTTTTAAAATGACAGAAAAGCATCTACTGGTATAAAAAGGGAAGATTGATTTTCTGTATTGTATAACTTTTGACTGACACCCTTGTAGTCCAAACTCTGGACTGTGGTATGAAATGTCACACTTCCTTGATATATTCCTATTTAAAATCAATCCTATCTCCTCACCCCCACCTGCACCTATCTCCAGTAATTTGCCTTTTTTTTCTGCCTCAGGAGAAAAAAAGGTGACTGTAAATCAATAATAAAAACTGCTACAAATAACGGCAAAAAGCCTGCCTGAAATTCTTGTTATTCATGCAGCAAACGGACAATTCTGCTTCATATTTGATACTAGGAATGGGAACAATAGGGCACCCCCTCCACGTTTTTTCCACCACTCTTGCCCTCATGATCATTCATCTTCAGCTCAGAAGCATACCACAGTTAGGAAAGTATCAATACTTCTTTCCTTCTCCTAGAGGCCCCTTTACACTACAAAATTATAGTACTATGATTTGATTTTAGCTACAAAAAGAAAGATAAGAAACAATGGATGACAGATTAAACACTTCATGCAATAAAAGAAAGAAAAGCAAAGGGAGATAGGAACAAAGCCAGAAGTATTAACACAACCATCCCATGTCTGACACGCAGGGATAAGAAGAAATACTACAATGACCAATGCAGAGAAATAGAAGGCAACAACAAAAAGGGAAGAATGATAGAGCTCTATCAAAAAATCCAAGAAATTAATGCCAAGTTCAAACCAAGGGCAGGGATGCTCTATGGAAGAAAAAAGAACATGATACAGGAACAAAAAGAAATAAAAAGGCACTGGAGGCAATATATAGAAGAGTTATACAAAAAAGATGAGAGAATGAAAGATATTTGGAATGAGGAGACATGAAGATGAACCCCAAATTCTGAGAAGTGAAGTGGAATCTGCAATAAAGGAAATGGGGGAAAATAAATCACCAGGAACAGATATATTCTAATTGAACTGCTATAGTGCCTACAGATAGATGCAACTTTAGGGCTAACTGAAATATGTCAACAAATACAGAAAACAAAGCGGTGGCCAACAGACTGGAAACACTCAATATATATACCAATCCACAAGCAAGGAGATACAAAAGACTACAGCAACAATAGAACAATAGTACTAATCTCACATGCAAGCAAAATAATAATCAAAATTCTGCAGCATAGACTCCAAACATACATGGAGAAATTCCAGAGGTGCAAGCAGGATTCAGAAAAGGAAGGAGCACTAGGGACCACATTGCAAACGTACAATGGCTAATGGAGCACACCAGGGAATTTCAAAAGAAAATCAGCATGTGTTTCAGTGACTACAGCAAAGCATTTGATTGTACAGATCACGAAACATTATAAAATGCACTCAAAGACATGGGGGTGCCACTACATTTGATAGTCCTGATGAGGAATCTGTACCAAGGACAAAAGGCCACCATCAGAACAGAATTCAGGGAAATAGAGTAGTTCCCAATAGGCAAAAGGGTCAGGCAAGGCTGCATCCTATCACCCTATTTGTTTAACTTATATGCTGAAAACGTCATAAGAAAAGCAGAATTACAGTTAAAATAGGAGGAAGCATCATTAACAATATAAGATATGCGGACAACACCATAATATTAGCAGAAGATGTTCAGAAATTTGAACAGTTAATAAGAAAGGTCAAAGATGAAAGTACAAAGGCAGGTCTGATGCTGAACATAAAGAAAACAAAAATAATGACCACAGAAGAAATACACAAATTCAATCTAGACAACGAGGAAGTTGAAATAGTTAAAGAATTCCCATATCTAGGATCAAACATTGACAAAATGGAGACTGCAGTCAAGAAATAAGAAGACTAGGAATGAGAAGGAAAGCTATGAAAGAACTGGAAAAGATACTGAAGAGCAAAGACACACAACTGAGCACTAAAGTCAGAATTGTTCAGGCCATTGTATTCCCAATTACCATGTATGGATGCGAGAGCTGGACAGTGAAGGAAGCAGACAGAAAGGAAATCAACTCATTTGAAATGTGGTGCTGGAGAAGATTACTTAGGATACCATGGACAGTCAAAAAGACAAACAAATGGTTCTAGAACAGGTAAAACCAGGGCTCTCCTTAGAACCAAAGATGATCAAGTTGAGACTATCATACTTTGGCCACATAATGAGAAGGCACTGATCACTAGAAAGAACAATAATGGTAGAAAAGGTAGAAAAAAGCGAGGAAGACTACAAACCAGATGGATAGATTCAATCAGGGGGGTTATGGGAAGGGCTTCCAGGATCTGAGCAAGGCAATGGAAGATAGGGATTCTTGGAGATGTCTCATCCACAGGGTCACCATGAGTCCGAACAGACTTGAGAGCAGCTAACAACAACCACAAAAACCATAGCAACATCCTATGGAATCCTAGGGTCTTCAGTTTGAGTTTTCTGGCTGAGAAATCTAAATATTCCTCTCTAAACTGCAAATCCCATGATGTTGTGAAGGAAGTTAAACTGGAATCATAGCACTGTAATTGTGTAGTGTAAATAGGCCCCTGGGACAGGCTATAGTTTTGTACCCAGGAATGAACTGGTTAAGGCAACAAGGAATTAAGTGCACTTAAAAGGATATGTAAGTATGGCCTAAATCCAGCATTGTGCTCATACCACAGTGCCAGTGCAACTGAATATTTTTTCTCCCTTCTCTGCAGTAGTCCTTGGCACCACCTGAAAACCCAGTGCTTGCCAGCCCTCCAGATCAGATTTTAGAGATACAATGGAGGTTGTAGTCAGAAGAGCAGATTATCCCCTCCTGATTCCACTGATGGAAGCAGTTCTGTCAGCAGATATGTCTCAGTGGGCCTGTAAATGCAGTAAATCAATAATTCTCCCCCAAAAAAGCTGGTTAAGATCTGCAGATTCCATAGGGAAGAGGCTGAATGATCAGTAAATGAGAAATATGTGTGTGTGTGTGTGTGTTGGATACAACTGCATTCTTAGGACATTTGAACAAAAAACAGTAAATTCAACAAATTCCAGGATGTATACATACATTTCAAAAGATTGTTCCAACGATTTTATTCGTTTCCATGCATCATCTCTCTCTTCATTGGCCAACTTCAGTCTAGCCATAATAGCATCATCACGTTCCCGTTGTGCAAAATGAACCTCCTGTACAAAAGCTGCAATATAGCAAGAATTTTTAATGTGTGTATATGATGAAGGCACAGATTTTGGGTCAGAATAATTTATACCATATAGAAACTTTCCACATCAATAGATCTCCATTTCAGAAAATTGTAATGGTTTTTATTAGGCAGGTTAGTTTGAATCAAATTTAATTTTCCAGATTAGGGCTAGCCTATACTAGGGGCAAAAGTCCAAATGGACTCCCCAGCCTGTTCTGCCCTAGGTCTATCCCGTTGTCTCTCTTCAGGGACACTGAATAGATGTCTACACATGCCTATGCATTTGGATGTTGCTTTGGTCCGCTGCTGCTGAATTTCCTCCATCAGCTTCCTGGCAGAACCAGGACAGAACTCTGCCTGGCAGGTGCTGCCATTTACTTCAGTGTCCAAGCTGGTTCCTGGCCTGAAATGGTTACAGAAGGGTTTTTCCCTCCTAGGCGCCACTGTGATCTGGGCACATTTTTGACCTCCGAGCAAGCAAGTGTGTACCAGCAGTGGCAGAGGCAAAGAAGGAAAACCCTTTATTTAATCATTCTGGGCCAGGAATTGGCCTGAACATTGAGGAAAATGACACCACCTGCCAGATAGTGATCTATCCTGCTTCTCCATCCATCCCTGAATCCAGGGCAGATCCATTGTTGGTAAATATAAAATCTAGACATTGTCTAGCAACCTAAGCACATAGGAAAACCCATACTAGATTAGAACAAAATCCTCTTTTTCAACTTTCCATATTTTCTGTAGACAAACAGACACATAAGAGAAGACCATAGCAGGATATGAGCACAACATTATCCTGTTGATATTGAAATACATTTGGCCCTCAGTGTCCATAGGGGCTCCATTCCGGGTCCTCCTGTGGATAACAAAATCCACTGATGCTCAAGTCCTCCCTCCCTCCCTCCCTCCCCCTCCAAGGCTTCTGCCCTGGGCTTGGCTTCGGGGGTGGACCCCCTTCAGGGCTCACTGTAATGTGTATTTGAGAGATTCTGAGAGATTTTTAGCCCAAAAAACTTGGCTGGCTTTAGTACTAAGAAACTTAAATTGGGTGGGTAAGCATCACTTGCAATTCCAACTCAGGAAGCAAAAGGTTTGGGGCTGACCCTAATAATATGCATTACCTGCCTGTGGTTCAGTGGACATCCTGATTTTTTAATTACTCAAATGAACAGATGTGGACAAAACTGTTTCCTGTTCACAAGAATCCCAGCCATCCTGGGTAGTCTATCTGACCTCAGCTGGACTACTGGCAAGGACTTGCAGGACTCTAGCTCCAAAGTCACCTTTCAGATTTCCTGGAACAGCTGGGTTTATCTTGGCAACAGTGTTTCAACCAAGTCTAGTGTGCTCAAATATTTTTTGAAATGACATTTTAATTGAAACGGTAAGCTTATTGAACTGAATGTTCAATATTCAATGTCAGGGTGTCTTGATATGGGGGGAGGGATAAGGAATCAGGCCCATTAAGTATACTCAAACTCACTGACTTCAATGAGAATAAAAATTCCTACAGTTCGAACAACTGAATCATTGTGCACCAAATTTTGCTTCATGAACAAGAGATACAACCTATAATTTCCATGACTAAAAGATATATTTAAGTGATTTGCTGAAAGATTGGCCTGTCAGCATTTGCTTGAATATCTTATCCGTCAGGACAGAATCAAAGTCAACACCCCGTCTACAAAAATCTCCCCACTTCCCCACGGCTGAACGATAATTGTGCTAAACCCATCAACTCTAACACACTTGTAGTTTTAAGATAGATAATAATGGTAAACAGACCATTTTTGTAAGTCACATAGCTATTTCAAAGTTCACTTAGAAAATCAACATAGCATTTTAGCTGGAATTTGCTCATTAAATACCCATAACTGTAATGCAAATTATGCTGGAATGAATAAAGCAAATACATATGCTTCTTACTTTTTATTAAATGTAAAATCTGCTGTTAATTACATTGGCTATGTCATATAAACTTTTCTCTTTAACTATTAAACGGAAGCCTTTACAAAAGTCATTAGAGATCCTCATTCTTTGACTTGTATAAATTTCAATATTTGTTCAGTAAAGGTTCACAGCAGTTAAATTACATTAACAAATATTATTAGCTACTATGTAAGCCAACTAAGTAAAATACTTATATTGCAGGTAAAACAAATCATTGGGTGTTTACGATAATATTTGGATATGTCCATTTTTAAACAAGCTTATCAAATATCCTGTAATTCTTAGTCAAATGGGAGAGACTCAAAGTAGATCTTTTCCCCCAAATACTCAAATTTGTTTAGTAAGCTAATTGTTTTCTAATATGGGATAAAGCAAATATGAAGAAGCTGAACCATTTGGAGTGTGAGTTTACCGAGTCAAAGTAGTGTACATATTTTCTTAGTTAAACCCGATTCTGTTGGCAAACCTTTCGGCCACACTTTTAAACTATCTTTAAAATACAGTAGTAGCAAGAGAGGGTGTTAGAAATTATTCTATTATAAACATTGGTTCATGATTCTACAAACAAGAGAACATTGGATGGGAGCTGGGCAAGAGTTGAAGAAGGGGCATTTATGTCTGTTTGCTGGTTTCTTAGGGGTCATCTGTGTAAATACAGAAACTGAATAGTAAACCCAGAAAAGAAGGAACAGTTAGGTTGTTTTTTCTAAATCAGCTGCAAAACTCGCATGACACATATTAAAGGAAAAATAACCTTAAAATCTTAGACAACATACCAGATGTATAAATAAAACATGACTATGCACAAAACAGTATGCTCTGGAGCAGGCTGCATTCTGATGCTCTGAGCAATATTTTATCGCAAATATTTTACCTCTGAAATTATACATTCTTCTTAAAATGTAAAAATTAAAAAGCCTTCTAGATATCTCTCCACTAGGAAAATTGAAACTAAAACCTCTTACAAAATATCCACATATCAACAACTACCCCTCTTCCCATGTGTATGATTTCTGAATTTTCTTATTTGTTTTGGTTGTGATCATTTCTTAGGAATTCTCATTAAGTAAAAAAAGAAAGCAAGAAAGAAGAAAGAAAGAAACAAAAAGAAAGAAAATTGCTGCAGTAATGAGAATATTGTGAGGGTTTTTGTGATTTTGGATTTAGTATTCAGGATTAGGGGTTGTTGAACTCTGTGTGACCTAGGATTTTCCATAGAGCCGGTGAAGGAATGATCACAGGACTTCTAATGGCCTTGCACAGTTGTCTTTCCCCTAAAACAGCCAATATGAAGGGGCAAAAAAGTACCTTGTACAAGGATATTTTTAGTAATGATAAAATGTTCTTAATCCCCCCAAAATATATTTCACAGCAAACATATACAGAGCTAATATTAAGTGGGAGAAAAAAAATGGAGAACAAACATTTTCTATTTTTTGTTCTCTGCTTGAGATAATCAGTGAGGCAGGAATGCAAGATAAAGCTAATTCTCTGTAATGCCATCCTTTGAATCTGAGCTATCTGTAACGGCCTGTTTCATTTACTTATTTTCCTAGTTCATTTTATGGGAAACCTACCTATAATTATTTTGTGTTAGTGTATCTCCTGTGAAGGTGCTGGATTGTTTTTTTGATGGAGTAAGGAAGCAGGTTCTGTGTGAAAAGGTCGGTTCTGAAAACAATGTCCCCAATATTCATCCCACCCCACATTTGTCCCAACTCAGAAAGCTTTAGCTCCTGTCTGTGCCTTTCTCTCTATGTGTGCATACTGTAATCTGCACCAGAGTCACAGCAATGTGCTACTTATCTGCTTGTACACACAACATATTGCAGAATGCTGATAATCTTGGAAATTATTCTAACAGCTAGATTGTGATCCTGTTAAAATAAATGTCAGCAGTCCCATGGTACTGTACTTTTTTTTTTTTTTAAATGACGTTATTCTGATGTCATTAGGGTAGCTGAAAAGTAGAAGCATTACAGGGATGCGTGAATAAAAGTAGAGCAGTTTTAACAGGTCAGTACTAGACATTACAGACTAAAAGCCATTTACATATAAATGTGACTCTGCAGATAAAGAAGCGTGTTCAAACACAGATAGAATATGCTGACATGTTTGTTACCTTGTGTTTGTTGTATGTATTTAGTTTGAGGTACTCAAAGGCTCCTAAATTTCTGGTGCTGTAAATACACTGATTCCACCAAGGAGCCCAAAATGTTTAGCAATAAAAGTAAAGGGAAAGATGCTGCCTGTGGTGTGCTCCTATTTATTTTGAACCACAGAGAGAAAATGAAAGAGAAGGCATGTAAATCAGACTATGTACATTTCTTTAGTCTACATTTAACTTTCTGCATTTCTCAAAACTAATCTTTGCAATGCCCTTCTGCTTCCAAAATAATTGTGCTCAGATGACTTTTCAAAAATAGCAGTGCTACTGCTTTCCAAGTAGTAAATTTTGACAAAAAATAATTTACATGCATATTATTTTTAAAGGGCCCCTAATTAATACAAATAGTGACATTCAAGAATTTTGAATTGCTTACAGATGCAAGACTCTCAACAGGGATCTAAATTTCTCAGAGAATATGCTGGGATTTTGTTTTTGTTTTCTTAACTGACAGGAAAGCCAGAATATGTCCAACTAATATATGTTATACAAACTTATATGTAGAAACAACAAAACCACACAATTATTTTAATGACTGATACTGTATGATACTTGTCTACTCAGAAGTACGGTAAGTCCCTTTGGGTTCAGTGAGGCTTACTTTCATGAAAATGGGAACAGGATTGCTTCTCCAATTGCTTCTTATATATAATTAAAATGTGCCATACAGCATTTGTGATTGTGCTTATTATTTCATTAAGCTCCCTACTCCAGAATATACCTTTGCAATTAAAGCAAAAAGAACATTTCTCTTCATTCCTCCCCACCAGCATTTTCATGAATCAACTCTCCATTTCAGATATAACTACTACAAGTTCAGTAACTTGACAGCACAATTCAGTTCTATCTGAAGTCCATGAGAAAACTCAAATCGATTGAGTGGAACTAAACAGCACCTCTGGTGTCTTCAAGGTCTTTGCATTTATCAAGACACCATCTGATGAAAGGTTTAGAAAAATGTATTTGCATAACTATAATGTAACAGTCTTACAACAAAACTAAGGCTAAGTACATACTGTATATAGAAAGAATAATTTTAGGACATAATTATTAGTAAAACTATGTCTGTTACAGTCTTTAAAAAATAGAATGTCACACATATTTAGATTTATAAACACAAGGGTTGGGAACTGTTGAGATCTTTTGGCTAAAGCTCAATATTGGCCTTATTTCACTTTAATTGGAAGAGGATCTCAAATTCATCTTCTCCATGAGATATCAGGAACCTGGATTTCTCTTTGTATCAAAGGTTAATAAGAAATGTGTCTGCAAAAGTCAAACAGCATTAAATATCAAAAACTGATTATTATTCTAGAGGAGTTGTTCTGGCATTCATAATCTCTCCATGCTCCAACCTTCCACAGCTAATCTTTAATGGATGATATGCAAGAAAGAAAAATAAATGGCATTTAAAAAGAAGTCACCAAAGTGAGCTTAAAAGAAATGGTAGATATTTCCCTATAATGATGAGAAAATGGAAAAGGAAAGAAGAATTAACTAATACTAATAAATTTATATTTCTTGTTTGTGACTTGATTAATTTGTCTTCCAAACTGTTGCTTGTTTACAATAACTAGAACTTTCCCAACCTTATTCAGAAATATTTAAAAGTAACATTGTAAGCTGCCTTGGATCCTGTATAAGGAGGAAGATGGGATATAAATTAAATAAATAAACATACTTATAGAATATTTCATCTAGATTTAAGCCCTCATTTGAAAAATGTAAAAAAAAGCTGTCCATTAGTTGAACAGATGTTTAAGGAAGCACTGTTCACCATGCACAAAATAGACTAAGGAAAATATATTTAGATCATCACTGCCCACTGAATACCCCACGGCATGACATATTGCAGGGATTCCACAGTTTTAAAAACATCTCTGAATTTCATCTCATTCAAAGAATCACTGTGTTGTTGCTGCTGTTGTGAAGTATACATTTAGCTGTTGTACCGATATTGCAAGTTCTTTTAAAGTCACCGGAACTGCACAAGTAATGTGTAGTTGTCAAAACAAGTAATTGTTTTAAATCTGGGTGTTCCAAATTGTAAATTATTCTGTGCTAATCAGGAAATTAAAGCACTTTAGGTATGGCACCTTATTCTCAGTTTTCTCTCTACAGATTTTGCTCCCCCCCCCCCCCCCCCCCCCCCCGGTGTGGAATAGTGTGTGCCTTATTTAGTACTTGGATGAGAGACTGCTAAGGATTACCAGGTGCTGTACACTATATTTCAAATTAAGGCAATGGCAAATGACCTCTGAGTATTCCTTGCCTAAGAAAACCTTATGAAATTTGTGGTGTCATAATAAACCAATAGGTAACTTGAAGGCATATACATACACAGTTCATGCATCTTCTTTCAGTTCTATAGTTCATCCTAGTCTCTGAAAATCTTGTTTTCAGTAAGATAAAACATAACTTCAATACAATGAAGAAAAAAGCTTTAAAATTACTGTATGTTATTCACCTGATGGGATTCACCAGCATGGTGTAGTGGTTTGAGCATTGGACTACAACTATGGAGATAAGGGTTAAAATCCCTGCTCAGTCATGGAAACTAGGTGACCTTGGGCAAGTCACACTTTCTCAGCCTCAGAGGAAGTCAAAGGCAGACCCACTCGGGACAAATCTTGGCAAGAAAACACTGTGGTAGAGTTGCCATAAGTGGGAAATGGCTTGAAGGCATACAACAACAGCAATTCACCTGATAGCCACTGTTGTTTCAAACGGCAGCAATTATTAGATCATTAAACCAGACAATATATTTTCTCAACTGCAATGTGGCCAACAGCCAAGGACTTTAATAAAACAACAAATATTAACTAACTGCTTGGCAGTGTTTATCTGGAACACCCTGCTCAATTGCATGTGCTAAACCAGCTAAGGAGAGTTTTAAGGTGGTTTAGAAGATTTATTGTAGCGGCATGTCATTCTCCCATAGAGCAGGCCTTCAAAACTTAACACTTAACAAGACTTAGCTTCTGGGGATGTTGCCCCTCTATATATATATATGTTGAGGCTTCTAGGGAAATTCCACATACCCAGAGTAAAGAATATAAGCCCACCCTCGCTGGATCAGACCAAAGAGGCCAACCAGATGTCATGGAAATCCAATTTGTTTAATTAATAGGAAGTGGCCATCACTATGCTTTGTGGTAGCAAATTAAATAGCTTTAACTATCCACTATTTCTGTCTGTTTCTCCCCCTGGGACACTTGGTTTCTGCCCACTATCTATATATGTATATCTGGGAATATTTAAGGACTGTCCCCAATCTCATTAGGTGATAGAAGAATGCCTGCAATATTGAGACTTTCCTGTTCCCCTCTACCTAGATTGAGAGGCTCATAGTGGAACTGGTGTTAGATATTTCAACTGTGTGAAAACAGCTCGCTAGTCATGTTTCGATGGTACACTCAAACTCTCAGTCACAAATTGCTGAGCAAACTATTGATTGTTTTTTAACTCTCATCATTAACTGTCCAGAAGACATGGTTGACTGACATAAAAATAAAAATTATCAATATAAGACTTTAGTATAACAAAATATTTCTGTTAACAACTTGAACATCAGGGTACCCACAATCTGTTTTTCACTGGGGAGGGATACAGAGCATTTATGAATACTGCCCTTTTAAAAGTGGCACATTTCATACTGAAACTACTTTGTCATTTCTCTTTTTCCCACATAGTATGCTATGGAAATTTTTGATTCTCCCCATTTCATAACCAGATAACTGTGACCTAGATATGTGGTGAGATCTAAATTCAAGACCCCTTTCCCAACACTGATCTTGTAAAGTTTCAGAATCCCATGTTAGTTAGGAATTTCTGGGAGGTTTAGTCCAGAAAAGTAACTGGCACCATTGCTAGAAATTATGCTATCAGCCTTCAGTGGGCTTTTCATCTCAGTGCAATGTTAAGTCATAATACTGGGAAACTTAATAAAGGACTCTGCAGACAATCTCATTAATCAACTGGACAGGATGATCAAAGTTCATCATTTATGACATATTATTATCAATTCCCCCTTCCCCCCAAAATTAATTTCATGAACTTAACTTTATTTCGAATAGTCTTATGTTTCTGAAGATTATCTGGCAAGCCTTCAATTTTATAGTTGTCATTATAACTATAGCCTAATATTTTGGAAATTGGATTATTATTTTATAGAGCATCAGAAAGCCTGTGTGGTATTGCATGTTGGACAAGGACTCTGGGCAATCCAAGTCTGACTCTCTGCTGGGCTCTGGAAATCAACTGAGTGACCTTGGGCCAGCCACATTTTTTAGCCTCAGAGGAAAGGAATGCTAAATTCCCTCAGAAGAAATCTTGACAAGAAACCCCTGTGATGGGGCTCCCTTAGTGTCATCATAAGTCAGAAATGACTTTAAGACACACATATCAACAAGAGTTGGGCAGCTTGAGTATCCCTTCTCCTGCCACTAAGCAGTAACAGGCAAGATAGGAGTTCTTGCTTTCGCTTGGGAGCCAGTGTGTTGTAGTGGTTTGAGTGTTGGACTACTACTCTGGTCAAATCCCCATTCAGCCTAGGAAACACTCAGTGACCTTGGGCATGTCACACACTCTCAGCCTCAGAGGAAGGCAATACCAAACTTCTGTTGAATTAGTCACCAGAATCAAAACATTGAGATTAACGTCTTGTATAAGTAGCTAAGTATGCATGCCTATGGTCCTAGAAAGTAAAATTGAGCAGGGATATATGTCAGAAAGGGACAGTGTGGTGTAGTGGTTTCAGCACTGGTCTACAGTTCCGGAAGCCAGAGTTTGAATCCCCACTTGGCCATGGGAACCCACTGGGTGACCTTAGGCAAGTCATAGTCTCTCAGCCTTAGAAGAAGGCAAAGGCAAACCCGCTCTGAACAAATTTTGCTGAGAAAACCCCATGATAAGTTCATCTTAGTGGTCACTATAAGTCAGAAACAACTTGAAGGCACGCAACAGGAATATTATGCGATAAATCAGATGAGATAATATTTTTACTAATCTTGATCTCCTCCTATTCATCATCTTCAGACACTGATCCACTTTATTTTTTTTTTTTGCTCCAGCACAATTCATCCATTCTCTGTACTACCAAACCCAATTTTGCATCTTCCCAGAAGCATCTTTGAAAGGAATTCCCCCCAGAGCCCTTCTACTATTTCTCAACCTTCTCTATATTCTCTTCATACCCACATTTCTCTAGTGTGTTTCTTCTCTTTACATCCCAAGTTATAGCAGTTATACCTCCTGTCCTTCACACATTTACACGTATGCTGAGCAGCAAAACAGTATAAAGTGGTAACCTCTAACAATCAAACACCAAGATGGAACAGCAGCCTCTGGTGGCCAAAGAAATATGCTGGTCAATTGACCCATTCTCCAAGCCAACTCCCAGCATTTGTGAAGAGAAAGAATGAAGGCATGCATGTATAAAGTACTATTGCTATGACAGTAATGTAAACATTTTGCTCCAGTTCTTTCACTACAAAAGTACTAATATTTTATTTATTTTAAAATTTATAAACTACCCCTTGATCCATAAGGATCACAGAGTGGTATACATAGCATTTTGAAAGGAGAAATATAATAAGAAATACATAAGTACATATTTAGAGGCAGTAAAAGCATTCAGCAAGCAAAAAACAAAAACAAAACAAAAAATAAACAAAACAAAACCCCAAACCAATCAATAACTCAAAAATTATAATTTTTAAAAAATCAAATTAGGGGAATGTTTTACTTGGAGATAAAAAGAAAATAAGGTTGGCAACAATCATATATCTTTACTTCAAACGGACCTTAATTTCCTCCCATTATTGACTCACTATTATTCCCATTTTATTGTTCCAAGCACAGGAAATGTTGTGATACATCTAAAGCCGGCCAGCACCTAGGATGACATTTGAACACTGGTCCCAGGTCCAAGCATATCCAACATCATTTACTTCATTACATTAGAACTTCAAACCTATGCATGTGGACTGAATGTGATAATGATAGATGGGTATCCTCACTGGTAGGATGTTTTCCCATTTCTTTCCTGTTTTATTCCTTCATCTGTTCTTTTTCATTCTTGCTCCTCTTCTTAACCTTTTTTCCTACACCAATTATGATCTAATAATTTCTATTAGCATATGTGCTGGAGGGCTAAACATAAGGCAGAAGGTTTAAATTCACTTTTTGCACTGCTGGAAAAGCAAGTCATTCTTGAATTTGACATGCAACCTGCTTCCATCAACAATGTAAATGGCTAAACTACCATACTCAAAAAACTGTCTAGATAGTTGTGCCTCATGACCACTGAGACATATATAACTTTGTTAGATATTGGTAACATTTACCAAAGTTGCATTGCAGATACAATACAAATGGGCCAAATCCCCATTTTAGTTGCTTAATAATCAGGTCCCAGTTTTCTCCAGCTTTTTACACTCTTCCTCATGTCAATTTTAGATTGGAAAGGTCCTTTCCTTTGGGAGCTATACAGTAAGATTATCTGAAATATTTTCTTAAAGTGCATGGCAAAACTTGATAATACAACCCTCAAGTGCTTTTTATTAGACTTTTTCACAAGTGATTTCATATGTAAGAAACCTGTATACGTGTAAAATCTATTTGAAGCTTGCCATCTGGATGGAAGAACAGAATATAAATATGATTTTAAAAAACCAAAAACAAACCCACACAATGAAAACAGCTTACTTCTCTTTTGCAAATGTAAAAATACTGTAAAAATACAGTAATTTTAACAGTAGGTACTCACAGAAAATACCCAGCAATGTTTGACTAAACGAGAACTAACTTAACCTAATTTAATTTAAAGGTTTCTAAAATAAAGGCACTTTTAAGTATGTAACTGGTAGCAGAAAGTTCAAGAAATGTCAGCAAAAGATACAACACATATCCATAGCAAATGCAAGATAGCCAACTTCTCTATAAATAGAAAACAGGATCTAATGCTCATGGAGATTCATGTAGATGCCAAGAGCAGGATACATACTTTTCTCATAAGCAGTGCTGAGAATCCTATCCTCAAGGTGATCCTTACAGATGGCACTTCTGTACATGGACCACCACAATTGTCGGATGAAGGCACATGTGTTTTTACCTGCCGATTTTCTCCACATGTTTCAATGAGTAAGAAAAGTCTATACTGAATAAAATATTTCAGTATTATATGCACAGAAGTAAAACTCTGTGCAAACATCCCCAAAACAAACACATAACTTGGAATTTAATCCAAACAGTTCACATACTGTAAATGTTTAGTTGGTAGATAATCAAGATGTAACTATGATCTAGGTAAGTGTTTTATGGTGGCTTAAAAAAATCTATAGGGTTATGGTAAATATCTTTAATTAGAGCTGCAAATACTCAGGTTTGTGCCAGTGTCAGAGAATGATCAGGCTTGGTTATAATATTTGGATCCTCTAACATGGAAATATACACACAAATTACAGACACTATGGAATGCTAAGGAGTAAATTCAATGTTAGCTCTGTTTCAATAAGACCCTCCAAAATTAATGGGAGTTGTTAATTACAACCTCATTGTTCTTCTGTGCCTTCAAGTTGTTTTGGACTTATGGAAACCCTAAAGCGACTCTACCACAGGGTTTCTTGGCAGAATTTGTTCAGAGGAGGTTTGCCTGTGCTTTCCTCTCAGGCTGAGAATATGTGACTTACCCAAGGTCGGCCAGTTGATTACCATGGCCAAGCGGGGATTTGAACCCTGGTCTCTTACGTCATAGCCCAACATTCAACCGACTACAGTCAGATGGTTTTGGCCTATTATACCCATCAGCCTTAGATAGCATAGCCAGTGGAGAAATTATGGTATTCTAGGCCCAAAACAGCTGGGGGGGAGCACACTTCTCCACCCCACCTTAAATTCAGTTGGTAGTCACAATTAGAGTAGCCCACTGAATCAATAGTATTTGCATAAGAGTTGATGTACCATTCAACAATTACTTGAACGGATCAAGGCTAATTGGGATTAGCAATTGTATTTAGGCCAATGGATCTACTTCACATAATCACTGAGTTGGAAGAGACCACAAGGACCATCCAGTCAAATTCCCTGCCACTCAGGAACATACAATCTGTGACTAGGAAATGCATTTAGGTCAGTTGGGACTGGCTGCAGATATATTCTGCAGATAAATTAAACAGATATGGTGATAAAATGAAACCTTGCCTGACCTCCTTGTCAATTGGAGACCATTCTGTTTCTCTATATTCTGTCCTCACAGCAGTCTCTTGTCCTGTGTATAGGTTTTGCATCAGGACAAATAAATGTTGTGGCACCCCCATTTTTTATGTTTTTCCATAAACTACAAAACCAAAGGCTTTTCTATAATCTAGAAAGCAAAGATTATTTGCTTCTGAAATTCTTTAGTATGTGTCATTATTCAATGTATGTTTGCAATATGATCCCTAGTGCCTTTTCTGAACCCAGCTTCGACTCCTTGCTCCTTATATGGTAAAAGTCTTCATTGTAAAAATTTGAGCATCACTTTACTTACATGGGAGATTAATGCAATAGTCCTCTGGCTAATACAATGCCTGGCAGCCCTTTTCTTAGGGGCTAGAATATATATTAAGTATTCCCAGTTTGCAGGCCATTGTTTTGTTTTCCATCTTTGTTTGCAGCTTTAGTTAGAACTAGAGTAGATTCTGTCTCTGTAGCTTGAAGCAGCTCTATTAGTATACCATCTGTTCCTGGATATTTATGGCTACCATGCGTTTTGAGCACAGCTTCCATTACATATTCTAAATTTGTGAGTTCATCTTCAAATGTTTTCCTTGCATGAATCTGTCACCCTTTCATCTCTTTTATATAGTTCTTCAGTGTATTGCTTCCATTGTTTTTATATTTCTTCTTAATCATGTAACGTGTTCCCCTGCTGATTATACAGGATTCCTGCTCTTTGTTTAAATTTCCCTTTTGATTTCTTGGATCTTGAAAAACAGATATCTTGTTCTACCTGCTTTTGTTGTCTTATTCTGTTTATCTGCATTGAATACTGTAGTAATTCTTTTTGTCCCTTTGCACTTTCTGACCTTATTTCTGTCACATTTTACTTCTACTGCTCATTTGTCTTTAACTTTTTGAAAAATTTCCTTTGTCATCCAATGAGGTTTTTCTTTCTTTTTGCTGCAGGCAGTGTCTTTTTGCATTCTTCCTTCACAATGTCCCTGGTTTTGGTCCAGAGTTCTGGCTCCTGGCTTATTAGTATAAATATATATTTATACATGGTAGACCCATTGAAAATAATGTGAGTTGATAATTACCTAAGTTTTAATATCAGTGGGACTATGGAGTGGGAATTGTGTAGCCTTTTAGATGCTCTTGAATTACAGTTCCCAGCATTCCTCACCACTGACTGTGCTGGCTAAGGCTGCTGGGAATTGCAGAGCAATAGCATCTAAAAGGCTGCACAGTCCCTGTCCCTGATTTCAACCTGTTTCACAACTGAGATATGGGACATTATCACACGGGGGCAAATCTGCTGGTTAATCCACACAAATCCCAAACAGAAACTGGATTTGTGCCCCACGTTTTCACATGTCGCACAGAAACTGGACAGAAAGTGGACAGAAACTTGTGTTAACCACGATCTTTTGAAATTCGGTTGTTTGGAGGAAATGCAAATGCAAAATTAAGGTAATTTCGCATTTACCATAATGTGAAAAGCAAATGCGAATTTGGGAGCATTTCCCTGCTTTTCCCATTGTTCCAGCGAGCATTCCTCTATCTGTGCATGTGCAAGAAGCTCATTTCTAGTACATTTATGGGCTTTTCTCACTTGTGTGTGAACGTTAAATGCGCTTACTGTAAATTCGCAATTAAGGTAATTACGTGTGAAAGCCATTTGCGGAATCAAGGTTTATTTTCAGAATGCCTCATTTCCACTTTATTTTCGCTTTCTGGCCCATGTGTGATAACGTCCATGGACAGGATATTTTTAAGGTAAGAAATCAGATGCATTAGTTCAAATATTGTTAATATGTTCAAATACACAAGGTCCCTACAAGTCCAATTATTTCCAATTATTGTTTTAGCTCCCCTCCCCTTCACATCTGCATTGTTCAGTTGCACTCTTGTTCAATCTTCCTTGCTACCAGTATAACAGCTTTATAATATCCTGATCAATACAGCTGACAATAGCTTACAAACAAAATTTACAATGAAATGTTCATTCAAAAACCGAATGAAACTAGTATTATGAAAACAATCTCTAAAACATATGAAAATTATAGGTTTCTCTCTAATCTGTTTCTAGTCAATAGGTTGTCACCATGGGGAACTTGTAATAAGCCTTTGGGGCTCAAGAGTTGTCATCTTCAAACAGCATTTCTTTCATTAGTCAAAATCTAGATTTTGTCACCCACTGAACGAAGGTTCAGCTCCTGAGCTGAGGGGAGCACAGGAGTATCTCCAGACAAAGGTGTGTGGAGGAACAGGCAGTAGCATCATTGGGGAGGGGGAGCTAAAACAATAAATGGATATTTGGACTGCTGGTTGAAAGGTAATGACCGTGATAATCATTTTCCCCTTGTTTGTTCAGGACCTTCCAACAAAACAAACACCCTTTTTGTGATTGGATTGACATGGTGTTAACAATGCATTTAATGCCCAAATCAGTATGAATACAGGTAAAGCTTCTACTAATACCGGTACCAGGATGTTAAAGCCACCTATTTTCTAAGCAACTTTAAACAGCCTCTCATAAAAAAGTCAAACGATCCCTCCTTTAGCAAATATACCTAATGTTCATGAGGCCACGCCATACAGCAACCAAGCGGATTGTCTGAGCCATATGGACATCTGTTGAACGTTCATCTATCATACCTGCAGCCTTTTCTGCAATCTTCGCTTCTGTCACTCTCTCATGCAGCTCTAAGTCCAACTTTATTGTCTTCAGCTCCTTGTCCTTTTCAGACAGCTTATCCTGAAGCTGAATTGAACAAATAGACTATAAGACTGCTGGCTATATATAAAAGTATATAGGCAACCTATTAACCCATAACAAAACATATGTTTAATTCTCCTCATCATTGAACAAAGTTAAAAACAAGTTGTTTAAAGTTTTGGTTATCAAAAGGCTTTAAAAAGGGTAAAAAGGTTCTTGTCCATTTCCAGCCACTGTATTTTTATTTGCTCAAGAGACAAAATATCTCTGCATTCCAGTTTTATTTCTTGGGCTATAAGAAATTGAAGGGTGATGTTGGCTACCATACTTTCCCTCAAAATGCAGTTCCGCAGCTGTGTTGATTTAAATCTTCCACAGTCCCTACACAGATCAGCTATTGACCATTTTGATGGGAAATGATGGAAGCTGCAGCCCAGCACATCTGGAGGGCATGTGGTTTGGGGAGGTTGCCATAGGGACAGTAGGAAGAAAGCAAATGCAGAGCAAACCTAAGTGTGTTTACTGAGCAACTCGACAGTTCAATGGGAAATGGAACAGGATCAGAGCCTTAAGCAACTAGTTAGGATCCAGCAACCAAGTTAATGGCCTTTCCCCAGTTTGAATGGCTGAATTTTCAGGTGTGGAGTAGCAGTTTAGGGAAAAGACTTGTCCACCACAGTCTAGGGCAGAACTTAAAAACTAGACGCAGGCAAGATCCACATAAGTAACTGGGTTTTCTCATCTGTATTCTAACATGTGCCCATGTCCTGCCACAAGAGGCCTGTGAAATTCAAACATGATATACAATGCAGTCCAAGTAAATGGCTATTGTTTTTAACAACAAGAGGAAAAACAGTGAAAAGTACACTGGGCCACATGTTCAAGTCCTTGTATTACAGGATCATGGTTGTAAAAGTTAAATATTAACTAATAAACTCAGTTCTGTACATATTACGACGACTCTATAAAATAAGAAACTACAGGAAAAAAATTAAAAAGAAAAGTTGTATAAATCCTTTATAATGAACAGATGTCTCATTTGAATATCAGTAATACAACCATATTTTTAAGCATTAAGGTCCACAAATGGAATTTTTAATCTATTCCTTCATTATGTTTATTCTAATATCCAAGTGATATTATGGGCTTTCCTCACTTGAAGACGATTCAACACTTACTCTATAAAAGATATTTGGCAACAACAACAACAATATTTATTTATACCCCGCCCCTCTGAGAGCAATCGAGGCGGCTAACAATATTAAAATACAAGATAATAATAATAACAACAACCATTATATCTATAAAACAACTCATTTCATATTTAACACTCAAAATTATGGTAGAACTAAACTGTTTTGATTAGACAAAGAAACACATCTTCAGGAAACTTTATCAATTCATTTTAAAGATCTTGGAGAAACTGACTGTGCTAAGAAGTGGAAATACGGTAATATTTCTAGTATGTGAAGTGCAACGATCCACAACAGATCTCTTAATCATCAATGACAACTATAACCTTGCTATTGTTTCACAGAAATATCTCGTGATCAGTCTTGATCCACAGCCGAGTGGGGATGATTAAGAGTGTTTAATTAAACTACAGCAGTTTCTGAACAAGTACTGCCATTCCAAATTTCCAGGAGTCTTGAGCCAGAAAAGAACTGCATTAGAATATGGATGACAGTTGGGTGAAGTATCTGTGATACCAGTGATTAAAAAAACATCAAAGGTAGACAAGGAGACTATCCCAAGATAAACAAATCATAAAACAAACGTTCATCAGACAACAAAAGAAAGTGGTATCTTGTCAATCAAAACAAACAATAAAAGTAAAATTAGAGTAGGTTAATAGGCTGCACTGGAATATTTCCACTGTACCTTTTTATTGTTTGCCCTTAGAACATCCAATTCTTTTAAGAGGAATGCAATATCCTTTTCTTTATCTAGGTCTGCAGTGACATGAAAAGGATTCTCATGGTCAGGCATAATTTTTCCTCCTTGGTTTTCAGCAGTACTAGAATATAATGAAATGTAAAAAAAGAAATTGGATCACTTCAACAAAGGCTCCTTCTCATTAAACCATATTTTTGTTGCACACAGGGGAGGGAGCACTGTTGAATGGCAAACATACACACATTTATCATACAGAAGATCCCAGGTTAATTCATTCACCTCTTCAGTTAAAAGAAAAAAATCTCTATGTAACATCCACAAGGCAGTTCTATGCCAGACAGAAACAGAACTTGGAAAAGCTGTTTTTGGACTTCAGTTCCCTGAATGAGCAGGCAATGCTAGCTAGCGGATTCTGGGAGCTGTAGTCAAAAAAAGTGACTTTTCTAAGTTTTGGATTCTTTCAAGCACAACTATTCAGGTGAACATGTACTTTTATTAGGATTATAATTTTACAAATATGTTACTTATTTGCCATAAATGCCCAACTACAGATAGAAATGAATACAGTCACCTCTCCATTCTCACAGACTTGAGATCTGCGGTCTCAAATATTCATGGAAGGATCACTTCCTTTAATTTCAATGGGGGCACATGCCCCATTCAAGCCTATGGGGCTTGAATATTGGCGAGCCTCCATTTTCGCGGGGTTGTGTGTGTCCAGAACAAATCCCCTGTGAAAACGGAGGGCCAACTGTAGGAGGTGAAGCATAGTAGAATGAAAAAGTTCAGGAGAATGGGGGGGGGGGGAATTAAAAAGTAGAAAACTGCTCTGAACAGATGTGCAAGTGAGAAAAACGATACAAACTGTTTGAAACCAATCTGGAAAAAACAATGCATATGGCCTATCAGCAACAAAAATTGACCCACACTCTGGCATAGTTGCTCACCACTCTTCTAAACACACTTTAAGAACTAGGATTTAATCCAGGATTGAGGATAGCTGGATGTATAGGGTGGAATTAGGAGCAAACCTAATTTTATTTTATGTTGCATTGCAACAGAGACACAGAATAGCTTCTTGGCTGATTAGTAGAAAGTGATGCCCACTCCTTAAATCTGGTTCCCTTTATAAATATGCTCTGTTTTGAAAATAAATCAATGTCATAAAAGTATTTAAGAGGGAAAACAAAGACGTGCCACTTAAGCAAACATTGAAGTTACAGTCTGACAAAGTGTGTTATCCTGGGGCAGCCTTGATTATTAGGATATTTTTAAAAGTTAATTTTTTAAAAAAGCTCTAAGAAACCAATGGTAACTATTATATCTATTGAGAGAGACACATAAGCATCCCTCAACTGTGGGATTTAAACAAATTTCTAACTAATTTTTACTAGATATATCTTTTTTGAATTAGAGAACATCTACACTGTTCTAAACTGATGGAGATCTGACTTGGAATGTTTATTTGGTCCTTGGAATGTTTATTGGATTAGAAAATAATTCAAATAAAAGTCCAATCAATATAATTGAGATCTTGTTTTTCAACAGATTCACATTATTTTTATCAGCATCCTGGACACAGAATTTTAGCATGCTAAAAGGTATATATACACATATGTACTTCCTAGGAATAGTAATCTCAAAATATTAATTAGAAATGTACCTTCAAATTTTGACCTTATTGCTGCTTTTATGTAAGACTGCATTTATATAAAAGGAAAGTGTCCCTTGGAAAAGTAGCAGTGGAGACCTCTTACCTCCTCATCACTTATTTAGTTTGGGATGCTAGACATCAAGAAGGAAAGCTAAACATTTAAGATGGGCAGCTCTTAGTGCTAATTCCCCTCTTAATGTATGTGTTTATTTATGTTTTACAGTAAGAGAAAAGAGAGAGGCGGTAGCTAAAAACAGGATTACATTGGAAGAAATAATAGCTCACCCCATTTGAGGCAGAACAGTTGCTCAGTAAAATCCTCATACAAAAGCCCACCAATTTTTTTTAGATTAGCACTTGGATGATAGTGATAGCTATAAGTGACATTATGAAAACTGATGTTATTTGCAAACAGAAGAGCCTATTCAAGCCTCTAGGTGCAGGGGCAGGTAAAAGCATGGAACCACACAGATTCCTTGTCCAAACATGTTCACTTCATCAATATTAAGACATTAATAACTAGCTTAAGTGTGTGTGTAGCACACTGAAGTATCAGCAGTGCATGTGGGAGAAGTGGTATACAAACCCAGTGCATGATATGAACATTATGGAGTGCCAATATTAAATAAATAATATATAAATTGTGAATGGGAGGAGGAAAAAAGGGAAGAGACCTTTGTCAGTTATGTGAATGTGTAAGAGCTTTATGGCAGACCATCAGACATTTCATGAAAGAAGAAAGTTCCTTTTGCACCCTAAGTGCAAAAAAGAGGAGGAGAATTTCTGTACATGTCCAACATATAGAGGAAGAAGTCGGTCCCATTCTGCAGTTTTAGATGCTTTTACAATATTTACCTAGGTATCATACCATTAATTCAAGACCCCTAGAACTGTTTTAAAAGAGAGGGGCTCAACATTGGCAGGGAGGTTTTTATTCATTTTACCTACTTGCATGTACTTGTAGGGAGAAGGCGAATTACTCTTCTCATCCATTATTCTGCAACATCCTTGAGTAAGAAGACTCTTACAAGCACAATATATACTTAGAAGTGCCTTCCATAAGTTCAGTGTAACTGACTCCCAAGTAAGTATGCAGACATCAAATTGCAGGCAGCCTTTATTACTCATGAACAGCTCCAATCGAAGTTAAACTACATAGGAGTCTTGGTTGTCCAATTCTGCCAGACTGAAGCTCCCCAGCCTAATTTTGCCCTTACTGTTCCAGGTTTCAAGCATTAATCCTCTATCACTGGCTTCTTGGTAGCTTCTTTTGAAAAAAAAATTTTTAATCAGTATAATAGAACAAACTGCATTCTTAAAGTCTAAAATTAACAGCATGCTTACCTTAACTTTTCGTCTGTACAAGAAATAGCAGGATTATTCTGATGCAAAGATTGGGCAGAAGCAGTTTGTACAACCCTTAAACTTGCTTTTGATTGATCTGGGGGCTTTATTAGTTCATTGTTTGCCAGGGTAGCTTGCTCTCGTCTTGGCTGTGATCTGGCCGAAGAACTTTGAAGATTCAAGTAAATGGGAACAGAGGAAGCTCTTTGCTCAGAATTCTGCTCCATGTTAAAAAGCTGCAATCTGGAAAATAGTAATGTTCTACTGTTCATTTAAAAGAAAATATAAACACAACCATTCACACTCCTGGCTTCTAAAAAAACCAAAGAAGATTTTTAAAAAGCCATGCTGGATCATAGCCCTACATGTCCATCTTTAAAGGGAGGATATGAATCCTGTACATATTGTTGGGGCTGCAACTCACATCATACATAGCAGCACATAAGCAGTGAGGGATTATAGGAGTTGTAGTCTAGCAATGTCATAAGGATCACACTTCTTTTCCATCACTAGTCAATGTAGTTCAGTATTTTGTCCCATATGCAGCAATGGGAAGTCCACCCACAACAGAGTTCCTCAGCAATATTTATTGATAGTAGAAATTAGGAAATTAAATAGCGATAGCAAATACATTTCTATACTTCTTATCAGTGCTTTTAAGCACTCCCTAAGCAGTTTACAATGTGTAAGCCAATTGCCCCCAACAAGCTGGGTACTCATTTTAGCAACTTATGGAAGAATGCAAGGCCAAGTTGACCTTGAGCCCCTGGCTGGTATTGAACTCACAACTTTGTGGTTTGTGAGTGAGTGGTTGCAGTACAGGCATTTAACCACTGTGCCACCAGTGAATTCGTTTTTGGTTATAGATGGGATGAGGGTAATCCACTAATTTTTATGAATGGGAAGCAGAAATTTAATTTGTTGTGATAACTAAACATTAATTGTTGTACTAATAATTAATTTGAATTAATTATTCAATCATTAGTTTTCAAAGAGACTCTGACATTTACAAAGAACAACAGCCCTAGTGGCGCAGTGGTTAAATGCTGGTTCTGCAGCCAGTTTGTGAGTTTAATCCCAGGGCTCCAAGGTTGACTCGGCTTTCCATCCTTTCATAGATTGATAAAATGAGTACCCAGCTTGTTGGGGGCAATTAGCTTACAGAATGTAAACCACTTAGAGAGTGCTGAGTTCACTGACAAGCAGTATAGAAATGTACATGCTATTGCTATTGCTAACATGTTCAATTGTCACCATTGCCTTTTTTATTTTTATTTTTTTGGTGCCTTCAAAGTGTTTTCTGCAGTTTGTAAGTTCCTTTCACCTACACAGAAGTTACTATAAGTAACAAATGTTTCAGATCACTTGGATACATCTAAACTAACTTCAGGTATGAAGAGGGGTTGAGACAGTGTGTGTGTACTTTAGCCATTTCAGGTGAGGGATGAGAAGGCAGGCAAATTTAAGGAATCTTTCTTATTCAGTCTTCAGACATTTCATCTTCCAGATTCTCTGTCTCCAGCACTTCATACTAGTCCACAGAGGAAAAAAGCAGAGAGAGCATCCTTATTTCCTATACACAAAAAGCCATCCGAGGAAACCATGTGATCCTTTTCCTCCTCTTGGGTACACCCATCCCCTTATTACTTGCACAATACACAAATGAATGCTGTTCATTAAATGTCTTTAGGAGAAGGGGAAAGACTCCATTAGTTTTAACTAGGAAATTTAACTTATCTTTTCCAACTCTGATAGTTTTATCAATTAAGAAATTAATTCACTAAGCCTTGTTGGGGGGAGAGAGCAGCTAATTAGCACACACCTAAATTTAGCTGTTTCTAAGATCTGGTTAATAGGCATACTGTGTTAAAATAGGAGGTAATATATAGCCATCATGATTAGCAGTTATTGATAATTTCAACCTCCAGGAATTTATCTAATCTCCTTTTAAAACTATACAACTTTGCTGCCATCTTTCCATTTTATGATAGCAAGTTCCACAGTTTAACTATATACTGTGTGGAAAGAAATATCTCTTAACCTTTCTCTGATTCAGTTAGATTTAAAATACCTTAGGTTGCAGTCCCATGTGAATGAGAAATATTCTGAAAATCTCCCTACTCATCAGTTTCATTGGATGATCAACAGTTCAGTACATCCACTAACAATATAGGTAACACATGTTTTCATGCCACTTTAACTATCACAGCTTTCACAGCATGAAAAGTCAGCTGAGTGAAGTGGAAAGATCACATAACTTGCACCCATATTGCAAAGAACAGGCACTCCAGAATATTTCCAGATATGTTTAATACTGACTTGTTCTAAAGTACAACACAATATATCCTTCCTAAGACTGTTCCACTTCAGAATGCATGTATGAATGTCTGTATAGGGAAGTTGTTGCATAACTGAATTTATAACTAAAGCACCACTTGCCTATGGAAAGCCAGTGCATAAAGAAGATTGCACTCATTTCTATTTTTAACCTGGAGAAACAAATATTCAGTCTTTCACCAGCAATATGAAGCAGTTGAGTCCTGGGTAAGGGAAGCTCTCCGTTTGTTTTCCAGTTAATGTGCAATTTATATGAACACAAATGTATGATCTATTGTTGAACACAGTTGTCTCTCTACATTGCTCCCAGAAGGGATTAAAAGCATCTGTGCTCTTATAGTTTCAGAAATAAGTGCTTTTCAGAAGAAACCACTAACATTTCTCCTTCAAACATTCCTCCCACCCCATACAGTCATACATAAGAAAATCATATGTTAAAGAAAAGTATTTTGCTGAAAGACCCTTTGGTTTCTTTGCAAAGGCTAAGGGTAGAACTGTGTTTCTATGCCTAGCCTGAAGAAATTAGGAAGAAATGGGCAACAGCAATAAAGCAATAAAGCATCTGGGTGCATATCTAAGGCAGTGCTACTCAAAATGGTAGTCCCTGGACCAGTGCCAGTCCCTGAGTCATTGGTGCTTGACCTGGGCAAGTTTCCAGGAAAGAAAGAAACAATTGTACCCAATGGGCAAAAATATAGTGCCAGTTCCAGGCCCATTATAGAAGCACTGATCTATGGGATCACATGTTCCCTTTCTGCAACACTTAGAAAAGTTACTTTTTTCAGACTGTAATTCCCATTACCCTTAGCTAGCACATCCAGTCAGAGAAATAAAAACTTTTCCATGCTTTGTTGTCTTATTATATATGAACTTTCTCAGGACAATATCGTAATCACAGGTTTCACAGGTGAAATCTTGGACACTGATGGCCAAGCAACACCAGAGTGTGGTTAAAATGACAAAAGTTATTAATAAGGAAGAACACACAAGCTAGGAGATGATGTAGCACTTTTCTTTTGCCTGAGCTTACTGGGAAGGGCAAGATTCTGTCCCCTCCTCTTCTCTTGCCCCTGTTGAGTTGATTGCAAACTACTTTTGTACTTTGACCTCAGTTTGTACCAATGGAAATAAGCTGAGGGCAACTAGGGAAAATTGGAAGGAAGAGAGAGAAACTGGGACATTTTAAAAACAGCTGAAAAAGTGAGATGATAAAGAATGAATTGGAGTGTCCCTGCCAAATCAATATAGTTGCAGGTATACAAAATCCCCATCAGGATATGTGCATCTTATTGCTTGGCCAGCATTAGATTAAAAAACACTTTATCTAGTCTAGGCATTACATACTCCAGCCATCCACATATACAGTTGGCCCTCCGTTTTGGCAGAAGATCCATTCCATACACACACACACCTGCAAAAATGGAGATTTGCCAAGATTCAAGCCCCACAGACGTGAAAGGGGCGCCTGCCCGTTGGTGTGTTGAGTTAGAGGAGATCACCTCTCCATGAATATTTACGTCTGGGGATCTCAAGTCAGCGAAAACGGAGAGGCAAGCGTATATCAAGCATAGTGTTGGAGTATTAGCATCAATGCTTCTGTGTAGTTCTATGTTTTACTTGAGAAGAGAGTGCTCAAACTGACTGTTAAGTGTCGAGTTGTAGCAGCATGTCTGCACTAAGCATTGCAATAAAAGCTTGAGCTGGAAAATATGGGATTTTGCTAAAGCCAATCCTGCTATAATTGTGTGAGCCTGACTACACCAGGGAAGGTTAACAGCAGCTGCCTCCAGAGTCCCTTATGGAGCATTTGAGGACACCAAAACAGAGGAAAAAGAGAACACAGATAAGCTTCCCTCACCATTTACGCCCCCCATCTCATGATAAAGAAATATAGATCCATAGGTTTAGCCATCAAAATGGAAATCATAAGTAGCAGTGGAAGCTAATGAATGAAAGAAAAGTTATCCCATGCATTTTGGAAGAGGTTTTCAAGTGGTTTCTTGAGGATTCAAAATGTTTTTCTTTATTTATACAAGGCTTACTTGACCTGATTGTTTCATTTCACACATGTTTATGGTTAGTTTTGGATAGAATGTTTGCAGAAACATGCAAAGGTATCTTGTAGCACCTCTGAGACTAAGGAGTCAAACAGATGGGCCAAATAAAGTGGTTTCCACCTGCTTTAAAGGCAGGGTGTTTAGATGACACACACCTCCAATGCTTGCAGAAACTGGATTGAAGTTTCACTGCAGGGCTAAAAACCAGAGCAAAAAGAACCTGGAATATTCAGCTTAGCCTGGAAAATGTGCACCTTCAACCCAGCATATAAATGCCCCAACACCAAAGCAGTTCTGAAGGAATGATCCATCATAACCCTAACTCTAACCCTAACCCTAAAGCTGCATATAAATGCATTGGAGCAGGTGCACATTACAAAAGGATAGATCCAGTGTACCCAAGCGGTTGGGGCAGCAATGCAAAAAAGTGAAAGTGTGACTCCTCCAATGGGTATAAGTACAACATAAACCAGAAAGTCCAAGAGGGGGGATGGGGCGAATGGGGCATGTGAGGAGCATGACTGTGCTTTGCCAGTGTTTTACTGGGCACACCGATTCTCTGATGCCCTGTACTGGTGGAGGATTGCGGATATGACTGTGGCCGATCACAGGAGTAGCTATCCAATGGGATGGCATCTAGGCAGCAGGCAGTAGCCAGTGATGCATTTGTGCAATGGTGCACATGTCTATTCTTTCCACGTTATTTTGGCCTCTGGTACCAAATTTTCTGTTAAGAAGCAACATGCAGGAACACATCAAGTTCGCTAACTCCGGTAGCCTATATTAGTATAATCAGCAATGATAGCTGATAGTGATAGCTTAAATGATATGAGACCACTGCATGTAAAGTAGATGAATTGGAAACTAATACAAGTACAGTGGCCCCTTGGTATCCACTGGGTTTTAGTTTCATAGATACCAAAATCTGTGGATGCTCAAGTCCCATTATATACAATGGGGTAGTAAAATGGTGGCCCTTATATAAAATGGCAAAATCAAGGTTTGCTTTTTGGAATTTATATATATTTTAATGCAAACATACGATGGTTAATGGATCACACCAGGGAAATCCAAAAGAAAATCAACATGTGCTTCATAGACTATAGCAAAGCCTTTGACTGCATAGATCATGAAAGGCTATGGAATGCCCTTAAATACATGGGAGTTCCAACACATCTGATAGTCCTGATGAGGAATCTGTACTCAGGACAAGAGGCTACTATTGGAACAGAACACAGAGAAACAGAATGGTTCCCAATTGGAAAAGGGGTCAGACAAGGCTACATCCTTTCACCCTGTCTGTTCAACTTGTATGAAGAACAGATTATAAGAAAAGCAGGCTTTGACACAGAAGAAGGAGGAGTGAAAATAGGAGAAAGGAATATCAACAATCTAAGATATGCAGATGACACCATAGTACTAGCAGAAAATTTCAGACCTGGAACATATACTAAGGAAGATCAAAGTAGAAAGTGCAAAGGCAGGCTTAATGTTG
>CM034701.1:45030634-45052580 GCA_020142125.1 Phrynosoma platyrhinos
TCTATTAAGGAGGTCACAGGTATGGGGTTGCAGGAATTAAGTAGAGCACTGAGGGACAGAGGGTCTTGGAGATGTCTCATCCATAGGGCCGCCATGAGTCAAGACCGACTCAAGGGCAGTTAACAACAACAATTTTTTTTTTAATATTTTGAAGCAATGGATGGTTGAAACTGTGGATACAGAGGGCCAACAGTATAGTCAAATGAACTTAATTCTTCAAAACTCTACCTGAAATTGCTGCAATTCTTTTTTTCCTGAGGAATGAAGAATACATTGTTGTCATAAAAGCTGCACTATGGAGAAAATTGTTCTTTCTAGCTAGAGTGTCTTAAGGCCTCTCATAGGTGCCACTCTGAGTCCGTTTTGGAAAAAGGGTGGGATAACAACAATAACAACATCTATGGACACCCATCTCATGTCTATTTACATTCTGCTGGGCCCTATGCAATCAATGGTTGCACTGAAGTTATGTCTAATGTCAAATTCCTGTGAAAAGCTCTGTCCAAATTCCTTCCCAGTCTACAACAATCAATCAATGTAGAATGGAATGGGGAACCATTGCACTTTCAGATGTTTCTGAATACAACTCCCATCTGCACTGATGGGGGTTAAAGGTCAAAACATCTGGAAAGCAGAGGTCCCTCTTCGTTTGTGTAGAAGAGGTTCCTTTAGGGATGTGCCATAGTTCTGCATGCAAAGAAATCAAGTTTAGCTTACAGGTAGAGCTTCGGAAATCTCTTCTCTAGAAGCTGCAGAAAGTTGTCAACTAGCCAAAGTAGCCAATATTTCATGATAAATGCCAACAAAGCAGCTTCATTTATATACCGCTTCATATCGCGCATGGGATGTCTAAGCGGTTTACAACTATGAGCTGATTGTCCCCCAACAATCTGGGTACTCATTTTAGCAACCTCGGAAGGATGCAGGCCTGAGTCGAGCCTCAGCCCTGGCTGGTATTGAACTCGCAACCTTGTGGTCTATGAGTGAGTGGCTGCAGTACAAGCATTTAACCACTGCGCCAACAGTCTGAGTCACAAAATCAAGCCATGGCCTTGAGTCTGCAAGATCTGAGCAACCCCTTCCAGGGTGATAGGGTAACTTGGAGTTCTCTCAGTGATAGGGTCTCTGTAAGTTGAAGTCAACTTTCAGTTAACAGTAAATCTGGAACACTCGAGAAGCAATGATTTACATTTTGCACAAGACCTGCTTTTAGTAAGTATGCATTTGTGGAGGGGGTTGCTTTTGCTTTTAAAATTTGAAGTGAACTTCCAGTTTCTTCCTGCTTGGAGGGAGGGAGAAATGCAAAAAAGTTAACTTTTTTGAGTTAAAGTGGACCATGGTGCATACCTAAGGGGAAAAAACAGCCACTAGACACACCAAAGTTGCCCACTCCTGGGTAAGCTGTTCTACAGTTTTTACAGTCCACCATAAATAAAGCTGACTCTTACCAAATCATGCACAAGATGACACTAGAAACCCTGATCATCTGCTAGTAAACGGCAAATATATAGAGAGTTCTTGGGTCTGTGATCACAGAAATACACACACACACGGCATAGTTTTGTCATGGTTCATCACAGTTAGTTTGTGACTCAAATAAAGGACACCAATGTTTCATGTACCAGACTATGAAGCGCTATCTGCTTTTTATGAACAATACAGTTAATGCTTAATAACAATTTCATCCTAACACTACTAATCAATGATTAGCAAGATTTCTTGGCAAGAAAAGAATTTTGTACACCATGCTTCTCCCTCTCTACCACTCAACATTCTTTATCCCTCTGTGCCATAACCTAAGCTCTGGGCTTAGATAAGCAATATAATACAATAATCTGTAGAAGGGGAAAGATCGATACATATATATTGTGTCAGCTACTAGAGAAATACAAAATGGACCACGAAACCTCCAATTTATTAAACCATTCAGGCATGATTGCTGGATATACTCTGGATTATTAAAAAACAAACAGTGAAACTAGCCATTTTAGAAAATTTAGCAAAGGTTGTATTTTCATCACGAATTCACTTGTGGGAAAAGAGAAGAAAGTGAGAAGTTGCCTGTATAACTACAATTGACCAGAGTTTGCAGGCATCTAGCTACAAAGAACAAGCTACTTGTAATTCTCTTTTTAGAAATAATTAAGACATAACTACAATATATTACAATTGTGACAAAATCAGGGATAACCTCACTGCTTTTCTACAGAGTAACTGTTTTAGTTGCTTCGCTAGTTGTAGGATGTATGTGGCTTTGCTACTTCAAAGTGTTTTGTACCACTGGCCAGTGGCTCATAGAACTAGAAGGTAGTTGTTTTTTAAAAGGTGTAATTTAAAAGGAATAATTTTGGCTAATTTTGACTAATGAGAAACTAAAACACTTTAAAATTATAACTAACAAAGGCATGACAAACAATGGTAACATTTAAGATAAAAATTCCCAGGCTCTGTAAGCCAGTGCTAAGATACCATTTCATAGATTTCAGTCCACAAGAGCATGAGGACACATCTGCTGATAATATAGGAGAGGACCTTCTTGATGGCTGCTCCCAGGTTTTGGAATCCCCTTTGCAAAGAGGCTTAAGTAGCTCCCTCTGTGGTGCCCTTCTGATAGCTGGTGGAGACTTTTTTTGTTTTGACAGACCTTTGGAAAGTGTTTATGGAGACAGGGCTTTTATTAATATGCTGAAGTCAGGAGTATCACTAGAGCAGTGTGGGGCACTCTGATCACACTGGGTGACACTTCAGAAGGGAGGGGTCAACACCTGGTGGGGCATCCCTCGACATCCATCCCACAATCTGGCCATCCCCCTCTGCTTCCATCCCACAATCTGGCCATCCCCCTCTGCTTCCATCTGCTGTTGCCGCCGGTGGATGTGGGTTGCTGGCATTGGCATCAGTAGCAGTGGCAGACAAGGATAGGAAAAGTGTCCAAGGATGTCCTTATTACCACTGCCTTCCATTTGCATCTGGCCAGCAGTCCTGCCAGACCTGGAAAGGGTTGTCAAGCAGCAGCAGCAAACCACCCCAGCAGTAGTTAGTGGGTGGAAGAAGCACTCTGGCTGGTAGAGGGGGCAGCTGGGGAGGTTCTTGGGGTGGGTGTGAGTGACCACCCCACCGGATGTTTACCCCATGAGGTGTTACCCATGCAGACCACACCTAGCTCCCTCTATGGTACACCTGTATCCCTCTATGGTGCCCACTCACACAGCATTTTAATGGGACTCGGTTGAATGCCACAGCCTGTTTCTGCCCACAGACCAATGCCTGAGAAACAGTGGTGTCACCTCCTTTTAGGGTTTCTCACATCTAGTGACATCCCTAAGTTCAGCACATTATTAAAAGGGCCGCCCCCATAAACACTTCCCAAAGGTCTGTCAAAACAAAAAAAAGTGTTCACCAGCTTCCAAAAGGACATCATAAAGGGAGCCAGTTCAGTCTTTTTGCATACTGAGCTGATAGCAGAACTTTGAGAAGGCTCTACCACTTGCTGACTCCCTTAACAAGAATGATTCCACATTTATTTTCTGCAAGCAATTTCTGTAGGTATTGTGAAGCGGACCTTATCTTTCCCTTTTACCAGAAATCATGTAGTGGTCCCAACACTTACTGGGACCACCACAGGAAAGCAGGAGGTTTATACTTTCCCACTTTAGATTCTTGTTCTTGATAATCAATCCCTTCCATGTGCATGTTCAAAGAAAAATGTTTCAGTGGGCAAATTTCAAATTCACGTGGGAGGAATTTAAATCTTCCCACTGCACAGTGATCTCAGTCTAGAGCAAAGGCTAGTGCATTCACATGTCAATAAAAAAGAAATTATGTCATTTGCATACTGGGTATATAACGTAACATGTAGTTTAAATTTAGCTTCTTACTTTGATCACTTCTATCTTTGTTTTTTATGTTACTATTTTAAATGTGTTTTAAATCGTCATTATTTAATTGTATTTTAAGGGGTGGGTGAGATTGTGGGATATGAAAGTATATTTTAAAGTTTTAAGTGGGATAAAAATAAATGTTATTTTTATTATTATCTTTTAACCACTCATTTAAAGCCTAGTCATCTACAACTGAAAAGAAGCCTGTTTTTGGAAATGCAATGGTTAATACACTTTTCTATTATCATGCTTCTTTCTTTCCTCCCCAACTGCTATCACATTCCCACTTTATTGAAATGTAGACTGTAAGTTTCTTTGGGGCAGAGATCTTGTTCCTGTTTTTTTCTCTATAAAGCCTTATGTATTTTTATTTATTATTTTATTTCAAAGATTTGTATCTCCCCTTTCTCCCACAATGGGATTTAAGGCAATGAATGGCAATGTACCAGCAATAATAATGGCAACCCCATTACAGAGAAAAATTATGAAAGCTTCATCTGTTAGCCAGTGAGTTTAATTCCTTAAGATATTAGGTAGTTTAATAGTTTTATTTTCTCTGTTCTAGATATGTTAATGCTATTTTAATCCAAGCTTACCCCAAAGGACATCCCATTATATTCAGTAGGCCTTACTCTCAGGTACGAATGCACAGAACTATAGCCTGTTTCCTCCTTTCCTTTTCATTTGGTTGACAAAACATTGCATAACCTCTTTTCAAAACTAGTTAATCACAATTTTAGTACCCAGTGTCAACTGTAATCATTAAGCACATACTGTGTAAATATCACTGCCTTCTTTAGGTATTTGCTTAAATTTCTGCAATTCATTAACATATTATTTTCCAGCATCAGATTTTGGGAAGAATTCGGGTCCTCTTGTACAGATCTTTTTGCCTGTGCTTGAAAGGCATTTTTGAGATTCCACACATATACAATCAAAAAAGCAGTATTGCTAGACAGATAGCAAGCCGTTGGGGGCGGGGGGGGGGAGGCAGGGAGAACACATTCAGTGAAACACAATGTTAGTTCTAATGGATGGATGATTGTGTTTGGTCTTTTGAAACTTTGAAGTATAGGTAAGTCTTGATCACACAAATTAATAAATCCTAAAGCTGGAGTTAACAATAACCATTACACCCAAATTCTGCAGCTTAGCCCAGGCAATTTTTCAAAAGGTCAGGTTGTGAACCGGAGAAGAGCAGGGAGGTCCATGGCATAGCTTTGTTGCCAGGCATCTCCCGTCTGGATTGTTGCAGGCGTTTATTAGCATTCGACAGCAGACTCAACAAAGCAAACAAGAAATTCAAGCACGAATAATAAAATGAAAATGCTGCTATATAACCCTTTGTCATTCAGCAAATATGGGACTTTTTAGCTACATTGTTCCTAAACCTGGGTTACTACTTTAATTTTTTTCCACTGTGCTGACTGATGTGAGTATGCATGTGTGTTAAATGCAGAGCTCCCTTAACAACTGCAGGGCTGCCATTTAATCTGTCAGTAGATGGACCATTTCCTGTGGGAACTCTAGCTATGACTTCCAGATCCAAATAAATCTCAGATTAAGAATCCAAATGAAACCTGCCTTTGGCAGATAAAAAAAAAGGTCAAGATGGATATAAACAGTAAAATTATAAATCATCTAGGTGTTGCATGACAACTTGGATGCACAGGGGTTTCTTTGTGTGTTGTTTACATTTTCCAGCAGTATCACAACGACACAAGGTATCCGTCAAATGTCACATTTTCATCATATTGGAGGCATCATTAAAACTGTTTGGCTAAGGACCTTGAAGTGTTTAAGCAGTAGCTCAAAAGTATATTTGTGCAAAGTAGAAGAATAAATTTACATATCAGCAGCAGCTCATAAGGGATGAGTAAATATTCTGTTTATCTCTCAGTGTGATTCAGGTTAGTTTAAATACAAGGGTTCAGGATATCATGACAATTTATATGGATGTATTACATACTTTCCAAACACAGTGGTTAGGGGAGTTTTACTTAGGCAAGTTAAGTTGTCTAAACCAGTTTTTAAAAAGTAATGCTTACATAATGTGTGTAGGTGTGTAAGGGAGAGCATGTGTATATAAATATAAAATATTTTGTTATTGTGAACACAGATCACATAATATTGGCTCACATCAATTATCCGATTTTTAATTATCAAAATTTCCTGTTTATCTGAAGCAAGGTCATATCTGTGTACTCCCTTTAATTAAACAAAAATCCCCTCTGTCACCCAAATTTATTCATGTATTAATGCTGATAACGGTAAATTTAGAATTAGACAAGTGCTTATGTGTATGCACCCACACAAGCATCACCTTAATGTTAAAATATTATAAATTTTTAAACATTTGTTTTACTTTTTAAGCATGTATCATAATAAAGTTCATATTAGGTAATAATGAGCCAATATACATGATTCTCAATCAAATTATTCTATTAAACAAGCAGGCAAAATCTTTGATCCTCATCTCATCTCTGATGCATTTCCTCGGGGGCATGAACTGTTTTTTAATGAAAATTTTGTTACGTCTTTGCTTATCTTACCTGCCGTCATGCTGGAATGATCAAAATGTAAGCTTTACATTTCTTGACAATGTTTTATCATCAGTGAAGGTTTATAAGCAAAGCAATCATCAGATGTTTGCATTACATGTGATAATTTTCTCAAGCCTTACTTGGAAGCACACAGAATACATGACACTTCCAAAAATGTTTGACATGGGCAGTGCAAAGCCACTGCATTTCACCCAGACTTAGACATGGTTTGATCCAACACATAGATCAATGGAAATTTAGCTAATTATATTGTAAGTGCTACTAAACATGTATCCACCCAGAACAATACATTCTCAAATTATATTTAAGGTAAAAAATATAGATTTAAAAATGTCAACTTGCCTTTAAGAATAAAACGTGGTACTTTACCAATCCCTTTCTTTTTCCTTTGTTGATTTCTTTTTTAAAAATATTATTTTTAGAAAGAATGATTTACATGAAGAGAAACAGACCAGAAATATTAACATTGCTCATGGAGGACACAAGCTTTGTTTTCACAGTAGATCTTGAAAAGAAAGAAGAAAGGGAAAGGAGTACAATATAGGCATATATCTGCACTTATAGGCATAATAAATAAAGTTTATTACTATTATTATTCCACATATTATTATCAGTTTGTTCTAGTGAAACATTGAACTCTTTTTCCCTCATATGTTTTAAAGGTTTTCAACACATCAGATTTCAAAAGACTACATTTCAGAAAGGTACTGCATTGTTCCTAGAAGGAGCTTATGAGATGGATGCTAAAAGGTGTCTTTCCCATCACAATACAGTTTATACCACAGGATTCAACTTGAGGGCATGCAATAAGTGATGAAAAGAGAAGTACAACTCTGGAAAGAAAATAGTGAATACACAAAGGAAAAAAAAATATTAAACTAAACAATACTGAGTGTAATTTTTACTAAGTACCACAGCACATAAGTTTATTGTGGCATATGTTTATTGAGTTTATGGAGGCCCAGTTTATGGAGGCCCAGGTCTCAGCAGTGACCAGGAGTGCATTTGCACAGTTAAAGCTAGTGAGCCAACTGAGCCTGTTCCTGGAGAAGCTGGATCTGGCCACAGTTGTACATGGCTTGGTTACACTCCTTTTGAAGTACTGTAATGTTCAATATGTGTGACTGCTTTTGAAAGATGCTCAGAAACTTCAATCAACCCAAAATGCTGCAGTCAGTTTGTTAACTTCTCATGTCCACAGCTATGGCTTCTAGGAAGCGATCAGGCTTGATTTGCTCTTTGCTGTTGTTGCTGTTGTGTGTCTTCAAGGAGTTTCTGACTTAAGGTGACCCTAGGGTGAACCTATCAGGGTTTTTTTTTTGGCAAGATTTTTTCAGAGGAGGTTTGCCATTTCCTTCCCCTGAGGTTGAGAACATATGATTTGCCCAAGGCCACCTATTGGGTTTCATGGTCGAGTGGGGAACTGAGCCCTGGTCTCCATAGTTGCAGTCCAACACTCAAATCACTAGGACCCGTTTATTTGTCTATATGGCAGGCCACAGTATCCACAGAACTCTCCTCCAGCACCAGATTTCTAATAAGTTGATTTCTTGTTATCAGCTTTCTTCACTGTCCAACTGTCTATTGAATAACAGCAATGACTAAATGTCTCTTCCTCATTGTACCTCCATTCAGTCTTATACAATGAGGAAACTGTGGTGGTAAATAGGAGTGAATTTTTGTGTGAACTGTGAGCTCTGTTTATTTCTAGTACTCAAAACAAATTCTTAGGATGGGAATTCTTTAATTCTGACCATAAGTCTTTTGTGCTATGTTCCAGGTGGTGGAATCTGAGGTTCTAGTCATAATAAAATCAGGGGTCAGCAACCTATGGCCCACGGTCCGCTTCCGGCCCGCAGACTGCCGCTTCCCGCCCCCGCTTCCGCCATGCATTTTGGCGGCTGCACGCATCACGGCTGCCATTTTGGAAAACAAAATGGTGGCTGCGAGTCATTTGCGCATGCGCAGAGGCAGTGGCGGTGGCTGGGGCACACGTGCCTGAGCAAGCGCTGCCATTCCCCCCCCGGCCTGCTGGAAGGGACCGCCAGAAGGGACCGGCCCAAGGTAAAAAAAGGTTGCTGACCCCTGATAAAATAAATAGATCCAACAAGCCTCATGTCTGCCCATTGCTGCTATAATGTATATAAACTAAGGCTCCAATGGCCAGCATGCATGAAAGGATTTGCCCAAGGGCAGGCAAGGCTGCATACTATCACCTTATTTATTCAACCTGTGTGCAGGTTGCTGCTATAATGTATATAAACTATAGCCTTGCTGCTATAATGTATATAAACTAAGGCTCCAATGGCCAGCACGCATGAAGGGATTTATAAAATGAGCTACTGTTTAGAAAGTTTGTTGTTGTTGTTAACTGCCCTTGAGTCAAGTTTGACTCATGATATTCCACTGGATGAGACATCTCCAACATCCCTGGCCTCCAGTGCTCTGCTCAGGTCCTGCAGACTGAGGCCTGTGGCCTCTTTGATTGAGTCCAAATATTTTGCATTTGGTCTCCCTCTCTTTCTACTGCCCTCTAGCATCATGACCCCCCCCAATAATTTATGGCTTCTCATTATGTGACCAAAATATGACAGCCTCAATTTGGTCATCTTGGCTTCCAAGGACAGTTTGGGATTGATTTGTTCTAGAACCCACATATTTGTCTTCTTGGCCGTCCATGCTATCTTCAGCACTTTTCTCCAGCACCACATCTGAAATGAGTTGATTTTCTTTCTATCTGCTTTCTTCATTGTCCAGTTCTCACATCCCTATGTGGTGATGGGGAATGCGATGGCTTAGAATCCTTACTCTAGTGTTCTGATTTATATCTTTACACTTTCATATCTTGCCCAGTTCTTTCATAGCTGCCATTGCCAATTCTAATCTTCTACTAATTTCTTGACTGCAGTAATCATTCTGATCAATATTTGATCCAAGATATGGAAACTCTTTAACTATTTCAATTTTCTCATTATCTAGGATTAATTCTTGTAGATCTATCTTGGCCAATATTTTTGTTTTCTTGGTGTTCAACATTAAGCCTACCTTGGCACTTTCCTTCTTGACCTTCAATAATTATTCCAGGTCCTTGTTGATTTCTACTAGTAGTAATGTGTTGTCTGCATATCTTTATTGTTAATGTTCCTTCTTCCAATCTTCACTCTTCCTGTCTCTGAGTCTAAGCCTGCTCTGTGAATTATATTTTCTGCACACAGGCTGAATAAATAAGGTGATAGTATGCAGCCTTGCCTGACCTCTTTGCTGATGGGGAACCATTCTATTTCTCCATATACAGTTCTGACAGCAGCTTCTTGTCTTGAGTACAGGTTATGCATCAGGACAATCAAGTGTAGTGGCACTCCCATTTTTTTGAGAGCAAGAGCATTTTCATAATCTATGCAAAGGCTTCTCTATAGTTAATAAATCAAATACAGATTTGCTTCTGGAATTCTCTGGTTCACTCCATTATCCATTGTATGTTTGCAATGGAATCCCTAGCACTTCTTCTTTTCCTAAATTCAGCCTGCACCTCTGGATTTCTCACTCCATATATGGTAGGAGTCTTTGCTGCAGAATTTTCAGCATGACTTCGTTTGCGTGGAAAATTAGTGTGATGGTTCCAATCTGTGGGCCACTGTTTTGCTATCCATATTAGACGGCAGATTTTAGTTAAAGCTGTACATTAGTTACAATGCACAAGTGCATTTATCCTGTATTATTCCTGGATTGCTGGAGTGAAAGACACATTGTCATCAACAAAATTTCAGTGTCCAACCAATTAATATCTGAGAGCCTGAGAATCTTTGTGGCTGAAGAGAGGGGTATAAATACTCTAAATAAATAAATAAATAAATAAATAAATATTTTAGAAGAAAATATACCTTCAATTGCACCTCAAAAATAATAGGAATAAAAGTATGGATTCCCATTAGTCTGCAGACTATATGTATAGAAGGAGGACCAGGCCAACTAAAAGACTATTAATAATAAAGCTATTATGTATTTCATAATCACATAGGCCTTGGCATTGGCCTCTTTCAAAGAATTAACCTTTTGAACTCTTTCTTAGGGTATAGTGACCCCTAAAGGCACTGAAGCTGAACTGGTTGTAGAGGTCCTCAAAAGATAAGCATTTGAAGTTTGCCAGGAGATTAAAAAAAAAAAGGGGGGGGAGGGAGTGAAAGACACTTTTGGATTGTGACGCATATAATTTCAAAATATACCTTGACCACTACAGGTTTAAATTAAAAACAAAATTTCAGTCACTCTGTTAAACAAAGCTTCAGTTCTGTTCAATACCTAATATCTCCATAACTTTTTTAAGGCTGTTCAGATGTTTGACTGCACACATGAGACCTGTTTTATTTGGGGCTCATTCACACTACATAGTTATAGTGCTATTATTCCACTAAGTGTCATGATTCCAGCATATGGAATCCTGGGCTTGGCAGCTTAGCGAGGGACACTCAGTCAGTGCTCTAATGCTCATAGAATCATAGAGTTGGAAGAGACCACAAGGGCCATCCAGTCAAACCCCCTGCCATGCAGGAACTCAAAATCAAAGCTTCCCTGACAGATAGCCATCCAGCCTCTGTTTAAAGACCTCCAAAGAAGGAAAAACTACTCATGAAACTACAAATACAAGGATTCCAGAGTGTAATGTCCATCGGCCATTGGCCATATGTCCCCAGTAACTCGGAACATGCTTTTTTTCCCATTCAAATGAACCTGGAAAGAATGTCTCTGCAGAATTCTTTGCTCTATGAAGAACGTTTATGGAGTGAACCAACAGGAAAGGGTATCTATAGGGATAGAGGGGTGAGACTAACATGCACCACCCAGTCCCTCTACAACAGGGGTGAGCAATGGGTGTTGCTCTGGTATCCAGCAATTCCCAGCATCCTTCACCAATAACTATGCTTGCTGGGATTGCTGGGGTTGATCCCAGTCACAGTCCAACACAACTGGGACAGCCACAAATTCTTGATAAGATCCCTCATTTGTTCAGACAAATTCCTGAACAGGGATCTGCTTCCCCATTCACATACTTCAAGGAAGAGATAAATACTACCTCTTCTGCTTCTACACCACAAATATGACCATTTTGCCACAAGGTGTCACAGAAAATGGGTGAAATGGCTCTTGGTTTTAAACAGTGGCCTCTCTGAAAACCCATTTCCTAACCTCAAATCCCCCAAGTCTCCAGCACATTTTTCAACTGCAGTTTTATGTCTGAAGAACTCTTCTTTCTCTGGTATCACATTCCATTTAACTTGAGTGCTACATGCTTATTACATAAAATGAAAACAAAAGAAATGCATGGCTGGCTACTAGTTTTCTTTGGCTTTGCAAGGGAGTAGCACCGGGCATTGACAGCGATAGCCAGCAAGCCCTCCTTGGCCAAAAATTCTGGTGTGTGTTTATAGAGAGCAAAATACTACAAAGACTGGACAGGGAAAATGACACACACACCCCATTTTAGAGCTTGGAATTTGCAGCTCCTTGGTTAGCCAAATACTTAATACCTCCCCCCCCCCCTTAAAGTGATGCAGGGCAGGAACGATTTATGTTCATAATTTCAAAAACCATGCCCTATGAGGTGTGGCAAAGGGTATATTTAGCCTGGAGAAGAGAAGGTTAAGAGTTGACATTATAGCCATGTTTAAATCTTTGAAAGGATGTCATACTGAAGATGGAGCAAGCTTGTTTTCTACTGCTCCAGAGACTAGGACATGGAGCAATGGATTTAAAACAAAGGAAAAGAGATTCCACCTAAACAATAGGAAGAACATCTTGATGGTTAAGAGTTGTTTGAAAGTGGAATACGCTGCCTTGGAGTATGGTGGGGTCAGCTTCTTTGGAGTTTTTTTTTTTTTAAATAATGGCCATCTGTCGGGAGTGCTTTGACTGTATATCTCTGCATGGCATGAGATTGGACTGGATGGCCATCAAAAACTCTATGATTTTGATGGAAGAGGGCATTTTTAGAGGGGATGACAGAGGCCATCTGATAGTAATGGAGAGAATGAATGAGAGGAAGAACTAGTAATGTTGCATTTCCTCTATTTTGACATATAATTCATTGAGTCATTGGATGTTAGAAAGAAGGGGTATAGTGCAGTTAACAGTGAATCACATATTCAGTCTATATGCAGAAAGTAAAGCATCCCAGTGATTGAAAAACAGGTGGTGTTGTCAGTTCCATCTGGAAATACAAACTTTTAAAACTATTTTACTTCTGCACAATAATTTGAAGGGTGAGAAAAAGGGGAGAAAAACCTTGTAAAATAGTCATGCATTCCAATGGAATCCAACTTTATGAGACAGGAAAGACATAAGAACATATGAAGAGTCATGTAGGGGCCCCTTCACACTATAAAATTATAGCACTATTATTTCAACTGGCATGGTTCCATCCCACAGAATCCTAAGGTTTTGTAAATTGGTGAGGCACTAGAACTCTCTGGCTGAGAATTTAAAACACTCCTCCCTAACAGTAAATTCCTGGATTCCATAGGATAACAATGGGAGTGGAATGACAGTGCTATAACTGTGTAGTACCTCTGGATTAAGTGAAAGGATTATCTACTGTAGATTCTGTCCCCACCAGATGCTTGCAGGAAGCCTACAAACAGGACATGAGTGTAACCTCATCCTCCCACTTTTTTTTACATGCTGCACTCTGTAGCTATTATAGGTCTTGGTGCTCTACCACACAAACATGGTATTTCAGTGTTTTTGCAGTGCTTAACTATGAACATAATACTGGATAGTCCTGCGGGTTGGCAAAATAACTAAAACCAAATTCATGTACAGCATAGGATTTGTAGGTAGAGATCTGAAAGGAACTGAGTCACATTATATAGACCTAAATTCAATGTAATGTTCTCAGTGGGCAAGAGCGCACTATTAGAATTCTGTTGGTTTTCCCAGCTGTGCAAAAGGTACATTCATTCTGGTTCCAGGTATGTTACCACTCGTTAAGCTGGTTGTGAAACCATTGTGCACATACTGGCTTCCTCCCTCATGGATACTGCAGGACTAGAAATCCGTGAGCACAATGTCTTTTACACTAGCAGAATATCACTGTTGGATATTGGCTGTATTATCCTCACAGAAAAATGAAAGTCAGATTTAGAAGAAACATGTTTGCAGTTAACATTACTTTCAACACACGTTTTGCCTACCACCAAGAACAAATGCATTCCAGACAATGACTTTCATTGGCACAGTCCTTGGGGTTATGCATCAATGTCTCCAAAGTCTTTGCCTTTTGACCAGTCCTCCATCTGTGTTTTTGAGCTTGTTTGATCTGGCAAGGATTCCATGTCTTGCTCCAAGACTTCAGAGTTAAAATAAAGCCAACTCTGGATAAATAAATGTAAAACAATATATCGGAACACACCTATACCTTGTCCTTATTTGTCAGAGAATTTACAAGACAAATGACTGAAAAATATTTATATTAGGACAATAAAATCTGTTTATTTTTACAGGTGACATTAAACTGACTTTTGCGGGAAAGGATTTTTTTTTCACACTTTCTGTTTAGAGAATGATCATTCTTTGATGCTCTCCACTGAAATTAATGGTGGTACTGAGAAATGTATTGTTTCTCAAAGCCTGATCCTGACAACAGTTGCTATAAAACAGACTGAGTAGGTGCAACACAGCAAATTGGGTTTCTCTCCCCCCCCCCCGCTTTGTAGTAGTATGATAGTGAATATGTTTGCAGAATTAGATCATGTGATGGTTGTTCTCAGGACAATCCTTAGGTATATATGAAAAAAATCACAGTGAGAAAGTTCTCACAGTGTTTTCAGACTCACAGTCATATTAAGGTACATAAAATATCATATAAATATGTTCAGTATGTAAAATAGTTGGTCAACTGAGAACTCCTATAACAAAGCATTCATTTCTTAGGAAAACACAACAATAAAATAAGGGACCACACATCCAGCTTGGGCAGGTGCTAAATTAGCTGTGTGCTGATTTTCAGAAAATGAATGCATGAGCAAAAATGAATATCCTACACATTCTGTGGTTGCTTCAACTCTAGCAGTGTGTGATGAAAAGTAAGACCAGCAATTTATTTCTCCTTCAAGAATAAAAGGAGGTGGGATTACCCCATACCTGGCACCTGAGTTCCTTACAAATGCCCCCAAATGAAGCTGTAACTTTGCCCTTTTTCAGTTCTGTGTAACTGTGTTGATTGGGGGTTTGGCAATTTCCCCCCTAAGTTCTTCATTTACTTTTGGATTAGCTGAAAAGATAGAGGGTTATTATTAATATCAAAGAAATGTGTTTTAAGTCAATGAAGCCTTTCCCCTACATATTGCACAAAAAGGTCCATAATAATTGCGGTATTTTAATAAGGTATTCATATAGCAAGAGATGAAGAAAATACAGTCTTTAATAACCTCTGGAGTATTTTAATACATGTCTTAAGGCCTTAATGTGCCTAGTAATATACTATTTAAAACCACAATTTTATCCCTGCACAATATACAGTCATACTTCCTCGCCATTTACCCAGCTAATGAATGCCAGCAATTAGTAAAATGTAATCCCACTGCACAATCAGTTTAATGCTTTTAGCACTCAGAAAAGTAAACACCAAATTAATACTGCTCAAGCCATATCAGATCCTACTTGGAAGCAAGCAATTATAGTTCAGCTCCTCAGGTGTAATTAAATGATTGGAATGATTTAGTTCCATAAATGCAAGTTAATTCATAAGCAAGCAACAAATATACTGGGAGTAATTACAAGAAACATTGGCAGTCTAAGCAGGGCATGCTCTTTTATACACCTGGTATAGGAAAATGCTGCCCTCTCCTGGATATATCCTGTGACAATCTATTTAAAAAGTCATAGGGATTTGTAGAAGGACAACAGGCAAGGTGGGAACACCTGAGAACCTTTGGAGGTTAAAAGCTGTTCTTGTGTTTTGCATACAGAAACACAACCATGAAGTGCAGTAGCCATAGTAAGAATTACCTTACTTCTAAATCGTCAGTGTTTACAGACTTGAAGGGAATAAAATCTGTTAATCCAAAATAGACTTTAGGAATGCTTTTCTACTTTCTTCAGGTTGAGGGACATTTACAGTAGTACTTATAAAGACCTTGCAGGAAAAAAAAAAAACACACCTCCCAAAGTATATATACAGTCTCCCCCAAAATGGCTACCCACACAAAATATGTAATTACGGGCGTCCTTCCATTTTTGTGGACTTTGAGTCCGTGGTCTTGGTCCTTTGTGGATCGGCAAGCAGGAGCGCGTGGCCATTCAAACCAATGAGGCTTGAATATTTGTGAATTTCCATTTTCGCAGGGGTTCCGGAACGGATCCCCCACGAAAATGGAGGGACGACTGTATTATACATGACAATGTACACTCATTATACAATTTCCTTTATATAGAGATCATATCTTATCTATGCTATAATCTAAAAAACGCTTGTCTAAGCAGTCTGAAACAATTTGAGCTTGTTTGATGAAAGAGAGTTTTAAAACATTATTGTATAACGATTCTCATTTTAAAATATTTTTTCTGTTAATAATATCAGAAAACACATAAAAAGTGCAGAAGACACTAAGCAAAATATCCAGTGCTGTCAGAAATATAACTGTAATTAAGGAATGAAACATTACTATTTTTTCTCACTAAAAAACTAAAGACTATTTTAAGAATTAAGGAAAAGTTTGTATTATGTGAATTACAGATAAGCATCTATATTACATACAGAAAATTGGTGAGTTGGGTTTTAACAAGATTGACCCATTAATTCCAAGAACAAATATTAACATAATAATTATATGGCATTTTATTCCCAAAATTACAATAAAATTTTGCAATCAGAACTCAATGAAATTTCTGAAGTTGGTCATTTGTGACAGACAATACAATCCTATGGAGTTCAATAGGGCAGACTGCCATATAGGCAATTTATTAACTGCTCCTACTTTCTTGAGACCAAGTCCTATTCAACTCAGTGGAACTGCCTTCTGGGCAGACTTTCAAAGAACCTGCTGTAACTTTATTTCTCTGGGACTTGTGTGTGAGTAATTTGTATGCATCAGGGCTATGCATTAATGATAATGCTGGTTAAATACCATCATTTCATAGAATCATAGAATCACAGAAGAGTTGGAAGAGACCACAAGGGCCATCCAGTCCAACCCCCTGCCATGCAGGAACTCAAAATCAAAGCTTCCCCAACAAATGGCCATCCAGCCTCTGTTTAAAGATCTCCAAAGAAGGAGACTCCACCACCTCCGAGGGAGTGCATTCCACTGTCGAACAGCTCTCACTGTCAGGAAGTGCCTCCTAATGTACAGGTGGAATCTCTTTTCCTGTAGCTTTCATCCATTGTTCTGGGTCCTCTTCTCTGGGGCAGCAGAAAACAAGCTTGCTTCCTCCTCAATATATATCCCTTCAATTATTTAAACAGGGCTATCATATCCCCTCTTAACCATCTCTTCTATAGGCTAAACATACCCAGTTCCCTAAGTCGTTCCTCATAGGGCATGGTTTCCAGACCTTCACCATTTTAGTTGCTCTCCTTTGGACACACTCCAGTTTCTCCACATCCTTTTTGAACTGTGGTGCCCAGAACTGGACACAGTATTCCAGGTGGGGCCTGACCAAAGCAGAATACAGTGGCACTATTACTTCCCTTGATCTAGATACTATACTTCTACTAATGTAGCCTAAAATTGCATTGGCCTTTTTAGCTGCAGCTTGAACATAAGCAGCATATCATGTGTCGAAAGGATAATAAATAATTATCTTTAGCACCAACATTTTACACAGTACTGCAGTAAAATGAATAGAAAAACAGATTAATACAATTCTGGATCTGCATACACAGCTCATCTGAATAAACTGTACACTACCAATGTGCTGGTGTTTAAAAAAGTTTAAAGCAAAACGGACAGATATACTAGAACATACCACTCTCAAACACAGAGATGTTAATCAAATTGCTATTTTAATAACTAATAACAGAGTCACAACTCTGAACTTTTAAGGCTGTGTTTCGGTCACTGTTCATATTACTGAGTCAGTTTTTTGTAACAGAAAGAATATGCTTATCTCATTAATATTTAAATGCCTTTAAGCAAGCAAAGAGACTGGATAAATAACTGCAGAGACTACACCCCTTGTAGATATGAATTCAATTATTTTATTAGAAGACATATTACTAATTTTAAAATGTACAGCACATTTGCTTTGCCCTTTAATGTCATGGTCTTATTTTTCTATTCAAATCTTGTACACTGTAAGTTAATTGCTTTTGGAAACTACTTATTATTCATGTAAAAATTAATGTGCCAATGTGTTTAAATCCTTTTAAATGACCATTCATGCATCCTCCTCCTTTAAGTACTGATGAAATCTGTCAAAGATATCAGTGCAAGATGGTCTTAAAGAAAGTTCTAATAAAGATTTTTTTTCTGCTAACAAAAGATTTTCATTTTCACCAACTTTACTTGAATTCCATTAATTTTTTAAGCTGCTTTTAATAAATTCACCAAGTAAAAATTTTTAGGCTCCATAGTCTGTCATTTATGTTCCAGCTGACTCTATGAATATTAATAACAGTGTTATCCTGATTAAATAGGCTTCATATGAAATCCCTGTGAATCCTATAGCTCAGACATCTCATTTTTCTAACTCTTTATGAATTTGGATTCAGACATTAAACTGGAAGAAATCTTTAAAAACAGATCTAGTGGTACATTTGTGTATTCTTAAGCAAAAATGAGGTCTTCGCATAATTCAAACAATTAAAAGAAACTCATCTATATCTTAGGTTTTAGACTATCTGTAAATACACAACATATTTAACTCGAATGGAAACTTCAGCATTTTCTAGAACAAAGGACTGGGAAGCTACTGTAAAATAACACTAATAACTGTCCTTAGAGTCACCTAATACAAAGGACTATGATCTTAAAAATCATTGGTCATTTGCAGATAGGAACATCTGGCTGACTAAAGAATGCTCCAAATATATACACAGGACAGCTACATTTGATTCAAAACCCACAATTAATACAAGTGCAGTGGTCCCTCTGGATTCGTAGCCTTGGTACTCGCGGTTTTGATCATTCGCGAGGCCAAGGCTGCGACTCGCTCCCTCCCTCCCTTACCAGCATCTTCCCCTGGGGCGCTGGGGATTTTAATCGGAGCCCAGGCCACCGGGTTTGTAATTGGCCCCGGTAGCCATCAGGACTTGCTTTCCCAGCAGCGCCCAGGGTACAGCCAATGGGTGCGCACAGCCACAGCCAATGGGTGCACAGTACGTCAATTAGTTGCAGTAGAGGGGATGGGGTACGCACATGGCGGGCCCCAAGCACTGCTGGAGTAACGAGTCCTGAAGGCTGCCGAGGCTAATTATTAGCCATGGCAGCCCTCCAATGAAAGTCCCCAGCACCCCAGGGGAAGATGCTGGTAAGGGGGGGGGGGGGGAGGAGGAGGAAATTTCACAAATAGTCAAGTCCCATTGTCCTTAATGATTTACTGGAATATTTGCAAAATTTCGGATTTGTGGGGGGGGGGGCAGGAATGTATTCCCCCATGAATCTGGAAGGACCACTGTATTCCTATTTTATTGCCATAACATTTATCAAATTGAACTGACACCGAACTAATCCATACCTTATTTAGTAAAAAAAATAGTATTGTTAGGCTGTAATATATATATACACAAGCATCCTGGTGTCTAAGTTGTAAGTCTTCCATTCTGATTCTTATAGCATTTACTTTGAAACAAGGTTAGTTCTAATGGAGGTCATGCTACTAGATACTTGTATAGCACAGTGTTGGACACTGGTGGTCCTCCAGTTTTTTGGGGACTACAAATTCCATAGTCCCACATTATGGACTATGCTGGCTAAGAGTGGTGGGAGTTGTAGGTCAACAATATATGGAAGACAACAATTGCCCATCCTGTTATATCAGCATCACATCTAAGTACCTGTATCCTATAAATTTGAATGTCGCTACATTTGTTGAAAAGAGGACAAATGTAACTGTGTTTGAAAAAAGGGCAAATGTAACTGTGTCTGAACTACAGGTAATATAGTGGCCATGATGATACATGTCTTGACTACATCCCATTTGGATCAGTGTAACATACTCTAGGTGGCTTTGCCTTTGAAAACCAGTCAGAAACCAGTGGATCCAAAATCTTGTGGACAAGTGATGTGGGGCTGGTTAAAAAGCATATAATTACATTTATGTGTTGAAACAACTTCACTTGCTACTGGTCTGTTTCTGGGCAGAATTCAAAGTGCTGATTATGACATTTAAAGCCCTAAATGACTTTGGTCCAGATGATAAGGATTATATCTCCCTATATGAGCCTGCCTGAGTAGTGAGATCTATAGAGGAGGGCTTACTCTTGAACCCGCCACCAGCACAGAGACAGACAGCCTTTACAGTGGAGACAGGTTCATACAAGGACATACACTTCTAACACACTTATCTACAAACTGAGTGGCATCAATAAGGCATTTCTCCTGACTAAACATGTATTTTAAGGTGTAACAAGTTGTCTGGAAAACTGATGCTGAAGCATTGCTGTATCTGATCAGTTTCTTCAATGGATTCCATGCAAACGTAGGACATAAGATACAATGTTTGTGTGATGTGTACACACACACTTACACCCACAAATATATATGTATATTTATATAGTATAAAGTATATGAAAGAACTAGACAAGATCCTAAAGAGTAAATATATACAACTGAGCACTATAGTTATAATCATCCAGTCCATTGTATTCCCATCACTATGTATGGATGTGAGAGCTGGACAGTGAAGAAAGCAGATTTTCTTTTTAAAAAATCAACTCATTTGAGATGTGGTGGAGGATAAGTGTGCTGAGAATACTATGGACAGCCAAAAAGACAAACAAGCCTGAACTCTCCCTGGAAGCCAAAATGATTAAATTGAGGCTGTCATACTGTGACCACATCATGAGAAGGCATGAATCACTGGAAAAAACAATAATGCTAGCAAAGGTAGAAGACAGCAGAAAGAGAGGAAGACCACAAACTAGATGGATAATCAGAGAGATCACAGGCTTGAATCTACAAGACCTAAACAGACAGTGGATAGGGAGCTTGGAGATATCCTATACACAGGGTCACTATGAGTTGGGATTGACTCATGGCCAGATAACAACAACAACAACAACAACAACAAAGTATATGTCACAGTTTATATCCTATAGCTTTGCCTAGCAACACCTGGTATGCCATTTCCATCCCTTTATGAGGAACCAAGATGCAAGCTTTATTTACCTCATATTTAGATTACTGTAACATGTAGGTAGGAGTCCGTGTGGTGTAGTGGTTTGAGTGTTGGGCTACGACTCTGGAGACAAGGGTTTGATTCTGCACTCAGCCACGGAAACTCACCAGGTGACTTTGGAGAGTCACATACTCTTAGCCCCAGAAAAGGGTGATAGATTCACCTTAGGGTTATCATGAGTCAGAAACAACTTGAAGGCACACAACAACAAGTAGCTATGAAAGAACAAGACAAGATCCTGAAGTGCAAAGATATATCATTGAACACTAAAGTTAGGATTGTCCATTGTATTTCCAGTTTCTATGAATGGCTGTGACAGTAAGGAAAGTTGATAGAAGGAAAATGAATTCATTTGAAAGATGGTACTGAAGAATAGTTCTACAGATATGGCGGACTGCTAAAAAACCCAAAAAATGGGTCCTAGAGCAAATTAAGCCTGAACTCTCCCTAGAAGCCAAGGTGACTAAACTGATATTTTGGACATAATAAGAGGAGACGTGATTTGGTAAGGTAGAAGGCAGCATGAAAAGAGGAAGGCCACATTGCAGTTGGATAATAATAATAATAATAATAATAATAATTTTTATTTATAGCCCGCCTCTCTGCCCAACAATCGAGGCGGGTTACAGCATTAAAGTAAAACAGTATTAAAACTTCTCAATCCCTAAGTCCCGACCTCCCATCCCCTTAAAACAAAATTAAACAAGAAAAAATTAAAAGCTATTAAGCAATAAAATCAATACAAATAATATAAACCCAACAATGGGCAATCACACGTGGAGGGCCAATAATTAACTGACTAACTCATCTCCCAGGGCAGATATATTCGGGGAAGATGTTATTCTGGGAAGGCCTGTCGGAAGAGATCTGTCTTCACCGCCTTCTTAAAGGCAGTGAGTGTGGTAATAAGATGGGTCTCATCCGGCAGGCCATTCCATAGCCTGGGAGCGGCAGCAGAAAAAGCCCTCTGGGAGGTCTGGGACAGCCTAGTTTTTAGTGGCTGTAGCAGATTCCTCCCAGAGGACCGGAGGGCACGAGGGTGGTCATAAGGGGAGAGGCGGTCCCTAAGATAAGATGGACCCAAGCCATGTAGGGCTTTAAACGTCAAAACCAACATCTTGTACTGCACCCAAAAACTAATTGGCAGCCAGTGGAGGGATTTAAGCA
>CM034701.1:45091277-45102479 GCA_020142125.1 Phrynosoma platyrhinos
CTCTCTCTCTCTCTCTCTCTCTCTCTACATATATATATATATATATATGTAGTCTCCTGTATTATTTTAATACTTTTGCCTGATGAAGAAGCCAATGGAGCTTCATAAGCTTGCAACATGCAGGCTTGTGACTAACATTACTACATATGTATATACACACAGACACAGTGTGTGTATTCTGTCCTATATGTGATTACTGATGGTTTTATCTCACTTTATTGCATCTGTGAATTTTGTTCTAGTGGATCAATAGGGTTCTAGTAGATCAGTGTGGTTTTTTAAAATATATATATAGACTGGTTTGCCGTTCCCTGTCAAAGACATTTGCTGCTGTGTGTGCTGCAGATATTCAGTGGTGTCATTTTTAATCACACTGCATTTCTTGGCTATTTCTGAAACCTGAACTACCTCATTAATTGCCAGATGTGGTAGTTATGTACTCTGTTGCAGCAAAAACAATGAACAATGTTATGGCACCTTAAAGACTTGTGCCTTAAGCTTCCTAGTATGCCTTTGAGTTCATTAAATACAGAGTGTTAGGTCAAGTTTATATATACGTATGTATGAATATGCAGAATTGGGGATGTGAGAAAAAGAAAATGCTACCAGCAAATGTTTATCTTAACAGATAATTGTACAAATAAACAGATCAGATTATGTATGGTGATGGAAAGTCTTTTTTCTAACAGAAGTAGAATATAGTATATCTTTCATTTCATTGTAAAAGTGATAGCCGCCTCTCAAGGCGGCAATTTGGTATTTTGTTATTTCATTAATTAGAGACTCATTCTCTGCACCTCTAGAGAGGAATACAAACAAGACAGAAGTTCATGCTCTTTCCATTTTGGAAATATTTCCTGGGCTAGAAACAGAGGAGTTAACTGTACACAGGGTTATTATCTCCATGCTGCAGTTGTGAGTTGGTAATGCTGAAAGATACTTTACTGACATAGTGGGGGAAGGAAAGAGAGCTGAGGGTGAAAGTGGACTGGCTTTCCAGAAGAACCCTGTCACGTAGATCGTGCAATATCTCCCAATCTCTGTTTGGCAGATCAGAAGTGACACAGGCTGAGGCTCAAGTCCATCTATGCATGACTAAGTCTGGATTGTATCCATTGTTGTGCAGCCACTGGCATGCAGAACTATAGTGCTCTTACAGTTTACAGTTGTAAGACTACAGTGGTGTGCTTGTTTCCTTGGTTTTAATTAATTTTTAATTAATTAAAACTCCACTCATTCATAGAGACAGGGCATTTCAGGATAGTACAATAGCCAACAATTAGAAATCTAGATAAAAGAACAAATTTGAGGCTTTTATACTTGCCCCCCACACTAGATGTTGCTTGTAGCAATTTATGCTACACATGCATACACATACAACAAACATTTTATATACAATGTATTGCAGTGCAGGGAAATGCTATCTGTGGACCTCAGATGCTTTCTTTGCAGCCCCCAACACTGGGAGGACAGCATCCATGTTTTCCTGCATCCCAGTTTATTAGGGCTGCAGGGAGAAACCAATCTTCTTTTGCTTTTAAGAGCACCTTTTGCCTATCACTATCAACAGATAAACAGTTATATTAGTGGAAATGGCTGGGAATGGGAGCACACTGAGGTATATGCCAGGGGTGCCACGATGCATGATGGCCAAACACCTACATTTTTGGAAAAATAGGCAATGACATTCACATGCCATGCATCCCTTTAAACATCGAAGAAATGGTGTGAGTGAGGCAAAGCTCAGTAGGAGGAGATAGGAGAGGCCCGAGGCTTTAAAAAAAAATCTAAATTTTTGAATTTGAAAACATCACATCTTACCATTTCTTTCACTGTACCCCATGAAATGATGTACAGATACCCTTGGCGCAGTTGGTATCTGTTGGGGTTTCATTCCAGGATCCCAACCCCCACCCATGGATACCGAAATCCATGGATGCTCAAGTCCCATTAAATACAAGATGGTGTCTCTTATATAAAATGGCAAAATCAAGGTTTGCTTTTTGGAATTTATATATTTTAAAAGTATTTTCAAGCTGTGGATGCTTGAATCCATGGATATGGAGGGGCACCTGTATATGTAAATATTTAGGCTGTACATATGATATTGTAATTTAAAGGTATAATTTTAATTTTGCTAGTTATGTCACAACTATTGCTATTACATTCAGTGATATAGGGGGAATTATGATTTATAAATCACATTAGTACAAAAAACATTATAAAGGAATCTGTATGGTCTGGTATGGGAAGAGATCAATGTGTGTGTGTGTGTGACACCATGACTTATTGAACAGGGTGATACCAATCCTAGTGACACCACTATTGTGTACACATGTATGTGTATGCATATGTCTGCAGGCCATGGACACCAGACAGAGTTCACAAGCTGAAAAGTCTGTATTGAAAGGAGGACTGTGTGATGACTAAGAGATGGAGCCTATTTCAAATCTTGCTTCTGCCATCAATGCAAGAGCTGGCCTTAGTCAGGCAACCCACTTTCTTCTCAGTCTCACCCCACCTTCATCCTGTACTGTAGATGGTGACCACCAGTTTATGGGGCACCAGGCTGGGTGCCTAGTCCCTGCTGTGCTGGTAGTCATGTAGGTCCACATAGGAGTGGGGGCATAGGGTCTAGCACAGGATGGTGGTGGAGGCAAGTGGTGATGAGGAGGAGGGCAGCCCAATCTGGCACTCCAGCTCTAGGGGTAGGTAGCCATATGGGGTGGAGAAGGAAGGCAATGCTGAGGGGTTGTCGTTATCTGAGGAAGGCAGTAGAGGCCCTCTGGGGGGTGACACCCAGGGAAGCATGGCCTGCGGGATGCCCTTGTACTTGGTGCTGTGGAGCAGGGTGGTGTTGGCATGGTCCAGGCCCAGTGCAAAGTCCTTCTCCACCACCTCCAGGGTCATTGCGTCAACCAAGTGGCAGAAGTGGGCCGAGCAGATGGCCAGGCACTGCCATTGAGAACAACAGGGCTTGCCATATGCAGATGCTCAGATAAATGACTTGGATGACAGTATTGGGGGCATAGTTATCAAATTTGCAGACGACACCAAATTAGGAGGAGTAGCTAATACCCCAGAAGACAGGATCAAAATTCAAAATGCAGATGACACCACAGTACTAGTGTCTAGATCAAGAGAAGTAATAGTGCCACTCTATTCTGCTTTGGTCAGGCCTCACCTGGAATACTGTGTCCAGTTCTGGGCACCACAATTCAAAAAGGATGTGGAGAAACTGGAGCGTGTCCAAAGGAGGGCAACTAAAATGTTGATGGGTCTGGAAACCCAGCCCTATAAGGAACGACTTAGGGAGCTGGGGATGCTTAGCCTGGAGAAGAGAAGGTTAAGAGGTGATATGATAGCCTTGTTTAAATATTTGAAGGGATGTCATATTGAGGAAGGAACAAGCTTGTTTTCTGTTGCTCCAGAGACTAGGACCCGGAAAATGGGTGCAAGCTCCAGGAAAACATTAGGAGGAACTTCCTGACAGTAAGGGCTGTTTGACAGTGGAACATACTCCCTCGGAGTGTGGAGGAGTCTCCTTCCTTGGAGGTCTTTAAGCAGAGGCTGGGTGGCCATCTGTCGGGGATGCTTTAATTGGGAGTTCCTGCATGGCAGGGGGTTGGACTGGATGGCCCTTGTGGTCTCTTCCAACTCTATAATTCTATGATTCTATGATTCTAATAAACTATTTTAGTTATCAATCAATCATTAATTATTAATATTAATTCCATCCTCCTCCTGCTCTGCCTGGAACTCTCCCTGGAAGAAGGCTAAGCAGCAGAGGACTTTGAGGGGGCAAACGTTTGCCTGTCCTCATTTGCCACATGGTTCTTTCCTGAGATAGAGCTAGCAAAGTAGAGGAGCCTTGAAGGGCACCCGTTTGTCCATCCTCCTCCTCCATAGCCTGGCTCTTTCCCAGGAGAAAGCTGGTGGGCAGAGGAGCCTTGAAGTCCTCACGGGCTGCCTGAAATCCTTTGGTGGACCATACACATCTTGCAGGCCGTATGTCATGCAGGCTTATTTTAGAAAAATGGCTATTCATAATTGGAGGACTTGAAAACTGCCAAGTCCTGATGTTAGTATATCAGGCTGAGGGATTTTAAGGGTTGTGTGATGAATAGGACACGTAATCCAGATCAGAGTCTGGAGAAATGACTGAAGGAGGCACAATGGGATATCTTTCTTTTATTTTTTTTCTTTTTTTTTTAATTTTTTTTTTTTTTAGAAAATTTATTGAATTAAAAAAACATAAAATTGAAACATACAATTAGACAATAACAAAGTCAGACAATAACAATCGATACAATCAAATACTAACAAACAATAACAACTAATGATAAACAACAAATAACCTATCTTATACATAACACAAACAAACACACATTAAAGAAAACAAAAATCCCTATCTATAAACCCTACTACAGAGTAGAGTAACAGAGATTAACGAAAATCTTCGTTAATTTCTTACATTCTAAATCAGAAATTGGCTAATATCTAATTTTGTTCATCTAAAATAAAATCTTTCTAAACACCAAAATGAAAAGAAAATGGCATCCAGTTCAAGCTTTATTGCATGGTTTACTGTAAACAAACTGGTGCAACATGACACCATAATGTTTCTCCAGCCTTTCTTCACCATCCTTCCAATGCTGATGCTGCTAAAAATCTTCCAGCTAAAAAGAAAACAAAGAGGAAAATGTAAAAAGACTGTAAAAAGACTTTATTAGCAGTTTTATTAAAAATCCCTATATATTCTGGGAATCTACCAATTGTTTCTATGATGTAATGTGAAGATATTCTGAATAATTCAAGACCTTACTGTACCTGAATTCCGTTGCTCATTTCCCCCCAATATTTTCCCTTATGTGAAAAGAACTAGTTAATATTTGGAATTCATGCATGAGCAAAAGTAACAAATTGTAGAATAGTCAAAAAAAGGTGCCATTTGGACATTCATTCTTGATGCAATCTGGCCCTAATTCCTCCTATCTCTTGGAGGAAGAAAATGGGAAGTGAGATCCTGTTGTATACATGTAGATTTCCTGCTTCAAACCTTATCTTTCCAACATGCTAATGGTAGCAGGATTGGGCAGTGAGGATGCTCCAGAAAGCATGACAACTAGAGAATATGGCTCTGCACTTCCTTTCATGCAATTGGAATTACATGAAAATGAATGCCAACATTGGGATAAAACTGTTTCCATTTGTGCAAATCAGTTTATTTTTTCCATAGTGGAGGTGGGGCTGGAGAATTTTCAGGTTGTTTCTCCTCCTTAAACCCCATTGCCTCTCCCTTGCTGGTGGGAAAAAGGACTGTTACTTTCCTTTTGATGCAGCCTAGAATTGCATTGGCTTTCTTAGCTGCCATGTCACATTGTTGACTCATGTTCAGCCTGTGGTCCACTAAGACTCCTAGATTCTTTCACATGTACTGCTGTCAAGCCAGATGTCAGCCATCCTAGAATTGTGCATTTCATTTTTACTGTCCAAGTATAATATCCTACATTTCTCAATGTTGAAAATCATTTTGTTAGTTTGGGTCCAGCTTTCTAATCTGTTAAGGTCATTTTTAACCCTGATCCTGTCCTCTGGGGCATTAGTTGCCCCTTTTAATGCAGATTTCATAAGCATACCCTCTGTTCCATCATCCAAGTTATTGCTAAAGGTGTTGAATAGCACTGATCCCAGGACAAACCTGGGGGCACTCGACTAGTCACTTCTCTCCAGGATGAGGAGGAGCCATTGTTCAGTACTCTTTGAGTTTGTTTGATCAACAAATTACAAATCCACCTAACAGTTTTCCTAAATGTATAAGGGCTAGGGTCCCATGTGTCTTCCTCTTATAAATTTATTCTCTTTGGTAGTGTGTTTGTATGTGCCTATATGGTTTATAATTCACACAGGCTGAGACTTCTATTTTAACAAATAAACATTGACTTTACTCAATAACATTTAGCAGGAATGGTAACTCTGTTTCAAGGTGGTATGGTTACATAAATGTAACAGTTGCAAGCATTTCCAAGTTCCTCTTTACAATATCCAATACACTTTCTCTCCTAGTCCATATCCTTCTCTCAACTTTATTCCCTTACCTTTCAACTCTCTTCATCTCTCTTAAACTCCTCCTCAATTTCCCCTTAACTGCTCTGCACTGAACTCCCCTGAGCAGAACTTTCTTTTGAAATGAACTCAACTTAACTCAACTGAATCTAACTTAACTGGCCTTCCCAGCCACTCATTCCTCTCTTTTATATCTACTTATTCCCTGGCAGCCGCTCCCTCACAGTCAATCCAAACCAGGATTGACTGTCAGGAAACCAAGGGCTCATTCCCACTTACATTTAATCCGCTTTGCAAGTCACATTGACACCGGGTCACTGAATCAATTCAGGCTGATGTGTAGTTCTCACTATGGAAGCAAATCATTTCATTATTCCATGCATTCGTGTCTTTTTTGACGGGTTTGTTGTTCCCACTAGATTTGAGCTGCTACAAAATACATGCTCAGTATCGATTGCGATCGATCCATCCCGGCCTTTTTTTTTTTAAATGTCAATCATATGATGCACATATACGCATCATCGGTGATGCAAGCACTCGTAGTTGTGGCTCTGTCAGGAGACCCATTACTCGGTCTAGAGATCCCGCAGAAATGTGAGTGATCGCAAAATCTGTCAGTTAATTAAAAACAAACAAACACGCTAAACCCCTCTCCGCAAGAAAAGCATCCCCAAAGTTTAGCATTCTCTCCACCCACTCTCTGCTCCTCCTCCATCTCCTCCTCCTTTTTTCTTTCCTACCTTTCCCCCCTCCTCTCTCTCTTGAAAGGGGTGAGGATGGGAGGGAAAAGATGAAAGGCAAGCCACTTCTTTGATTGACAGCGCATTGACAGAGAAAAAGGAAATAGAGCCATCCACAGAAAGAAGGGGGGGGGGGGAAGAGGGATGGATGGATGGGGGAAAGAACCACACACAGAACCCACAAAAATCTTAACCCAGCTTAAAAAGCAAAGTGGGAAAAGGGAGAGCACAGGATGGAAGGAACCTCCCTCCCTTTGTAAAAATATGAAACAGACCCAAAGCCATGCCAGAACATAAATTTTGGTTATTGTTGGGGGTTGTTGAGGCAGTGCTGAGGGGGGGGGGAATGGTGGATTTCCCCAAAAGTTGGGGCAGGATGGGTTACACCCCTCTGCTAATCCTCTCCCATAGTCCCTCCCCTCCAGTGCGATGCAGTTGAGATACAAACATTGTTCCCATTTGTTGAACGCACTTGCAAATCGATTCTTTTCAAAGAACCACCAAAAGATCCATCTTCAAAAAGAGTGATTCTTTTGTATTTGTCTTGCTTCACCTCAATTGTCCACGATTCCGACTGACTGCAGTCGTGTCATCCAGTGTGAATGAGGCACATATAAACCGATCAGCAAATTGGTTGAAATCATAGTGGGAGTGAGCCCCAAGTTTGCTGAGTGACTCCATCACACAGGCCCGAAACAGACAGGCAGACGGGGGCGGCTTCCACCCCCTCTGGGGCATGGCATCAAAGGTGGCCCTAAAACCGAGGTGGCCCAAAACCAACCCCAGAAGAAGCATATATTTTCCACTCCTTTTGGGACGTGGCAGGAGGTGTCCTTGGGGCTGCGCCATGTGTTTGCCATGGTCCCCAGGCAATCGGGCTGGGAGCAGCTTCTGGCCACTTCTTCCTGCCCGTCTGCTTCACCTCCACAGTAGTATTGCCTGTTCCATATTTTACTAGGTTTTTTTTTTTTGGAAGGATATCATGGGGAAGCCTTGTCAAAAGCCTTACTGAAATTAAGATATGCTACATCCACAGTATTCCCTTCATCTATGTGACTCTATTTAAAAAAAGATAAGATTAAACTGGCATGACTTGTTTTTTGAGAAATCCATGCTGACTTTTAATAATAACAGCATTCCTTTCTAAGTCCTTACAGACTGTCTGCTTAATGATCTGCTCTACAGTCAGATCTTACTGTTCCGGTTGGCATCATTCGGAATAACAGGGAATGCTCTGTCCTGGTTTAAATCTTTTTGTTGGATCATTCCTCTGTTGTTTCATTTCGGGGAGCTATATCAACAACCTTCCCTGTAACTGTAGAGGTGTCTCAAGGATCAGTATTGGGTCCTCTTCTTTTTTCTTTATATACACTTCCCCTTGGATTTCTTATTTCAGAGGTGGGCTTCCAGTATCACATCTACGCAGATGATACTCAGATATTCCAAAGCTTTGATTCAAGGGATGTTACTGTATGGAATTCTGTGATGGACTGCCCATTGAGTGTTTCTCTGTGGATGACCACTACTGTCTCAAGCTGAACATGGATCCTGGTGTTTCAGTCTAACTCCCAACTAGCCCTACTTTCATACCCTTCACAAGGTTACACATTGGCCCCTGTCGCAGTTGTCAGGAGTCCTGCTGGATGGTTGTCCTTGCAACCCTTATTGGGGCAATTGCTAAGGCATGCAACTTTCATTTTTTTTAACATACATAGGATCCATACATTTTTGACCATCAAGACTGCCCATTTGCTTGTCCAGGCCTTGGTTATTTCATGTCTGGACAATTGTAATAGCCTACTTGAGGTTCGCTGTCCTGCTTTTTAACTCTGGTTTTGATCCAAAATCAAAATCAACTTTTGAGTTGTCTTAAATCTCCCCAAATACTGACATGTCTCTTCCCCTCCTAGATCCTTCCACTGGCTACCAGCTTGGGCCAGGGCTCATTACAAGCTTTTGGTCCTGGTATTTAAGGCCCAGTGCTTTAACCTCTCCCACTATCTGACAGCTCAGCTAGTATGGTATGTACCATCTAGAAATGTAACATCTACAGGCAAAGGATTATTGGTGGTTCCACCAATGCATACAGCTCTATCAAGGCTGTGAGCCTTTCAGGATCTGGCTTTGATTTGTGAAATAGTCTTTAATGAGTGGAATAGTAATAGTTCTGGAGCTTGGTGATCAGGCTTAGAAAACAGGGTGTTTTGTGTGGGTATGAAGGAAGAGACAACAGAAAGTGATTTTTGGGGGGGGGGGTCTGTGGGGTTAAATCTCCCCAGTCCCAGAGAGTCTTTTGGGAGAGTTTGTTGGGTCAAGAGAGAGGGTCAGTTGGGGGAAGGCTCGTTTGTGTGTTTGGAGCCTAGAGGAAGCTTGATTGTGTAACCAGTAGTGTCTATTGTTCTATTGTAGTTTGGGAATCTTTTGTCTGTTGGGTCAAGGCTGAATGTTGTGTGAGCTGAGTAGAGGTGTGCTTGTTGGCACTCTATTGTTCTATTGAATTGAATTGAAGATGCCAATGGAAGATGGCATTTCGTGCAGTGACCCTGCATTGTTCTTCATTTTGCTATGGAAATAACCAAAACAACCGTTTTTATTGTTTCTCTCTCGCAAGCCTGAGCTCATTCTGTGCTTAGCTTTTCTGACTTTCTGCCTCCACAAGCTGCCTATTTGTTTGAATTCTCCTTTGGTGGTTTCCCACTTTTTCCATTTCTTGTACATGCCACTTTTGAGTCTTTTGATCAGAGAGAGAAATCTAAGTGATTCTAGTACTGTATATGTACAAGCATACCTCAGTTAACAAAGCCTCTGATAAAGATGCTGCTTTTTGCAAACTCTTTCTGCCCATCCAGACCCCTCTTTCCTGTTTGTTTAACAGCATCTACAATGGGAGAATGGTGGCCTAGAGAAACACAAAGATATAGGCGTGTTAGTCTGTAGAATCAGTATGTAGAGAGATAATGTAGCACCTTTGAGACTAACACAAAGAAGGAAATTGGCAGCATTAGCTTTCATAGACTTCAGTTTACTTCCTCAGATGCATTTGGTGGAGTGGAGGCCACGCACAGAGGATGGGAGGATGTCAATTCAAATTACAGATCCTTTGTGTATGGCAATGAAGTGGTAGGTCCAGTCTTAACAATGGTTGTTAGTGTGCAAGACATAGGAAACGGGTCTTTGTGCATGGAGATGAACTGGCAGATCCAGTTTTTTAATGGGACTAGCCCGTGGTGGGAGGAATAGATGAATGTAGGGCACCCCTATGTGGATGGGGTCAGATAGTGTTGAAGTGTGTGTAGTGAGTAAGGAACCCATTGTCTTTGTTCAATCCATTGGTAAGGGACTGTAGTTTGTGGATAAATTCCAATTCTGCTGTTTCTCTTTCCAATCTACCTTTGTAGTTCTTTTGTTCAAGGACTGCTGTTCTGAGGTCTGAGATGGAATGCCCAGGGAGATTGAAATGTTCTGCCACTGGTTTTTGTGTATTCCCATTCCCAATGTCTGATTTATGTCCATTTATCCTCTGGCGCAGGGACTGGCCTGTTTGCCCAATGTAGAGTCCCTTCAGTTAGGGCCTTTACAGACTGACAGAAATAATGCAGCTTGAGACCACTTTAACTGTCCTGGCTCAATGCTAGGGAATCATGGGAACTGTAGTTTTTTCTGAGACATTGAGCCTTCTCTGTCAGAGAGCTCTGGTGCCACAATAAACTACAGTTCCTGTGATTCCTTAGCACTGAGTCAGGGCAGTTAAAGTGGCCTCAAGCTGCATTATTTCTGGCAGTCTGTAAATGCCCTTAGTCTCAAAGGTGCTAAAAGATCTCTCCACATAGAGAAACACAGACATTCAGTGTTGGGTTGCAGTAAACAATCCAATAAAGCTTGACCTGAGGAAGAATAGGATTCTATTCTAGTTGATTCTGCTATAGCCATATGTATCTGCCTAATACAGGCATAGTAAAGCAGCTACCAACAGGATCCTTTACTGAGAATGCCTGAATAGCAAAACAAAGAAACAAGAGAAGAAATAATGAGGCTGTGACATAGTGGTTTGAGTGCTGGACAACAACTCTAGAGACCACGGTTTGAATCCCTGCTTGGCTGTGGAAACCCACTGGGTCATCTTGGATGAGTCACACACTCTTAGTCCCAGAAGACCCTGTGATAGGGTTGCGTTAGGGTCGTGATAAGTCAAAAATGACATGAAGGCACATATTAGTGTGCTTTTATTGTGTGTTCCTGCATGGCAGGGGGTTTGACTGGATGGCCGTTGTGGTCTCTTCCAAATCTATGATTCTGTGAACAACAATTAAACTGTCCTACCAGCTGTCTCCACCATGTTAAGGCAGCATACCATATAGCAGGGGTAGGCAACCTTTCCCCTTTAAGGGCTGAGGGA
>CM034701.1:45102579-45125573 GCA_020142125.1 Phrynosoma platyrhinos
CTGCAGAGGGGCGGGATATAAATAAATATTATTATTATTATTATTAAAGGGGAAAGGTTGCTTACCCCTGCCATATAGGGTTGGCTGCCAGAATGGAAATCATAAGAAAAATGGAGGCTGGCAAAAGAAAAAGTAATTCCTGGATGTTCAAAGTGTTTTCTTTATTGATGCAAGTCTTACCAGACCTTTCATTTCACATGTGCATATTGTTAGTTTTGAATTACAAGTTGCTGAAATCTGTTGAATTGCTCCTTTTTTTTGTGGTGTAGCAACCTGTCCCTATTCTTTCCATGTTAATTCTGCCTGTTACAAACTTTTGCTGTTAAAAAAACCAACACCCAGGAACACATCTACTTTGTTAATGGAGTGTATGCCTCTAATTCAGGGCTAGGCAACCTTTCCCCTTTAAGGGCCGAGGGACTTCAGCTCCCAGAAGCCTCAGCCGTGTTGGCCAGTAGTCCCATGTTGGCCAATAGCTCCTGGGATTCTGGAAGCTGAAGTCCCTCGGCCCTTAAAGGGGAAAGGTTGCCTAGCCCTGCTCTCATTACTATTTAAATGTCAATATCTTGGTTCTTATAGGTAATCTTGAGAAGAGTCATTAAACTATTGACTGTGCATGTTTTCCTGAGTTAGGAATTTCAGAAAAAAAGTTATGTCTTTATTCATCCCTATCTACTTTTGTATAATGTTGCACAACATCATGTGCATTGTAGTACTGAAGCCATGAAAGCAGTCATTCTTATGCATGTCTCATGTTGTACTTAATATTGATTGTATCACTGAGGTTGAGTTCCATTGCAATTCTTCTGAGAACAGAGTTGATAGGAGTGTTTATGTTGCATTATTTTTCTCAATTTCATTTTTTAGTGAGACCAGATAAAAACAGGGTGAGGATTAAGATGTGGGATGAAGGAATAGTATTGTTTTATGTAAAGAATAGGAGTCCTTATGTGAGTCCTGGCACCACAAAGGACGTTTTCACATGAAAACGTCCAAAGCCGCCTGGAGCCATTCTGGAACGGATCCTTCCGCTCATTCTGGAATGGCTCCGGCGGTGGCAACCTAATTCCTTTTTTAAAAAGGAATTACAACTCCGGCGCTGATGCTGGAGTTAGAGCTAAAAGGGGCGGGGCTTGCTGCAATGTCATGTGAACACGCGCAGCAAGACCCGGACTGACGGCGGCTAGCGCCGGGGATGGCGCTGGATGAGGCGGGGCTTGCTGCGATGTCGTGTGAAAAATTTGTCAATGGAGCCGGAGTGGGGCCGGATGGAAGTGGGATTGCATCCTCCTAAAGCCCCGTGTGAAAACGCCCAAAGAGTGGGAGGGACAGAAGAACTAAATACATACATCCTTCCTGGAAAATCTTTGCAACAACAAATCAATTACAGCTTCAAGTTTACAGCAGACCTGCACAACTTGGCATTAGGAAGGGGCCAAACTTAAAATAGGCTAAACTTCTTCAGGCCACATATCGGTTTTAATTATATTCCTCCTCTGTCTGGCCCTTTCCCCAGGAGAAAGACAGATGATGGAGGAGCCTTGCAGGGTAAGCATTTGCCCATCCTCCTACTCCCGCTATCTCGCCTCCTCCTCAGGAGAAAGCCAGGTGGTGGAAGAGCCTTCAATTTGCCAATCCTCCTCCTCCACTACCTGGCTTTCTCCTTGGGAGAAGATGAGCCTTACATGGTGAGTGTTTGCCTTTCTTCCTCCTCCTTCACATGGCCCTCTCCTCAGGAGAAGACCAAGCAGCAGAGGAGCCTTGAAGTCATTCCACATCCTTGTGGGGCTCCAGAAATCCTTTGGTGGGCTGCATGCGGCCCCCAGGCCGTATGTTGTGTAGGTCTGGTTTACAGCAAGCTCATTCTCTACTAGATGGAGATTTGCACACAGCCCTTCTCTTGCCTGAAGCTGAACCCACAAAACTGGAGAATATGCACTCTTATCTTCTGCCTGGAGATGAAACATAAAATGGGATATTTAGGGCCAGGTGCTGAGATCTGGCAACCCTAATATAAGGCAACTGTATGGGTACAGGGCTTTGCTTATCCCTACTTTTATTCCTCTCCTCATATGGAAAATGACTTTCTGAAGATAAGAGCTTCCTTCTTACAAGGAGGTTTCCCAGGCAAATGGGAATGCTGGAAAAACTAAGGTGCACAATCATGTGGAGCAGGGGTAGGCAACCTTTTTGAGCCGGGGGCCGGGTTGCTGTCCCTGAGACAATTGGGGGGCCGAAGCACCAAAAATAAATAAATAAATATATAAATATAAACATTAAAAAATTTTAAAAAATTAAAAAAATATATGCATGCACACTCTCTCAGCCCCAGAAAAGCCATGGCAAAACCCCTGTGGAGATTTTGCCAAGAAAACCCCAAGAACAAGTAATAACAACAATAATCTATATATCATCATGGCGGGGGCGGTGGCGGTGGCGGTGGCGGCAGGACCGGCCTGGGGCTGGTCCAAAGGACTTGGGGGGCCGCATCCGGCCCCTGGGCCTTAGGTTGCCTACCCCTGGTGTGGAGGGTCTCCATGTTTACAAGAGATTTTCCTCTTTAGAAAGTCACCTCCTAAGAGGATGTAGGAAGTGATGATTGACGGGGCAGCACTAGTATGCTTAATTTCCTTGCATGATATCCTTACTTTCTTCAGGATTAGTGTTTGCTGTAGCTTGAGAAGAGTAGCTGAGGCTCTCAAGTGTTAAAGCAACTGAACACATTGTCTTAGAATTCAGAATATATGGCATATCATACAAGAAGCTAGATGCATTTATTAGACTTACTTCTGAGTCGATATGCATAAGATCACACTATTACCTGCTTAAGGCAACTGGTTTATTGCCCACCCAACATATACCAACACAAAACAATATTGCTTCAAAATACATATTCTAGATTGGCCACTGGATGGCAGTGTAATAATACTCTAATATATAAAGTAAAAAAATTATGAAAGGAAAAAATACCACCTTTTAAAAAAAGAAAGTTGCTTTTACAGGTGAATATCAGATTTGTTTAACTTGGATTTTAAAAAAACCTGTAGTGGCGAAAGAGACTTCAGAGGGAACTTGACATCTTTATGGGGAAAAGGCTATGTTTCTTTATTAATTTTATTTAGAACATTTATATCCTACTGTTCTGCAAATATATTACTCTGTGGCAAATCACAACAATAATTAAAAACAATTTCAGTAAAACAGACTAAATGAAAATGAAGACATTGCCATTGTCACTCAACTGCAATAAATTATGAGTAAAATCATCACAGATTTGCTAATGCCAAAGCCTGGATGGAGAAACTTTTCTTTCCTCTAAAACATTCATGACAGATGTATTTAGTGAGCAGAAATGAACAACAACTGATGGGGTCTTTGAGTGTCCAAAAGCATTTCTCAGAGCCTGCTTCTCTCTGTATCACTTCATTGGCACATCCTTAACTGTTGAGATAGGAGGAGAGGACCCCCCCTGCCTTGGACAGAGAAGCATTTTAACTTACTTCCTAACTTAGGAGTTGATCACATGGGGGGAAATTGGAAGCAAAAACGGTGATTAACCCGATTAACCTGCAGTTGCATTAATAGTTTTTGCACGACATCAGCATGCAAAGCGCTGTTATCCTGTGCAGAATCCGTGAGTAACCCACACTTAAGCACAATTGCGTGAATGGTTTTCATACAACGTTGAGAGGAAACATGATTAAAATGCCATTATCCCGTGAAGAACCAGGAAATAAACAACAGTAACTAATTCATGGAATTTCCCCATGAATGACTTTTTGCTGTTTCTTGCCTGGTTATTCCCTGGTTCTTCATGGGATAATGGCACTCGCGTTAATGTCTTTTAAAGCACGTTTTAATGTCATTTGCACAATTTTCATGGGTTAATCATTGTTAATTTATCCAGTGTGATAAACTCTTTAGAGTGAGGAAGTGTGTGATTCAGGAGTTGCATGGGGCCCAGTGTGGTGTAGTGGTTTGAGCATTGGACTGTGACTCTGAAGACCAGGGTTCAAGTCTCCAATTGGCCATGGAAACCCACTGGGTGAGTTTCTAGCCCCCCAAAAGAGAAGGCCTAGTGTGGCTGAAACACATTGGGCTTTTAAAACACTAATAAACAGTTGACCATCATTGAGCACGTGGAGCTTGTCTCCTCTTTGCTTGCTGCTTGGCTTTGTGCTTTCAGTTCATTACCTATACTGGCCTCTTTATTTGAGCCTCCTGCAAGCTCACCTTTGCAATTGCTCAGCAAATTTACCTTTAAGATTCATAAAAGAATAATATCTTTATTGGCCAACCGAAATGCACAATATACATCAGGGGTAGGCAACCTTTCCCCTTTAAGGGCCGAGGGACTTCAGCTCCCAGAAGCCTCAGCCATGTTGGCCAATAGTCCCATGTTGGCCAATAGCTCCTGGGATTCTGGGAGCTGAAGTCCCTCGGCCCTTAAAGGGGAAAGGTTGTCTACCCCTGCTTTATACATCATGTAAGCTTTCAATGCCCTACATCAGGCAAAACATTCTTCATCAGGCAAAATATGTTGTTGTTTTTAAACCATACAGGCAAAGAAAAGAGCAACTCCTCTTGGGATCCAGGGTGTCTCTGTTTTTGTGAAGCTGTAGGCCCCTTTCCTAGGAAGAAAACACTGCATATCTCAAGATGTCTCTGTACTGCTACATCTGGAAAAAATGTGTAAGGGCTGTATAGGTAAAACTCATACAGTTATAGTCCAAAGGAAAAAAGTTTTTCCTTTGTTGGAGGTAGAAACCTCAAAAAGTTAAAGTCCTCTTTTTTGATTCCCCTGTTCCCCTAAATCCCAAGAAGATCTTAAGAAAAGTTACTTTTCTGCTGCTAATGGAGCTTAACTTTTACCGTCCTTTTTCTTGATCCCCACATGGCCAAGAGGGGAGGGGCCTCTGTCTGTATTGAGTCCCTTCCCAACTGAACCACAACGGAGATGACATCTGATAAAAAATGTAGGGCTGTGATTCAAACACTGTCATTTTCTTCTCCTTTATGATTTTTAAAACATCTTTTACCTGATGAAGAAGTCAGTGGGAGTTCAAAAAAGCTTGCATGATATGTTTTGTCTATTTTGGTTAACCAATAAAGTTATTGCTCTCTTGTGGATTTTGCATTTCGCTTTATTTCCTGTGTGGCCAGCATGGCTACCTCTGAATATTTCACTTTTAAGATTGGCTCTAGTCTGAAGGGATGGTAATCTTCCTCCTACCCGAGGTCACAATCATAGATACTAGGCCAGGGGTTGGCAACTTTTGTTGATGGGGTGCCGGGGGGGAATGGCGCTGGGGCCGTCTGGGCGCATGCACGCTTGCGTGTGCGCGCTTGCCCCCATGCGCATGCGCATGATGCCCACGTCGTGCACATGTGTGCACACATGGGGGGGCACCAAGGTGCATGGGGGGGTGCTTTCTAAAATGGCACTCACTGACTGTTGTATGCATGCGCGCGTGAGCACGGGCGCCATTTTGGCATCCAAAATGGCGGCTGTGCTTGCGCACACAGGCGCACAGTGGCGGGCGCCATTTTATAACGCCCAACAGTGCTGGTGTTGTGTGCATGTGCACAGCGCTGGCACCGTTGGGCGTTCCAAAATGGCGCCTGCTGCCGTGCACCCCCGCTTGAAGTCCCAAGGCCTCTGCAGGCCGCATGCGGGCCGTAGGTTGCCAACCCCTGTACTAGGCTACTAAGGTTTTTCTGCTTGTTATTCTGATGCTATGAAAATTCTTCAGGATTGGAAGAAAATCAGTTCATTTGAGATGTGCTGCCTGAGAAGAGTGGCGAGGAAACTGTGGATGGCCAAAATGTCAAACAAATCGGTCTTAGAACAGCTCAAGTTGGGACTTTCTTTGAACGCCAAGATGTCTAAAATGAGGCTGTCATATTTTGGACACATCAAAATATGAGGAAATAAAATGAGGAAAATATCATGTGGAAAAATGAATAATTAGAAAAGACAAAGATGCTAGGAAATGGGAAAGGCAGTTGAAAGAGAGGAAGACCATATGCCAGATGGTAAGACTTGATCATGGAATACACTGGTTTGGGTTACAGGGCCTGAGCAGAGAGGTAGAGGAAAGGAGTCTTGGAGATGTCTCATCCAAAATGGCACTATGGGTCAAAGTCAACTCGAGGGCAGCTAATAATATATTTCAAGCCATAGATTGTTGAAGCCATGGATAAGGAGTCGGTGGGTACAGAATACCTTACATTTCTCCTTGTTGAAATTAATTTTGTTAATTTTGGCCCAGCTCTCTAGTCTGTTAAATTCATTTTGAATTTTGATCTTTGATCCTGTCCTCTGTGGATATTTGCTACTCATCTTAATTTGGTATCTGTAAATTTGATAAGCCTCCCTTATATTCCTTCATTCAAGTCATTGATAAAGATGTTGAATAGCACGGGGCCCTGTGGCACCCTGCTGGTAACTTCTCTCCAGGATGAAGAGGAGGCATTGGTGAGCACTCTTTGGGTTCAGTCAGTCAACCAATTACAAATCCACCTAATAGTTGCATTGTCTAGCCCGCATTTTAGTAGCTTGTTTGATAGAAAATCATGGAGGGAGGGTTGTCAAAGGGCTTACTGTAATCAAGATACACCACATCCACAGCATTTTCTTCATTTACTAAGCTTGTAATTCTATAAAAAAGATTTAAGATTAATCTGACTGGCTTTTGAGAAACCATTATTGATTTTTAGTGAACATGGCATTCCTTTCTAAGTGCTTACCAACTGTCTATTTAATGACCTGCTATAGAATCTTTCTGGTATTAATGTTAGGAAGATTGCGATTAATTATTTGGATCCTCCTTTTTTCCTTTTTTGAAGATGGGGACAACATTTGTCCTCCTCCAGTCTGGTGGGACTTCTCCTGTTCCCCAGTAATTCTCAAAGAATATTACCAGTGGCTCTGACATTAGGTCTGCTAGTTCTTTTAATATTATTGGATCAACCCTGCAAACAAATTCATTTAAACTATCCAGGTATTCCTGTACTATCTCGTTAGCTATTCTGTGTTGCATTTCTCCTACTGTATCTTCTGCTCCATTTTCCCCAGGTTCTACTTTTCAAAGAAGACCAAGACAAAAAAGGTGTTGAGTAGTTTTGCCTTTTCTCTGTCTCCTTGTAAGCATTTCTCCATCTTCTCCCTGCAGTGGTGCTACCATTTCCTTGTTCTTCCTTTTGCTATGGAAATAACAAAAAAGCCCTTTTTATTATTTTCAGCCTCTCTAGCAAGCCTGAGTTCATTCTGCACTTTAGTTTTTTTTTTAACTTTCTCCTTACACGTGCTGGCTATTTGTTTGAATTTTTCTTTGGTGGTTTCCCCATTTCTGATTTATTGTACTGTCCCTTTTAAATCTTAGCTTAGTTGAAGTTCTTTAGACACCTCCCATTTTTTTCTCCTCATTGGATCTGTTTGAAATAGTGCTGTCAATATCTCACTTTTAAGAAACTCACATCCATCATGAGCTCTCTTTTCTTTTAGTATTCCTGACTTTGGGATCACAACCAGTATTTTGCTAAATTTATTGAAATCAGCTTTTATAGTCTAGAACCCTGGTGGCGAACCTATCACATGCGTGCCACAAGCGACATGCCGAGCCCTCTGTTTCCCTTCCCTCCCTCCATCCTCTAATGACTGGGTGCCTGGTCTGGGGGTACATCTTGCTCAGGTTGAGAATCATCCACACCGTCTTTTAGCTAAATTTAGCAGCAGAAAATCATTAACGTTCTGATACATATTCACAACCATTGGAAGACCGGGCTGCTGCCAAGCATCCTGGGAGTTGTAGTCTTTTCTTTGAGCTCTCTACCTCCACTCACCTGCTTGATCCTCCCCCAAACAAACTACCAATCCCATCAGGAAGTGCAGAGCCTCTTTAGCCTCCTATCTCTTCCCCCAATTGGTCCTCCCACGGAGGGGGGGGGTCACTTGCAACTAATCAGCAGTGGCCCCTCAGTAATCGCCATTCTGCATTAATGCCCATAATTTTGCCTGGGTGGTGGCCCAATAAGAGAGGTGCGTGGCTGGAGTGGGAGGAGGGAGCGTGTGCAAGGCATGCCATTGGACTGCCTTCCCCTGCTCCACTGCCATTCACCAGATGGGTCTAATTGGGGGGCAATGACTCCTTAAAGAGACAGGTGCGGCCTTGTGTAATGCGCTGAAACCCCTGTTGAGACAAGAGTGGGGAGACCATGCTTCTCCAGCAATTGATGAATTCTTGCCCTCAAGAACCTTTTTTTGCAAAAGATTATCCCATTTGGTAAGTCTGCAACAATTTCATGGTTCAGACATCTTCTCTAGCTAATGCTGTGGCGGTGGCCACAGGGTGAATTGAACAGAGGTGTGAATCTGCAACCTCCCACATGCTATTGGATTCCCTTCTCCTCTTATCTCATGTGAAGTACTTCTGGTGATCTTCAGTCCAAGCAGTAATTGATTCTGATCCTGCTTTGCTTTCAAAATCAGATGAAATTGGGTTTGTCCATTGTGGTGTATTAGTACAGTCATACATTATTATCCTTGAGAAGGCTGTATAATTCCCCAATCCATATAATTGATAAAGAAATTTGTGTGATTAACACATAACTACTATATCTAAAGTTGAGACCCAGTCAGCATGGACAGTGGTAAGGGATTTTTGGGGATGCAGTCTATTAACATCTAGACATCTGTAGGGCCATATTTACTCACATCTGGTCTAAATAGTATGGTGGAAGAGAGAAGAAAGTTGAGATGGTGCTACTGGTGTTGCTGGAAGTATGATGTGTATTTTTTAAAAAAAATCTTGGGGCCCACTGATTTTGGCAGAAGAAATAAGGATGATTGTACAGGGGCTGATTCACATTAGACAATTATACCACTATTTTTAGTTTAACTGCTATAGTTCCATGCTATAAGATCATGGGGTTTGTAGTTTGGAGTGCTCTGGCTGAGAAACTTAAATGCCCCTTCCTAAACTACCAATCCCATGATTCCTTAGGAACCATGGCAGTTAAAGTGAAATAACACTATAATTGTCTAGTATGACTGGGTTCCAGGTTTAGAGTCACTCCATGTACAATAGAATTATGTAATAAACAGAAATTATTATAAGGTGGGCCCTTGGTATCCCCTGGGGTGTGGTTCCAGGACCCCCTGTGGATACCAAACTCTGTGGATATTCAAGTCCCATTAAATACAATGGATAGTAAAATGGTGTCCCTTGTATAAAATGGAAAAATCAAGGTTTGCTTTTCAGAAAGTATTTATTTATTTGAATATTTTCAAGCCGTGGATGCTTGAATCTGTGGATGAAGAATAAATGTAATACATGGATATAGAGGGCTGACTGTAGTTGTTAAAATGTTAAACCTTTACAAATGGGAAGAAAAATCCTAAATTGGATTGAAGGGGGCATTTGCAGTGGAGACAGCACAACATCCCATTCCCTGTTAGTTCAAAAGTGAGCAGATGCAAAGTGAGGGGGAACAGGGGCATGGGGCTGTTGATTTTCATTCCAGAGTATCTCAGTTTTAAAAAGTTTCCATCCTATTGAAATCATTGGTGAGAAATACCTGTACCAGGTTTACACTCATTAGCTAAGAGGTTAATCCTGCAACTTCACGTGGAAACAGAATGGCTTGGAATCCAGCGGATCCAAACAGGTTCCCATATTGCTCCTGTAACACTCTGTTTGGGGGCCCACTGCTGATGACAGCAGAGGCATCTCTGCCTCATCCAAAATCTACCCCCTACCATCAAGTATGGAGTTAACATTTGACTCTTAAGCTCAGAGTCTAAATGCATGAATGAACATTTCACTGTTTTATAACATTAATATAGCCCTCCCCTCACATATTAAAATTGTCCAAGAACAGATTGCTCTTCAGGTATCAAACAGTGGATATTATTCAGAGTAAGAGTAAATATAAATCAATGTCATATTCTTGGTATGAAACTATTTTAGTTTAATGTCAATAAACTTTAAATTCAGACTTTTCTTATTAGAATAAATGTTTCCTCTTAAAATGCATGATAATCATAATCAAGACTAAATTTGTTCTGTTATTTATTTTCTAAATGATTGTACATGTTTAGCAGACTTTTGATTTAAATCCCTATGGATATATTGGAGACAGATGTTTAGATGACCTCATGTTTAAAGTAATGTTATATTTGGACACCAGATTAAATTTTCCTTAAAATCTTTCCTTATAAGTGAGACTGTTGGGGTGCCGAAACTAATCAATGATTTATCTTTGCAACATGCCACTTTGTTAAATAGCATTTCTTACATTTTGTAATTTTTTAATTTTTTGCAACAATCTATATTCTAGAAAAGTACTTCTTATGCAACAGTTGTTTACATATGAAAATAATGTTTCTGGCTGGAAGGTTGAATGAGAAACAGATTTTTGAAGTCACTTGAATCTGAATGCAAATTTGCCATGTCATATAAACCTTTCTCCCTTGCCCCCCATTGGTAAAATATTTCAATACGGTTTTCATACATTGACAATAAATATTTTGTATTTAAGTTCTCTGATAAATTTTGTATAGTTCACTTCTCTCATCAAATTCTGTGCCTATTTTGAAATATATCCAACTGATTTAAGTAAGACTATTTAAAGATGTCAAAAAAAGATCTGTAACTTATTGGCTCGCCAGAGAGGCGGTATATAAATAAATCGAAAAAAAAATGTTTAAATAACAAAGTACCAGGCAGCAGACAAGAAAGTTAGTGGGAAAGGGTTAACACATTCATGGTAAATAAGCTACAAAGTTTAATTTATGATGAAAAGGAGCATTTTTTTTTACAAATTAGTTAATTTGAAAATAGCTTTTAAATTTATTTTATGACAGTATACTAAAACCCTTAGTTGTAGAAAAATCCCATTAATTATTTTATTTCTCTCCACCATCCCTATTTTGAACTTTGGAAAGAAGGAAACAGCTACATTCATTTTTGAAAATCCTACTTTTCACCCACCTCACCAACAATCCTTCTCTTGCTTTCTCTTTCTCTCTCCCTCGTAATCTTATCTCCTTACTATCTCACTTTGCTTAATGCTTACTGATTCCCATGCCAAAATTCCCAGAAAATTCAGTTTCCTGGGACCAAGGAGATTCCTGTATGAGGCGTTTGGTGAGAATGTGAGATTACCATCTCGAGCAGGGGTTCCCAACCTGTGCTCCAAGGAGCCCTAAGGACTCGGTGTGCAGTTCCCAGGTGCTCCACTTCTGCTCCAGGAAAATGAAGGAAATAAAAACTGAATTAAATTAAAGAATAAGAATATATTCTTATATATACTCTTAAACACCATTAACTTGTAAGACATAGGGTACGCCTTTTATGGGCTCCACCATAGAAATAAGGGCTCCATGAGTCAAAAAGATTGGGAACCCCTGAAATAGAGAATCCTCCCCTTCCAAGCTGCACTTACTAGATATGACCTAAACCTTGTAATTCCCCAAACCAAAAAACAAAAACAAAAGAAGGATGAAAAAAAAGGGGGGAGTGAGAAATAGTTTTGAAAAAAATTAAGTGAACTGAACTTTGGATGTAAATCAACTAGGTAATGAAAAAAAAAATGTTTTTAGCACCATGGAGGGGCCACATAAAGGCCCCTAAGGGGCCACACCAGATCCATTAGCTGCACTTTGCCCACCTCTGTCACAAAATGGGGCAGGGGGAGAGATCAGTAGCTCTGTCGTGTTAAGCTTCTTCACTAAGGGATAAGAAGAAGATGGTTGCTTCTGTATATCAATGCCAGACATGAGCAACTTTCAGATGTTTCTTTTCCAGACCTCTAAATATTCTGGGTGTATCAAACAACTTTTAAACATTTTTTATTGCTTTGTTTTTACTCACACAAAATATATCTAAGAATATGAATTATCCAGGTCTATACCTATCCAAACAACTGATAAATGGGATTTAATGTGAAGTCGTAGGCTTTCATGGCCGGCATCCATAGGTTTTTGTGGGTTTTTCAGGTTGTGTGGCTATCTTCTCTGAAGATGCCAGCCACAGATGCTAGCGAAACGTCAGAAACTCTTCTAGAACATGGCCACACAGCCCGAAAAACCCACAAAAAATGGGATTTAGGTTTTTTAAAATTTAATTTTTCCAACCCATAACAGTTTGTAGCTTATTTTGATCATCAATAAAATAGTTTGTACAGTCATCCCTTCCGATTCATGGGGAATCCATTCCGGATTTCTCCCCACCTTGCAAATCGGAAAAATCGCAAATATTGGGGGCCATTATTTTCAATGGCTGCATGCTCCTGTGTGCAGCCCTGCCATTTTATCCCTCCCTGCTTGCCAGTCCACGAAGAACTGAGACCACAGCCTCCAAGTCCGTGAACGGGGAGGGCCAAGTATATTCCTTTTTGTTGCTGTGTAATAGAAGCTAAATTAGTTGTATACCAAGCTTTTTCTAACAATCAGGATTTAAACTTGCATAGATTTTATGTCAAGATATTTTAGCATCTTTACTAGGTTCTAAATTTACATATGAATGTTATGAGTAACATCCACTATACAATTATAGGTTATAGTGAATTATAACTTATGCTTATTTACCATATTTTTGATAAGCAGTAACAAAATGAATGTAATATTAAATGTAGTAACATCCTCAGTGATTTTCTTTTCGCTTCTGTTCCCACAATTCAAGTCATTATTTTATTTTGCATTAAAGCTTTCGTTTTTGGATTTCTTCTGTTTTGTTATAGCAATGGTATAATCATAGTTGTGGATACCTAATGTGAATATCTTTATTTTGTACAGTAATAAAGCCTTGTTTGGAAAAAATGTAATTTCATGACAGAGCTACCAAATAACATGTTAAAAGTAATTTTCCTAGTATTAATTTTGGGAATATCAGGGACATAAGAATGTTTCTCTTGCAAAATGAACTAATGACTTGTAGTGTTATTGCTGTTTCATGTTACTCATGTTACTTTTTCTCATTACCTTTTAGGGAGAAAAATATATACGTATATATTTTGGGCATTTTCTTTTTTAGATAGATTCCCCCCCACCAAAAAAAAACCCCAGACAAATGGTCCAAAATATAGTGAGTTTGAGACTGTTTTTATTGCCCTGGCTGAATGCTAGGGAATTCTGGGAACTGTAGTTTTGTGAGGCATTTAGGGGGGTTGCAGACTGCCAGAAATAGTGCAAATTGAGTCCACGTTTAGGGTTAGGGTTAGGGTTAGGGAATCATGGGAACTGTATTTTATTGTGGTACCAGAGCTCTCTGACAGAGAAGGTTCAATGTCTCAGAAAAAAAAGACAATTCCCATGATTCCCTAGCACTATTCCTAACCCTAAAAGTGGACTCAATTTGCACTATTTCTGGCAGTCTGCAACCCCCCTTAGTCTTCTCTGTCTGAGAGCTCTGGGGCTACAATAAACTACAGTTTCCAGGATTCCCCAGTCTAAACTGGATTATTTCTGCAGTGTGTTTTGGACCAATGTGTAGTGTGAATCCTTTTTAAAGTATTTTGTAAAAAGGACTTTCCTTGCTCTGTTTTGCAGGTGAATAGTCTTCTGCTGAAGTGAATGTCCTTTACTTGTAATCAGTTTGGTTGCTGTTTTAAACAAGCCAGATTTAAAGCAAAACATTTCACCTGTGCTTTTTTTTCAGTCCCCTATCCCAATGGACTCTGTACTTTCCTTTTCTACTCATTTAATCAGCATTCTGTGACCACTGAGAATGCTCTGTTTTCTCTGTACTGTTTTTAGAGCTCACTTAGGGGTTTTTTAGAAAGATGTTTTGTAAAGGTTTCTGGAAACCTTAAGTTTCCCCCAAGTCTGTTATACTTCCTTCTTCTCCATGGATGATGCCGTTTTTGGAAAGAATGGAAATAGTATAGACAAAGCACTTTTCAGTGCTATTCATTTAAAACATTTTTTTAAGAACAAAACTTGCTTTTAGAAAATCAATATTTTGTACAGAAATCTGAAGTAGTAATGCATAGTTAGGATTTTCTTTAATATATCCTGACAAAAGTATTTGGAGCTTTAAAAAACAAAACATGTGAATAAATATCTTGTATGATGTAATCAAACACTATCTTGCATTTGGTAGAAGACAGATATTCCACACCTAGGTTGATTTGGAGCTAACTGAACATGCTACCTGGTTGAAGCTCAATGGTCCCTGATATGATCTATGGCTGCACTGCTACATACTGTGCTAGTGGAGCAAGGTGTGGATTTGCATCCCATAAAAACTAAAAGTCAACAGATCTGCTTTTTAACCCCCAGAAGACTTCTTTGTATTGTACCTTGACAATGCGCTCTCTCTCTCTCATTCTCTTTCATAATCAAGGCAGCTGCAATTGAGTTTGACTAGCTATAACTCCCACTGAACAAACTGATTTACTTCTCATTAAGCTTGTATAGGACTAGGCTTCAAACAGCATTCTAACAGCCCAAACTATGATTTCCAGTAAAATTTAGCATCACCCCCAAAGAACAGAGATTCAGATTAGTAAAATGTACTACAACCATCCTGATCACAAAGTGTTTCTTCTTTTTCAAAAACAATGAGGTTGAGATAGTCTTTAAATGCCAACTTTCAAATGTTAAGCAGTTCAGCTTCAATGTTTAGTGATAATTCTGACATGGCATTATGTAAACTGGACAGCATTTTCTTGCCAGCTAAATTGTTCAGTAACTATTATGTCCATACCCTATAAAACACTATAAATGAGTGGGAAGTTTGTTGTAAGTAGATGAGGGAGGAGATGGATAAGAAATATACTATTTTTATAGTATACTTAATATTATCTTTAATGCCAAGTTTTCTCTCAGAGAAGAATAGGCAAAACATTTTGATATATTCAGTAGATTTCAGTTTGCACCTATTATTGGATTTACTATGCCTTGACCTCTGATGATTTAGTGCGATTGGCTTTTACCAGTTGGAAATACAAAAGGATTGAAGGGCTGAATTCAGTGAGAATTTATATATATTTTGGATCCCTTGATTCCAGCAGGGCCAAGTGGGGTTACTCCAGCATTACTGTTTGTGAATCACGCTTGACACACTTTGATTTCATAGTGTTCTGGGATAAATTTAAAGTTTTTTTTGAAAGGGAAATTCTTTACAGCTGTTGCCTTTCACTGTACATATTAATTCTTAACTTTAAAAATAAGAACATGCTCTTTTTTATTAGAAGGATATGTTCTTGTGACTTTGAAATGTATCACTTTTAAACATTTCACATAACGAGAGCATGACTCCAAAAGCAATGTCAGATCATAAGTAAGATAACCTAAAAGACTGAATATTTTAGAAATGCTTTGAATGCCAGCAATAGGTATGATTAATGCAGTGCGTATTTGTGAAATGTTTTGCATGTTTAGAGTCAGACATTTTTAAAAAACCTTCCAGTGGTATCAACTGAAGCAACAAGAGCATAGCCCCGAGTGATTATTCGAACAGTTTATGTTACTGCCAGAATTTGCTTATTTTACCTTACAAGTGAAATCTTTGACACTTATAGCATTTTTGGAGAAGTATGTGGGCCTGAAATAACATATGTAAGGTATGTTTTTGTTCAGTTTACACTATCTAGTTTTCTCTAGCAGCTGAGACGTTATTTATGACTGCAGGTGTTCCTACAGGATATGCCTCTGAATAATATTGAACTGAAATTTAACAGGTGAGAGCATTTTCCTTTCCAACTACTTTCATCTTGTGCAGGGCCTTTTAAAGACACTGACAGGCCCAGGGCAGAAGGTGTAGTTGAGGACCTTTCCCTGCAGTCATTGTAGTGCAATAGTTGCACAAAAGAGTTTTGGATTGAGATTCAGGAAATCCAGGTTCCAGTCCCATCACAGCTATGAAACTCAATAGAAGATTTTGGGCCACTCATTGACTCTTAGCATAACTTTCTTACAGGGTTGTTGTGAGGGTAAAATGAGGAGGAAGAACAATATTTTTAAGCTTTCTTGGGATCTTTGGAAAGAAAAAGAAGAGATGTAAATATAATAGCAAACAAATTTCTGAATAAGGTTTAGGCTAGGCTGCTCATGTTATCAGTCCTTATGGTTATTGACATTTTGCTCCAGGCCTCACATATGGAGAGGTCCAAAGTGGCCTTAAGCTGCATTATTTCTGGCAGTCTGCAAAGGCCCTCAGCTTTCCATCCTTTCATAGGTCAGTAAAATGAGTGCACAGCTTGTTGAGGGCAATTGGTTTAGGGAGTGTTAGTTCACTGATAAGCAGTATAGAAATGTACTTGCTATTGCTATATTGCTCATTAGAATGTAGTTCAGACAGCTGGACTTTCTAAATAGTTTTTCACTCTCTATAGTTTTTTACATGGGAGGTGGCTGACACACAAATGTTTTGTAAATTGTGTACACCAAGAGAGTAAAACACATGACTGCCACCTGTAAACTTTTAATTTTTAGCAGTCATAGCTGTTCATTATCTGTACTGATTGCCAGTGTTGCAGGCTGAGCATGAATTTGAATATAGGTTTTGCAGAATTTAAGCCTGAATGTTAGAAAATAAGCATGTCTACATAGAATAAGAAACCAAATGTCTGTGTAAGAAATGCAAGCGTACTAGCCTGTTTTTGATATTTCATTCCAAACAAGAAAGGTTAAAAAACAGTCTTACAGGGAAATGACCAAACTATAACTAAACTAAACAAGTAACCAAACTGTAACTAAACTGAAATGTATACTGGAGAAATACAGTCCTTTTAATCGGCTGATGCTGGGCCTCGGCAGATGACTAATAGAGTCGTCTCCGAGGCAGGGAAGAGGAGGGGCAGCCGCATGATCGGCGCCCCTTCCTCCTCCTGAGGTTGCCCTCGGAGCTGCCGGCCCTCCACACGGCCGGCGCTCCAAGGGCAACCTCCCGCCGCAGCGTCCGCACATGCTGCGGCGGAAAAGTCAGGGAAAGTGCGCCCTACGCTTTTAGGGCGCACTTTCACTGACTTCTGAAAGGAGCACTGAGTGGTGCAGATGCCACGGTCCCACGGCGCACCGTCCCACGGCGTCTCAGACACCGCCGTGTGCTTCCCCCCGTTGTCACCTGAAACAGGCTGAAGTGATCTGATGCAGTTATCTGATGGATAGCAGCCAGAAATGGTGGCTAGTGACAATCTCAGAGAAATGGTCCCTTACGTAGCCTCATATAAATCTCACTTTCCATTGGAGAAGGAGATTATTTTTGACATTAATGGGGATCAGTTAGATCTGTCTGTGAACTGTAAGAATATGCTGTAAGAATGATGCCCATTGGTCCCCAAACTACCACCCCCTTTCCTATAGGATGCCAATTTTTGTGTCCCCCCATGCCCATTTCCTGATGACAGGTCTACTGTTAATTACTGCAAATTCAAAATAACCAATCTCGGTGCTTCCTTTGCACCTGATCACCCTGGAAGCAATAACTGAACAGCTCTTTGAGCAGCAACTAAGAAGTCTCTCGACAATTCTAGCCTTGTGGCAAAGGTCAGCATGGGTGAGAAGCTTCTTGGTCACTGCTCTGCCAGCTGCTTGGTTGCTGCTCCTAAGGTGAGTAGGTGTGAAGGGAGAAACTTCTCCAGTGAGTAAGAACTCTCAGTCTTCCTTCACTGGGGTGAAGATGGCTGCGCCCTGCTTCCCACTTTGCTCTCTGGTGATGAAGGACTCTCAATCTTTTGCTGAGGTGGAGAAGAGTGCAGCTGGGCTGTGTGTAAGGAGTTTGCAGAGGCCACATGCTCTGGACTGGACACTGTGGATAGGGAAAGGGAGAGATTTTTAACTATGGGAGCCTCACCAAGGTGAAGGGCTCTTTCCAAGAATCAACCCTGGATACTCCTCTCCTTCCTTTCTAGAGATGTGCCTTCCCCACACAGTTTCAAGTCATCCTCGCCACCCTAACATTGTTCTTCTGCTACCTCTTCTCTCATCCTGTCCAACAAAAGAAAGCAGGAGCAACAAAGCAGCTCCAATCTTCCAGACGAATCCTGGAAAATTCATAAAGCTTAAGCATGGTTCCATATTTGAACACTTCTTTTTGCCACCGCTTCTCCCCTGCCATCATCTGCTCTAACTCCTCACTCCAGTCAGTCAGTCAGTCAGCCAGTCAGTCAGTCAATCTGTCCCAAAATGGTACTGCTCCAACCCACAGAAGCGATGCCTTCCACACAAGCATTGTGAGGGTTTCCCAACCACCTCTACCACTACTAGTGAAAGACGTGGCCAAGGGAGTGAGCACACATGGGCATGCAAAGATCCGGATAGATCACTACATAAAGCAAGCTGTGAGGATGTGCAGTGATTTTAAGGGATCCTGAAAAGAGGGTTCATGAAACCCTCATTCCCACTATGGTCCGGAAGACTGGTGGTTCCCCTTGTCTTACTTGTGTTCCAATACTTTGATTAAACACCCTCTACCAACACCTTTTCCCTCACTTGCCCCCTTGTCACCACCACTTGGGATTTTTCCACCACTCCCGAGGGGACAGTACACCCACTTTGGGAATCACTGTCTTGCATGAAACATAAAGTCTCTAAATAAGACATGTGTCCAGATGATAAGAAGTCTATGTCCCTGAGAAGTCTATGCCCCCCCTCCCCAAAGGGAGTAGTGGGTATGTATATGTGTATGATTGTCCACTTTAATATAATAGCCTAAAATAGTGTTTCCCAAACTTTGGTCCTCCTGGTATTTTGGACTTCAGTTTCCAGAAGCCTGAGACATCTTGGTCAATGGTCTGGGATTCTAGGAGCTGAAGTCCAAAACACCTGGAAGGCCAGAGTTTGGGAATCACTGGCCTAAAAGATTATTAGGCTGCCTGCTTATTTTCCCATGTTACAATATCTTGAAATTCCAATACTTAACAGTGTTTAAGTGGAGTGTTGGTACTTAATCTGCCTGTTTGCACTTTACGTTTATTTATGAGTTTGGGGAACTCAGCCCAGATAGTGGCAAAAGGGACCTTCAAAGAGGTACAGATTAGTTTACAAACAGCAAAAAAACCCCACAGTCCCTCAGTTTTAAGAAATAGGGAGGGGGAACCATCCCTTTTTCATCAACTCTCTGATCTTGTCTTGAAATTAATATGAGTTGTGGTTTTATGCTGATAGATTTTATCAAGTACTTTTAGGTTCTGTTTTAATAAGAATGCTTCTCTCTCTCTCTCTCTCTCTCTCTCTCTGTCTATCTTTCAGGAAAATATAAGATCTGCCATACAAGGTTTGTTTTGAAATGAAGCATTTCATACAGTTTCTTCTTCAGAACAAGAAGGAGTTGTTGAGGTTGTTGTCCTTTAAGCAGTTTATCTCTTAGTGTATTTTGTTATATTCTAGTCTATACAGCTGATTTCAACTGAAAGAATATTAACCAGGCAATGGCTTTCCTCTGTGTACTTTATAGGTCTATTCTATTTATACAATAATCTGCATCCTGAATCTTTTAGCTAAACAAAGCCCCTAGAACTCAATAATAACACAATAACAGATTTTGTTCCAAAACCTGTCAGTTCTAATCACCACCCAATTTGTATCTTGACAGCTTAGCCAACCCATTTGGCACTGATTTTCCCCACAGTCTTGAAACATCAGAGACAGAACTTTAGGAACAGGCTATCCCACCCCCAAGACAGAATTAGAGAAACTTCTAGAACAATGCTTTTGACCTCTTGTCACCCTTACAGATGACATTAGTTGTAATAGTCATATTGTCTTTCTGAGTTCACATATGAATTCTGCAAATGAATGTCAAATGCTCTTAGTTTAGTCAGATTTCTCACAGCCCAATTAGTTGTTGCTGTTGTGAATCTCTAAAAACATATTCTCTAAAAAAAATTGCAGTAGGCAACATCGGCAAGAAAAAGGAAGCTTCAGCGAGTTCAAAACAGTGCAACCAGGCTGTTGACTAGGGCTGGCTACAGGATTGTGTGCGTTGAAACAGCTGTAGTGGCTACCAGTTGGTTTCTGGGCAGCATTCAAGGTGCTGGTTTTGATCTTTAAAGCCCTACACAGCTTGGATCCAGATTATTTGAAAAACATATCTTCTTAAATAAGCCAGGGCATGCCTTGAGATCTACTGATCGCATCTCATACCTTCACAGGTGCAGTGTGAGGACGAGAGCCTTCTCTGTGGCTACTCCTAGGGGGGTTGCAGACTGCCAGAAATAGTGCAAATTGAGTCCACTTTTAGGGTTAGGGTTAGGGTTAGGGAATCATGGGAACTGTATTGTGGCACCAGAGCTCTGACAAAGAAGGCTCAATGTCACAGAAAAAAAAACAATTCCCATGATTCCCTAGCACTAACCCTAACCCTAAAAGTGGACTCAATTTGCACTATTTCCGACAGTCTGCAACCCCCCCAGTCTATGGAACTTCCTTCCACAAAAGATCTGGTTGACCCTGCTCTCTTTCCTTCAGCAGGTGAAGACATTCTTATTTAGGCAGGCTTTTGATTTTAATTATGGAGTTGTAGTGTGTGTATAATGTGGTGTGCTGTGTTTTAAAAAATCTTTAAATGAAATCATATTATAAATATGTTTTTAGTGGTTTTTAATTATTTTAATCATGTTTTTAATTATCTCTTAACATTTGTAATCAATATTTTAGCTTTTATTGGTTTATACACTATTGTAAGCCACTCTAGATCCCATTTTAGGAGAAGAACAGGGTATAAGTACAATGAATAAATAAAATAAATAAATACAAGAAACGGAACATATAGATATAAACATGCTTTGTGGGAGTGAACTAAAGTGGGCAGCAATAGGACATTTTCAGTCAGATGATTACACATTATTTTACTCTGGAAATTAAACTCAAAGGAGAAATGAGGTGGCATTATTGATAAGGAAAGATGTAGCAAACACAGTCTGGGAATACAATGTAAAGTCTGACCAAATGATATCTATATGGCTCCAAGGAAAATGTATTAATATAACTGCAATTCAGCTTTATGTTCACATTAACAGAGGTGTGATGATGAAGAAACTGAAAGAGGAAATTCATCACAAACCAAAACAGGACATGTTGGTAATAATATGTGATTGGAATACAAAAATAGGAAACAGAACACAACCAAATATTGTAGGAGAATTTGGCCTAAAGTAAAGAAAAGAAGGAGGAGAGGGGTTTACTGAATTTGTGAGGCCAACAATTTGTTAATAGCAAACACATACACTGGGCAACCAAAGAGATGTGGATGGCATCTGATGGCATATATAGAAATCAAAGACTAAATAATTGGAAGCAGAGGATGGAAAAGCTCTACTTTCTCTGCAAAATCATAACCAGGAACAGACTGTGACACAGGATATGAAATGTTAATATGAGAAGGAGAAGAAAGCTGAAGGAGAACTAAATCAATAATTATGGTAAAATAGAAGCTGAAGAACATTCCTTAGAATTTAAAGACCATGTGGCCAGCAGCAGCAGCGGAGCTTGAACCGCCCCACAGTCATCAGCGCGGCGGCGCAGCAGCAGCAGCGAGGCTTAAAACCGCCCCAGGAACACTGGAGCGGAGGCACAGCAGCAGCAACAAGGTTTAAAGACATTGTTGCGGCAGCACATAGGTTTAAACCAGGCTTCCGGAGAGTCGATGCCGCAAGAGGCTGGGATAGATAGTTTTACCACCCATCCTAGCATTAAGGGGCTAGAGACAGAACTTTAGACAACAACTCCATCTAATTTCTACCCTCCAGGAAGAGGCAAGGTAAGGAGCTCAAGGAGAACCTGAAGAACTACCCTTGGCAATTGCAGGGAAGGATCTCTGCCAATTTAGCCGGAAGGAAAGTTCAGGGTTGAGGAGCTTCCATAGCTCCATAATGTCGCTGTCCATTGACAGCTTGGCAAGACTCTTACTCTAAATTTGTTTTGAAATTTATTAAAGAGGAAATAGGAGGTTGAATTTTGGACCTTCCTCAGCTCTCCTGAATAAAAGGACTGCTAGAGGAGGTAAACTTAGAAGAGTTCGTTAAAAATAAGGAAAAAAATAAACAATAAAAAGAAGCAAAGTAAGCTATGAAATAGAATGATAGTAAAAGAAGATTATCCTGAATTAATTTTCTAATCTCTCTTAAAGATTAATTAATGAATATCGGTAATAGTATAACCCGATATTTAGCATACATAATAGAGTGAATTTAGAATATAAACAGGAGCATAGTAAAAGTATCGGGTATTGTGTATATCATTTAGTCCAGGAGTAGGCAACCTTTTTGAGCCGGGGGCCAGGCTGCTGTCTCTCAGACAATTGGGGGGCCGAAGCACCAAAAATAAATAAATAAAAAAATTAAAAATTAAAAAAAAAGTAAAAAAATATGCATGCACATTCTCTCAGCCCCAGAAAAGCCATGGCAAAACCCCTGTGGAGATTTTGCCAAGAAAACCCCAAGAACAAGTAATAACAACAATAATCAATATCATCATGGCGGGGGGCGGCGGCGGTTGCCTACCCCTGATTTAGTCCATTGTTAGAATTTAAAGACCACGTGAAGGACAGATTTTTACTGCTAAGCCTAATGGACAGGGAAACAGAAGAACTTTAAAACCAGGGATATCATCAGGGAAAAGTGCAAAAATACATTAACTCTAGCCAATAAAAACCTCATTGGATGGCAGTGAAACTCTTCAATCAGTTAAGGACAGAGGAGGAGTAAAAGTAATAAACTAATAATGACAGAAACAGGCTCAGAATCTTGAGTGGAGTGGTTCAACAACTTGTGCTTAATTTTACAATAATCAATGTAAGGAAATAGAAGACAACAATGAAGAAAGTAGAACAAGAGACATCTTGCATACAATCTGGGAAATTAAAGGGAAATTCAAAGCAAGAGTAGGGATGTGAAGTCAAAGGCTTTCATGGCCGGCATCCATATTTTTTCTGGGTTTTCAGACTATGCGCCCATGTTCTGGAAGAGTTTATTCCTGACATTTCGCCAGCATCTGTGGGTGGCATCTTCAGAGAATGCTGGCATGGAAGTGAGTGGGGTATATATAC
>CM034701.1:45125673-45140791 GCA_020142125.1 Phrynosoma platyrhinos
GTTAAATTTGCTTCTACTTACGAAATGGCTGTCGGAACGGATTAATTTAATAAGTAGAGGTACCACTGTATAACAATTATGGGTTTGTCCCAGATTTCACTTTTGTATATTAGAAGAAGGAAATATATTCATCACAGTGTCATCTGAACTATCTCTAGGCCAGAAAAAAAGCAGACATTGAAAAGGTTGATGCTCAGACCACTGTATTTGCATCCCCCTATTTACAGACTAGAAACTTTACGTCCTTAAATTTTTTGAAGATAGATTTAAGTGTAAGTCTGCTAACTTTGCAATTAACTTGCAAGTTTGACCCAATCAGACTTGAGTTTGCTTGGACTGGGAATGTCTAATTCATTATAGGAAGTAATTGCCCCTGTTTAAAAGTTTGGTCTTGTTTTGCTTGTTCATATAACTAACTATGAGTTGGTCACACCCACTTTTCTTGGGTCTCTTATTCTTTTGACTGAATGGCATTTTCATTTGTACTTTGCATATTATTCTTCCATATAATTTGAATTTTTTCACTTCACATTGTAAAATTACTCTCCCATTTTTTCTTGTCTCTGTGTTCATATTTACAGCAACCAATCAAAATAGCCACTTCATGCAACCAAGAAAGTGGCATGTGGTCCCAAATAAATCTATTTTTTTAAAATCATAGAAACACACATACCTCTACATATCTTTCTTAACCCCATTTAAGATTCCAGGGTAGGATCAGTTGTATCACATGGCAGATACAGTAATAGAACAGCTAAAAATCCTTGAACTAAAATTAAGAATACAACCAAATTAAAATGCTTGGATTAATAACATTTTTGCCTAGTGTCAAAATACAGCATTGCAAGCATCTAGAGAGCCTCTTTAGGTAGACATTCCATAACCATGGTGCCAATGTTGTTGATAGATCACAACAATAAAAAAATTATTGGATGATGGATTGCATAAACCAGTGCTGAGAAAGATATTTGTTCTTTTTAAATAGTGTACCTTTGATAAAGGAGACACCAGGAAAATGCCCTCAACAGAGATGCCCTGCATGGAGTCTACAAGCAACTTGTAACAACTTGTATTTAATTTCATTTACTGATAACAGTTATGATTGCTACTTAGCAAGGGTCAGATTCATTCTTCTCAATTAACTTTTTAGTTACTTTCATTGTTACGTAGTAGAAGGAGAAACCACATAATTCAACTGTTGCCTTCATTTGTAGCACGCAGATTTTTTTAAGCAACATAGGGCCTTTACAGACTGCCAGAAATAATGCAGCTTGAGTCCACTTTAACTCCCCTGCCTCAGTGCTAGGGAATCATGGGAACTGTAGTTTTTTCTGAGACATTGAGCCTTCTATGTCAGCTCTGGTGCCACCATAAACTATAGTTCCCATGATTCCCTAGCACTTAGGCAGGGCAGTTAAAGTAGACTGAAGTTGCATTATTTCTGGCAGTCTGTAAAGTCCCATAAAGTATTTATTTAGTTACTTTTAGTAACTGTAGAATAAAATGAATGCATCTGAGGAACGAGACTCAGAAAGCTCATGCTGCCAACTTGTTTCTTTCAGTTATTCTCAAAGGTGCTACAAGATCTCTCTACATGCTGGAGAATAAAACATTACTTAGAAAAGGAAATTCTGGCAATGTACTGAGCATCATCCACTGTTAACATTGTAATACAGTATTAGCCCAGGTGCAGGGTGTGATGGGAAAACCAGTGATCTTTTCTCGCCCTTTGCTCTCGACATATGTTCACGAACAAAATCTTCACTAGCCACACATTATCCTTGCTGACTGGAAATGAAGAGAACAATAATCCAACACAGCTGGAGAACACAATTTTGGGGACTGCTTTTCAGTGAGTACTTTATTACACTTGAAGTAAATTGTCGTATGGCCTGTTGCAGTGTTATTGAGAGTTTCCACATGTGTTCCTGAAGGTATGTGTCACTGGCACACACACACACAAATCTCCACATCCCTGGATATATTCCCAAGTAAGAAGCATATTACAACAAGTACTGTGCTGGAATTTCAGGGCAAAACATATTGTCATGGGGAACATGTCATGTGTAGATTGATCCTAGTGCTGGCTCCAGACATTTTGCTATCTACATCAGCCCCCAATGTGTAAAAAACAAGATTTAAAAAGTCTTGTACTGTCCAACCCATCCATTTGTACACGTAGTGACCTGATGGTGCTACTTCAAGTAAACCATTTCACCCTGTCAGAGGTGGACCCGGCTTGCTCGCAAATGTTCAGCTTTCCAGCTTTTTCATGAAGTGGGCTACCATGTGTACTTCTTTGAGTGTTGATCATTTTCTTGAAATGAGTTTGCAGCTCCTTAGCAAGCCATAACTCAGCACAGCATTGGATTAATTGCACCATGTTAGCCTGAAGTATTTTGATAGCAGACTTTAATGTTTTCCTTCCTTTCTATTCTGCTACAAAGAACAGAATCTATCTCCTAATTTGTTTTTCTTACATAATTATTCAACCCATCAATTTATTTTATCGTAAGGAGTGTGTGTGTGCAATCATAATGGGTGGGGGAGGAAGTAGAAACTTGTCACATGGGCTGACAGCCACACAGATATATCCCATATATCAGGTGAGGACAACCTCTTGGGACCAGAGGTCTGAATTGTCCTTGGGTGTCACTAATGGCTGGACTGCTGCTGGGTTTCCTTTTATGTTATGCTGCTCAGATATGGTGGTAATTTGAACACTTTTCTGTGCAACCCTAAAATGCAGAAGAGGATAAGGAGCTCTGCCACAATATAAGGCCTGCAGGGGAGAGTGTCCCTTTTCGTATTTCCTTTCCAGAATTAACAAAAATGCAATGGAGGAAGCCAGTATCATTTTGGAGCATGAGTAGCAGGGGTTCTGTAGGGGCCACAACATGAGTAAAAGGACTACCTACAGCCTGCAGATTGCTCACTCCATGATATATGAGGTCATGAATGAGTCATGGATGATAAATTTATATTTTAATTCTGAAATTACATTTCCCAGTTTTCTGAAATTACACTGGTCAATACTGGTGCTTTTTCTATTTCTAGTTTTTCTTTGTCTGACTCTGTCATTACAGAATAATGAATTGCCTTTCCATACGGCCAGACATTGTAGTATGTTGTGTGGGTATGTTTGCTGTTTCCATCAACATTCATATGCAATGCAACTCCTCTCAGCAGCATGGGCTCTCACTATCTTTTGGATAAATACCCTGATTGTTGTGGTGCTTTCCCCCTCCTGCTGCTTATGGCCAAGTACAGTGGGCCCTTGGTATCTGCTGAGGTTTGGTTCCAAGACACCCCCCCATGAGTACAAAAATCTGTGGCTGCTCAAGTCCCTTTATATACAATGCCTTAGTAAAATGACATCCCTAATATAAAATGGTGAATTTGCTTTTGGGAACCCTCCCACCCCCGAATACTTTCAAGCTGTGGTGGTTTGAATCTGTAGATGCAGAGGGCCAACTGTAACTTTGGTATGAATATCACACAGAGAGCATAAGGTCACATGGCAGAAACCTGTCTGTATCTCAGACGTCAAGCCCTAGTTTCAACAAGAGTGTACTGTGTTGGCTGAGGGAGTCTGAGAGTTGGAGTCCCCCAAAAAAGTAAATTTTCTATGCACTGATGTAATTGCGCAGACACATAAACTGGGTTCCAGGAGAGGACCTGGGGCAGTAATTCCCACCATTCAGTATTGCTGATTGTTCTTCAGTATTGCTTCTTTCTTGTTCTAGAAAGACTTGTAAGATCTAGAGCAGTGATTCCCAAACTTTGGTCCTCCTTCGGGACTACAATTCCCAGAAGCCCTTGAAAGCTTGGGCAGCAATCAGGAATTCTGGGAGCTGAAGTCCAAAACATCTGGAGGACCAAAATTTGTCTAGATCAGTGATGGCAAACCTTTTAGAGACCGAGTGCCAACTGCCCAAACCCCACTTATTTATCGCAACATCCCGCATCCCTCAGGCTTTCTAGTAGCGAACTCTGGCAAACTTTGTGCTGGGGTGACGGTGCGCATGCCCACAAAGAGGGCTCTGAGTGCCCCGTCTGGCACGCGTGCCCTAGGTTCACCACCATTGGTCTAGACAGCGGTTGCAGGGGCACAATGAATGAATGTACTGAAGCATGATCTACAGATATTGTAGCCTAATTGCTCGTTTCACTGTAATGGGGTTGCAATCTGGCTAACTTTCACCCTGAAATTTCCAAACTTGGATAAAGTGGACTTCCCCTCTATCCCCCACCATTCTTTGGCTCTGTGTATTCTCCTACAACTTCTAATTTCTCTTTTCTCTATTGTTTAAAACACTTGCAATTTTGATAGATTGATTTTAGTTATACTATTTCCCTTTTGACATATTTTCAAAGGGGTACTTAATATGATTTGAGTGTGTTTTGCTAGTATGCCCATCCATATCTTTTATGCATTTGTATCTCTTTAAAAAATGATAAATATCAATATAATCAGAAGCATATAAACTCTGGGAACATTTGTCATCACAATGTTAGTGGAGCTTATTTCATTATTGTGTAGCAAGACATGCAAACAACTGAATTTTTTAGTGGGTATGAGAATTGGCATGAACAAAATTCTTATTGCATTGCATATTTCAACCACAGACATTTCTTTCTGGGCCATTAACACTTACTTGCCTGCTGTTGAGAATGCTAACTGCTGTTGACCTTATACTCCTCTCTTTCTTCCATCCAACATCAATCCAGGTCCAGTGCACTGTAATGATCAGAGTATTGGATGAGAAGATCCAGTTTCAAATCCCTGTTCATCTCCTTGGGCCAGTGCCTATTTCTTAATATAACTTTCCTTCCACAGTGAACATCATCTTTCATTCTTCAGGCAAAATGAAGGGCATTTTAGATAAACACAATCCTAGGATTCCCTAGCTACCATCCTCACAGGTCAAGCAATCTATTAATGTTTTCAATGAAGCACCAAAGTTGGACTTTGAAAAACCTGTTTTTTTAAGACACCACTGCCAGAAACTCACATCTGTTGTATGGTGGCTCTGTTGTATTCAGCAGGTGAGTGATAGATTTTTTTAGAAGCCAATAACCTATTCATTGCAAACACATTCTTCATAGAACCAGAAAAAAGGCTGTACACATGGACATCACCAGATGGTCAACACAAAAATCAAATACACTATATAATGGGAAGCAAAAGATGGTGAAACTCTATACTGGTGGCCAAGACTAGACCAGGCACTGATTGTGGCACAGATTACGAACTACTAATATCAAAACTAAGGATAAGAGTCAGGAAGAGAACAAAACAAGTAATTATAAAAAATATGATTTAAATAATACCTCAACAGAATTTACTGACAACATAAGAAACAGATTTGCATTACTAAGCATAATTGACCAAGAACCAGAGGAACTATGGTCTGAAGCCAGAAGAATGCAGACAGACACTTTCAATAAAGAAAAAGAAAGAGAAAAAAAACATGAATGACAGAAAAAAAACCACACTATAAGCAATAAAGAAAAGAAGAGAAGAAAAACAAAAAGGAGATAAGAACAAACTAAAAATTATGACTGCAACAGTACAACGGCTTGTGTGGAAAGATGAAGAAAATTACTACAACGACCAATGCAGCGAATAGAAGACAACAATAAAAAGGGAATAACAAGAGATTTATTTCACAAGATCCAGGAAATGAAAGAAAAATTCAAATCAAGGACTGGGACGATCTATGACAATAAAAATAACATAATTCAAGACCAGGAAGAAATAAAAAGGCAGACTTAATGTTGAACATAAAGAAAACAAAATAATTAGGGTCTGCATCAGCCCTAAGAATGGGGAGGGTGGCTATGAAAGAACTAGAAAAGATTCTAAAATGCAAAGATATACAACTCAGCACAAAAGTTAGAATCATATAAGCCATTGTATTCTCTATTACCATGTATGGATGTGAGAGTTGGACAAATAAGAAAGATGATAGAAAGAAAATCAATTCATTTGAGATGTGCTGGAGAAGATCACTGAGGATCCCATGGACAGCCAAAAGGACAAACAAGTTGGTCCTAGAGCGGATCAAACCAGAAACCTCCCTGGAAACTAAGGGGGGTTGCAGACTGCCAGAAATAGTGCAAATTGAGTCCACTTTTAGGGTTAGGGTTAGTGCTAGGGAATCATGGGAATTTTTTTCTGAGACATTGAGCCTTCTCTGTCAGAGAGCTCTGGTGCCACAGTAAAATAGAGTTCCCATGATTCCCTAACCCATAAAGTGGACTCAATTTGCACTATTTCTGGCAGTCTGCAACCCCCCTAAGTTGACCTAACTGAAGCTGTCGTACTTCAAACATATCATGAGAAGAGAGGACTCTTTGGAAAAAACAGTAATGCTGGGGAAGATAGAGGGAAGTAGGAAGAGAGGAAGGCCACATGCTAGATGGATGGACTCTGTTAAGGAGGTCACAAGTATGGAGTTGCAGAAATTAAGCAGAGGACAGAGGGTCTTGGAGATGCCTCATCCATAGGGCTGCCATGAGTCAAGATCGACTCGAAGATAGTTACAACAAAACTGCTGTATTCTAAGCTCTGGCACAAGTTGGTCAAAATGTGGGGATGAATTTAGGGTGTGCAGGAGAGAGGTGAGAACAAATGTGTTAAGAGTTAATGGAATGTGTGACTAGCTTGTTCCAGTGAAAGCAATGAAGTACAAACTACAAAATGGTAGGTTGGCATTGTTAGGTTGCTACCTTCATTCCCTCCAACTATCCCAATTTGGCAGGGACCATCCCAGTTAATCCTCTATCATCACTCTTTTTCATCAGATTTTAAAATGTCCTAATTTCTGTCTCCTTCTCCCAACTTCCCCCTTCCTGACTTACTTCAGTTGCTGCAAATTGAGTTCAAAGTTTAAAAGTAGTTTACAGTCAACTAATTCAACAAGGAGAAGAGGAAAAGAAGGGTGGAATCTTGCCCTTCTTAGAAAGCTCAAATAAAAGCAAACTGCTGCGACCTAGCTTGTGTGTTCTTCCTCATCAATAACCTTTGCCATTTTGACCACACTCTTCTGTTGCTTGGCCACATGTGCTCCAGTTTTCATTTGTGAAATGGAGGGTATGGGGTTGATTTTTTAAAAAGCTAAGCAGTTTGTATTGAACTACCTATTATGCTTATCTACAAATACTGACCAGGATCTAAAACATATTCACATGGTGGACCATAGTGCAAGCACTTTGATACTTTCCTGGTATCCACACCTTCACTGTGCAAGCACAAAAGCTAAGTGACCACAAACAGCAGAGGGCAACCCAGGTTGATAGAGCACAAACACACCCTTGCTAGAGGAGGAGGAGGCAGCCACCTGAGAAATGACTCCTAACAGAGACTGGCTCAATTCAGAGTGAGGCTCTGCTGAGAGGATGCAGCATAACTCTTTGCAGAGTTCTCTGCTCCAAGCCAACCCTTTCTTTGAATATATTTAATGGTGTTGGAGAACTGAAGTGGACAAATCCCAAAGAACTGAAAAGCTTTTGCAAAGTGGAAGGAATTCTAGGGAAATTAACAACACAGTAGAGATTATCACACACATCTTAGCACATCGTTTTCCTGGCAGGATACACATGTATTTAACTCTCAAAGATGAGTCTTACCGCATTCTCCTGTATGCAGCCCATATGCAACCTGGGCTTATCCTGCAGCTTTTTAATGACAGGATAAGGTGTGTGCAATAATCTCCAGTGTCACTGATTTTAATTAGTTTAGTAAAACTGCCATCTGCTGCCATCTATTAGTGGAGTCACTGGAGACAGATCTCAGGATGCCTCAAAGATGGTTGTTTTATCAGTAAAACAGCCTGAAGCATTTCTACCTGTAGTGCAAACTGCAAACTACATTCTGTAGTGCATACTGGACATTTTGGGAAGTGTGCATAAAGGTGCAGGGGGAGAAGCCAAGAAGAAAGAAATTAGGATTGGGTTTGGGGAAATTTTTCACATAATTGTGCAAAGGGATCTTGTAGCACCTTTAGACTAACTATGAGACTAATTAGGCAAAAGAAATTGGAGCATAAGCTTTTGTAAACTTTTCACATAATTACTTAAAAGCCTGGTACAGTGAGAGCAATACACTAAAATTTGCAAAAGTGTTCACTGCAGCTCACCCCAAATAATTATTTTTGAATGCCTTCAAATCATTTCTGATTTATGGCAACTCTAAGGCAAAGCTATCATGATTTTTTTTTTTTTTTGCATTGGGGGTGTGGTGTTTAGATTATGCATGGCCTGAACATGGCCAGAAGCCATGCTAATGCTGTGCCATCACAGAAAAACTGGGCCAAGGACTGGATATAATTCGCTCCTTCTGGTGGCCCGGTTGTGGCAGCAGCCCAGATTGGGACTGGGCAATGCGGTCACCATGGTCCCAGCACAATAGGCACCTGAGCAGCCTCCCACTGCTCCTTTCAGCCCATCTGCATGACTCCCATGTTCTGTAAGCCAACAATACTTTGGCTTGCTGGACTAGAGGGCATTGGTAAAATCCAACTGGGCTCTCCTTAAATATTTATTGGAAATTAAATAAATGACAGGATAGAGAATATTTTAATTTAAAGCCTCTGGTTGGCATGGCACAAGGCTTTAAAAAATTCTGAAATTCATATAACTATTTTCTCATGTTTAATTGTATATATTGCTTCATTTTCAGAGCTATGTATCAATTGTTCCATTTTTTAACATAATACTTTCTCTGTTTTAAGGAAAAAATTATCACTGTTGTGTTGAATGAAGCTAGATTTGGGTAGAACAGTTAGGCCTTTGGGAGTGTCTTGTGATGTACAACCTGATTTATTCATGTTTACTTGGAAGTATGTCCTCTGGAATTCAATGACAATAATTTCCATGCAAGGGAGCATACATAGTCACGTGCACTTATTTTGGATTAAGTTTACTGAAAGTCAATGGGACATTCTTTTGAATGAAATATGCATAGGATCAGGCTACAGATGTGTTGTTAGCTGTTCCTTCGGACATTTATGCAAGTAAAAGAAAAAACAAGCACCAAGTAATGGAAGCAGACAGGAAATGAGAATGGTTACTCTCCAGAGAATAATTAGAGAAGACTGCAGAAATTCCTGATGTTCCCACAATCAGAGTCTTACGTGAAAACATATGAACACAAATAAGCTTCCCCATATACTGGAAAGTTCTTCATGAAAAGATACAACTAATTTAAAGGCAGACAAACTAATTAATAACAATTACAATCAGCAATAGACCCATGAGATCGTATTCATATTCTTCTGGAAGAATTTAATCCCTAGGACATAAAATCCCCTTATTTTAGAGCAGGGATAGGCAACCTTTCCCCTTTAAGGGCCGAGGGACTTCAGCTCCCAGAAGCCTCAGCCATGTTGGCCAATAGTCCCATGTTGGCCAATAGCTCCTGGGATTCTGGGAGCTAAAGTCCTTTGGCCCTTAAAGGGGAAAGGTTGCCTACCCCTGTTTTAGAGCTTCTTACTCATGAATTACTTCCCCCAATGTTTTTTAAAGTGTTTCTTACATTTCTAAAAAATTATCTTCCATGAGCTTAAGGTGGCTTTTCTCCTTCCATTTTATTATAACAATACTCTCAGGTCAGGCAGGCTGAGAGAGAGATTAATTGGCTCAAATTTACCCAGTGTGTTTCACGACTCAGTGAGGACTAGAACTGGGATCTCTCAGTAGTCCAACTCTATAACCATTACACTACTCTAGCAATCAGTTCAATGTTTTGTAAAACCACTTTTTTATTTTCCCATCAGCCTGCTAGCAAGGGGACGAGAGAAAGAGAGAGAGTCTGGAAGAGAAAAAGAACAACATGTTTACATTTACCTTCTAGATATTTGTTTGTTTAATTTATTGTTTGGGGGTTGTGCCATGATATTACATCATTAACTGTAGAACTATTGTTCTAAATTGCCCTTGAATTACAGCACTGTAGCATTCTAGTGCTAAGACTTGGAAGAAGATCTCTGAAGGATAGGATCTTCAAATGAAAAAGTTATATAATTGAATACCAAAGTCAGGATCATCTTTGCCACAGATTTGTATGTATGGTTGTAACAGCTGGACAGTGAAATAACCTGTTTTGGTTGTTATCTGCGTTCAAGTCATTTCCAACTTATGGCGACTCTAAGATGAACCTATTATGGAGTTTCCTCAGGAAGATTTCTTCAGAAGAGGTTTGCCATTGCCTTACTCTGAGACTGAGTTAACTTGCTCAAGTTAATTCAGTGGGTTTCCATGCCAAGTGAAGATTCAAATCCTAGTCTCCTAGAGTCCAGTGCTCAAATGACTACCCCATACTGGCTTGAAAAAAAATGAAAAGAGCATAATTAATTCTTTGAAATGCGGTACTGGAGGAGCGGTATGAACACCATGGACTGGAAAAAAAATAAATGGTTTCAAGACTGGATCAGGGCTGAATTCACACTGGAAGCCAAAATGACTAATCTGAGGCTATTATTGCTTGGGCATATAGTGAGAGAACATGACTCATTGGAAAAGATGATGCTCAGTAAAGCAGAAGCCTGTAGGGAAAGAGGAAGACCACTCTAAAGTTTGATTGACTGAACAAGGGAAGCCACAGACCTGAGTTAACAAGACTTGAGCAAGGCTGTTAATAACGGAATCTCTTACAGTCTTTTCATTCACAGGGTTTCCATAGGTTGATGCCAACTTGGTGGCACATAACAACAAATTCTGGTGGTGTAACTCTAAGGTATTCTTGAAATGTACCTGTTTACGCTCCTAAAAATTATATCACAAGTGTTTCTTAGAGGTTTCCCAGAGTACTTGTAGTCTTTGAAGAAGCCATATGTTTGCCACATGGGCTGGATTTTTGATTAAAAGAAAGGGAAGAAAGAAAGAGGAAAGGTATTTTTAAGAAGAAGAAAGAAGAAGAAAAAAGGTTTGTCCTCAACATGAAGAGAGGACGATCTGCAATAGACAGTGTGGTGACCCTTCCATTGCATTGTGGGGGAAGGAATGTACTTCTCCCACAATACATGCACCTGAAAACAATAGTCAAAAATAATTTGTTACAGGGAACTAAGCTGTGTGTAACCTGCTACTTCCCAGCTACCCCCAAAACAGTCAATCCTGAATAAAGTGAAAAACAGCTTGTTACAGAGAACTAAGCTATGTGTAACTTGCTTCCCAGCTCTGACTGAGAAATATGTTGCATGCAGTGTATAAGGCAAAATGACATTCTGGACAATATAGTTTAATACTGTATTACAAACAAACTCACTGAAGAAGGAACAACTTAGTTTCACTAAAGATATTCTTTGGTACCAATTCCATGAAGGGCAAAAAGTTCAGGAGGGGGTGATGTGAAATTATAGAATCCCTTACATACAGACGTCGTATGGAGAGACCCAGCTGAAGTATTAATGCAAAGCTGCTGTCTCCTGGAAGGACAAGGAGGAGACCATCTGGACAGGTCTTTTGTCATCCTGCTTATTATCCACATATTTCCATTGTCCTCATGATATAACTCAGTCATAAAGGCTTGAGATGGTAATAATCTTCTTGTTTGTTATGCTTCTGCCTGTGCAAGATTATTCTCATTATCATGATTTCTAATGTGTGCCTAAAATGTCCCAAGCGACAAAGATTTCACCACTTCCTTCACTGACAACTTCACACTCTATAGAATTTACTGCCAGGAAGCTGTTGCTGATATTTAGCCTGCTTCTTCAGCTTAAAGTTGTCTTTTCATCTCATCTTCTTGCTGTTGAGTAGTGTGGTATTCCAAAACAAACTTAGTGCTGGTGGACAGACATAAAGATTTTATGGCAAGGATACTGAGAAATATGTCATCAGTAAGCATGCATGTTTAAATAATAATTCTTACAGAGCTTTAAAGTACTACAAGATAACCATCCTCATCATCAGTGGATTGGAGCCAAATTTAGTCATGGGCAAGAGGTCTAATAGAGCAGGATAAGTTGAGTTAAAGGAGAAGAAGAGAATTGCTTGATTTTCTGGAATCTCATCTCCTGTGTTATAGCCCAGTCCATTTCTCAGGTTCCCTCGACCTCTTTTGTAGCATTTTCAGAGAGCTGGGAGGACTGGACAGGGGGCTGGGGAAGACTATTCCCTCTTTTCCTTCTGGATGTGCCTAAATTCAAATCTAGACCAGATGATGATGATGATAATGATAATTTACATTGCTATTACATTATATAATTTATCTGCCGACTCATCCAGAAAACAATCCTCAACAAATTTGTAACCTATGGGATTTGCTGCCTGTTGGAAGGTCAGAGGAATTGTTTTGGAAATCTGTTTTCTTTTTTTCCTGTTTGAAGATCACGGATCTTGTGTAACTCCTACATGGTCACAAAATCCATTCCCAACTCATCTTCTGCAATGTGTTTGCATTTACATGGGACTAAATCCCATTCAACTCAGGGCCTAAGCAGACTGCCAGAAATAGTGCACATTAAATTGAGGCACTGCCCTGGCTCAGTGCTAGGGAATCATGGGAACTGTAATTTATTGTGGCACCAGAGCTCTCTGACAGAGAAGGCTCAATGTCCCAGAAAAAAATACAGTTCCCATGATTCCCTAGCACTGAGCCAGGGCAGTGCCTCAATTTAATGTGCACTATTTCTAGCAGTCTGCTTAGGCCTTCAGTGGGGCTTACGGCTACTTAGACATACAGAAAGATCTAACTCTTGTGCCCAAATGTGTAGATGGTTTCATTACTGTTTCACAAAACCTACAAAATGTCTGCTCCTTCAGAGCAATAAATGCAATGAAAACTGTAACATAGAGCCAATTCAACCTAACAATTGCTAACTTGATGTCCAGTGTGGGGCATTTATGTCTTGCTTATTTTATTTCCCCAGCCTTCTTGGTCATCATTAGTATCCCCACTGTCCCACACAAACTGCAAGCTCTAATTTTAGATATGGCTGCATTCCTTTCAAATAGGTCATTTTATGTTGGTTTCATCTTGCCCGTACTTGTTAATAGTGAATCTGAAATTCAGCTGTCCATCATTTCGGACAGAGGTCTTTCTTAGTTTTTTCAAAAGTTAAAATAAGGACATTTAACTGCACAAAGGGTTGGTAGTTAAACTTTTCTCGGTGGCACAACCAAATGTTTTCTTTAGTAGCTACCACCTGACTGTGAAACTCAGACCTTGGGCTAGCTATTGGAATTTTTTGGCTGAAGGATTTTTTCCAAGCTGTAATGGAATTGCCTCTAAAGGTAATTTCTGTTGTCATTCCACCAGCAGCCAGACCTTTTTATTCAGGTAGGATTTTAACAATTGACTGGCTGCTGAGAAAGGGGCTTTTAAAAGGTGAATGCTGCACAGGTTCAGTATCCCTTATCTAGAATTCTAAAATCCGAAATATTCCAGAATGGAAAACTTTTTGAGATATGTATCTGAACTGCATTTGCAAGCCAGAAACAAGACATGGCTGGAGAGAGATAGGAGGATCTGTGAAATAGTAGAAGGCATGGATTTGTGCCCAGCACTACACTTGAATTCCCTGAGTTTGACAGATCCTCAGCCTCTCTCCAGCCTCATTACATCTCATTGTGTATACACAAATACAAATGTTCCAAAATCCAAAAGAATTATATATATAAATAAAAAATATGGAGCACTTCTGGTCCCAAGCATTTTGGATAAGCAATATTCAACCTGTAATTGAAAACCCATTTTAATTTTACATTGTTTTAATGCTATAATTTGTTTCTTTGTGTTTATAACACACAACAAAATGCACCTTACTATAATGAGAAATACTATACTTACTATACTAGAGGGGAAAAAGCAAAGTAAATAAGGAAAATCTCACTGGAAACAATGCAAGATTATTTTCTCTTAAAAGGTAAACCTCCCATTTTGGATTTTGCTGTTTCTCTTCCGCACACATTTTTAAGGAGCAGATGGAATAGAGCAGGGGTAGGCAACCTTTTTGAGTCGGGGGCCAGGTTGCTGTCCCTCAGATAATGGGGGGGGGGGGGCAAAGCGCCATAAATAAATAAATAAATAAATATAAAAATAAAAAATTTAAACAATTTTTAAAAATTAAAAAAAAATGCATGCACACTCTCTCGGCCCCAGAAAAGACATGGCAAAACCCCTGTGAAGATTTTGCCAAGAAAAATCCAAGAACAAGTAATAACAATAATGAATATCATCATGAGAGGTAGCGGCGGCGGCTGCAGGGGGGCGGCGGTGGCAGGACCAGCCTGGGGCCAGTCCAAAGGCCTCAGGGGGCCATATCTGGCCCCCAGGCCTTAGGTTGCCTATCCCTGGAATAGAGGAAGTAAAGTTGGCCTTCCTTATTTTATTGGTCACAAAATCCATTCATCAAAAATTTATTGATGAATTTTTTATCCACAGATTCAAGCATCCATGGCTTGAAAATATTAAAAAAAGTATAAATTGCAAAAAGAAAACCTAGATTTTTTATTTTATATAAGATTTTGCTATCCCATTGTATTTAATGGGACTTGAATATCCACGGATTTTGTTATCCATGGGTGTTTGTGTGTGTCCTGGAATCAAACTCCAGCAGATAACAAGAACCCACTGTAACACCAGTCAAAGAACCAAATGGCTGAAATTATAAAGTCTGGTGGACTGTGTCCATGAAACCTAATTTCTTCTTTGTGCTTAGTCTCAAAGGTGCTGCAGGATTCCTTTATATCTTCAAATGGCTGAAGTGCCTGCCACCTCTGGACCCTTCTTTTCTGACCATGAAGTCTGAGCATCTTCCCACAGTCTAGCATCATCTAGATGAATAGATCTATAGTGTGGTGCAGTGGTTTGAGCACTGGACTATAAAAACCCATCGGTCAAGTCACACCTTGGGTAAATCACACTGTCTCATAAGCTTATCGCACTGTGTTCTCGTAACGTAATGAGTATGTGATGAGAATGGAACGGAACGTATTTTATCACACAGTATGATCCTCATCAGGTTCCTGTTCCATGCTCTGATAGTCCCTAGCCTGTTCCAGGAGGAGAACTGTAAAAATGTGTCCTCAGCTAGCAAGAACGCTTACAGACCATCCCATGTGATGTGTGTGCGATAATCCTACCGGTCTCAATCTGTCCTCGTGTTCT
>CM034701.1:45140891-45151577 GCA_020142125.1 Phrynosoma platyrhinos
GCTCACTACCTAAACCTCTCAGTAGCATTCTTTCCAGTGCAGACATAGAGGTTTTCGTAACAGTGAGCATGTGCCAATGAGGGGTGGCTGAGGAACTACTTTAACACCGGTACTGGTACAACAGTAAATGTTGTGCAATAATATGTGTTCTCATAACGTTACTATCGCATTATCAATAGTCTAATACGGTAACACCTGTTCCCATATCGTTACGTTCCAGGGACTTGATGGGAACGTTACAGGTACTGGTGCGATGAGCTTAAAAGTCTCACAGGATGGCAATGGCAAACCTCCTCTGAAGAAACTTGCAAAGAAAACCATATGATAAGTTCACCTTAGGGATGCCATTTTCAAAAATGACTTGGAGACACACAAGAACAAAAATTATCACAAGAACTGAGATGATTTGAGATTATTTTCCAGCCTGTTATGAGGGCACCAGACTGGGGAGGGCTGTCCTAGATGCATTTCTACAATGGAGGTTAGAAACAGTGAAGGCATAAAAGACAAATCAGCCACATGCATTTTTATTACACTTGTGCATACCAGTTTGGCTAAAAGTGAGGACTGCCTTTTTAAAAAACAACAACAACCCTGAAAGCCCCCGTGGATGCTGGTTCTGGGGGTGGGGGCTTAATATGTGCATATATTACACTTAAGCCTAATTCCCACTACATAATCTGATTTGCAAGCGGATTGGAACTGGTTTAAATGGTCCTTGTTTGTACTTGTGCTGATTCCCTGACATGGTTTGTGAAGGGCCCCCCAGCACTAAACCCATTTAAAGCACTTCCTCTGCTGAATTCCCTGTGTCTTTTGTAATGAATATTGCACATTCAGCCCTGTGACACAACTCCATGTTGAATCAATTTATTGATGAATGTGAAGGCGAAGTGGATTAAATTGAATCGGGTAATGTTTGATCACTGCTCAAATAGTGTGAATGTCTATTCAGTGCTAAATTGCTTCATCAGTTCGACTCAAAAACCGATTTATTCTGTAGTGGGAATGAGGCCTTAGCCTCTTCCCTCCTGGGAGGCAGTGGACAGCTTCCTTCCTTCCCCCCTCCCCCCTGCCAACTGGGAAAGAGATTTTAGCACAGATTTCTGAAGGATGGATGCAGAAACCTTTCTCCACCAGCTCCCTCAGTGATCCTGATTGAGACTGCTTTTTTCTTTGTGTTAACAGAAGCAAGGAAAGAATGATCTGTAAGAAACAGGTACTTAGTGGCTTTGGGTAGTGGTGGCTGCCACCCCATGGGAGTGTGCTTTAAGCATTGCTTTAAACTATGTGTTTATGTTTGCATATAAAAGTATGTGGGGGACAAGAGTGCAACCCCCAACCTTTTACCCATGTTACCTTCCTGTTCTTTCACTTGAGGATATTTTGTTTTTAGCTTGACTCCCTTTCAGTATGGGAGCTGGGTTGGGGCAAACAGCTTCAATAAGAGGAGAAGGGGCAGGACATCGGTTTTACTTCTGTCATCCACAGATTCCCTTTAGTGTTCAAAGATAATTCTCTTCATACTGTCTAATATATATTATATCCAGGGTATGTGTATGCTTAATAAATGCATGCATATCTGGTTCAGCCCTCTTGTTGTATGCCTTCAAGTCATTTATAACTTATGGCTATCCTAAAGGGATCCTATCATTTATTGGGCTGAGAATATGTGACTCACTCAAAGTCACCCAAAGTTTCCATGGCTGAGTAAGGAATTGATTTCTGGTCTCTGGAGTCTAATGCTCAAAGCAGTACACCATGCTGGATTTTGGCTCTTAGTAAAGCATTATCATGAGTTTACTTGGTAGTTCCCTTGCCATAGTGTTTACTGGGAATTTGGACATATCTTTACTAAAATAAATAATAGTGGGAATGGGGAGGAAAAGGCAAATGAGTATGTATAATACATACACACACAAAAACACATTCATGTCTAGATTTTAAGAAAAGTCAGGAACAAAGTAAATCACCTAGAGATTCTCTAGTATAAAATATATTAACACATATAAATTAGTTTCTGTGATTTCCACTAATTTTAGCAGATTTTACAAGATTTCCAGGTGGATTGTGTCCAAAGAGTTTGTTGTGTCCAATTAGTTACATAATAAGTAAGGCAAGAGTTTTCATTAGATTTTAAAAGAGTTCTTGAGGTAGGATTCCATCTTGGCCGATTGTAGTTTTATCTGAATTAAATATAGAGCAACTGTATGCTATGTTAAATTGTGTTAACTATGTAGTGTGCAGTTTAGGATCACTTTTTTATTTAAGTAATGGCAGTACATATGGATGTATCCTCTACAAGTGCCTTTAAAGAAGGAAAGAAATACCCAACACCATACCTTCCAACATTTCACAGATGAAAACCAGGACAGAGGTGGCTAAGCGAAGTATGGTCTGGAAAAGGTTATTAAGAAGGAAAGACATACAAGGCAGGAGAGGGTGCCTGACCCTACAGAGTCCCCCTCATAACCAATTTAACTGAATGGAAGCTACTTTTGAACTCAGTTTGCAACAACTGAAGTAAGCTGAGGACAAAGGGAGAAAATAGAAGGAAGGAGAAACTGGGACATTTTAAAAGCAGTTTAAAAAGTAGAACAACAGGTGATTGATCAGGACTGTCCCTATCATATCAGGACAATTAAGGGTTTGCAGTAATCCCATTTGCACCAATAGAGTTACTTAAAAAGCAAGACTTCCCATTGGAGAGGTTGTGTGTGACTTCCCCTAAGTAGTGAACAATTTAGAAACTTTCCACACCTGTGTGTGAAGCTCATGTGCTTGACTAGGGATGTAGACTTTTACCTGAATAGGGGGAAAAGAAAGTGATCCTGAATGGCACACTACATGTTTAACACAGGGCTCCTCCAGATGGGGCAAATGTATCAGGTTGTTGTGTCATTTGTTGCTATAGTTCTTTTTTGTCATTTATTTAAAAAAAATCTAAATGGCATTCCAGACTATTTTCTGGCACTTTCCTCAACTTTTTATTTCCAACCTCAGGTGGACTTCTTTCTAATTCCAAGATACTGAAACAAAAAAGGATCCTTCATTCCTTTCTATTTTACATTATTTTAAAAAGTTACAATGTCTCAGTGAAATGGCACTTTTGCAATATAGCGCTATAATGTGTAGTTTTGCCATGAGAATTGGATCCATTCCTTGGGCCCTGACAGAGATTTCATGCTACTTCTTCATCCCCGATTGGTTACTGTCTTGTTCTGGTCGCCTCTCAGATGTACGCTGTATCATTCTTGGTGTGTAATAGCAAAGTAAACCACAAACCATTTATGAAGCTGAAGCCTATGATGAATCAAGAAACCTTGAAACTTGGTGTGATAATTAAAGTTGTTTAATACAATGCTAAGTGAACAGGCCTCATTTAGCTCCATTGTTTCATCATTTTGTTTTAAGTGTGTAACATCCTGCCTGCAATTGGTATGCTGACGGAAAACTGTCACAACACTGATCCTTGCAATCTGGAAGTTAAGTTTGACTGAAACATATGTCTTCAATTTTAATAGCTCAGCTTCCCAGATGCCCTAAAGGAGAATATTGCCTGAGAAGGAGCTTTTCATGTAAGAATAATTTGTGTTAAGTAGCTCAGTGATCTGTTTGTTAGGTTAGAGCTGACAGTTTGTTTATATTTCTAAAGGGGTATGATGAATGGGGAAGAAGTTGATGCTAATTAGCCTAAATTGTTCCTAAGAATGCAGAACACTTTGCCAGTTTCATTGTTCCTGTTTCTTTGCACTTTTTCAATAATTGAATGGAGCTCAGATCATTCATCATAATTTCAGGCAACATGGAAATAAGTGAATATAGCACAGGCCTGCTGGTGCGATGTGAGATGTCACGAGGGAGGTCAATTAGGTAAGACATCAACCTGGGACTAAGGCTGCATGATCCTGCAAACAGGATCATTGCCCCCAAAGAAATTAATTCTGTCATTAGGCACTAACGCAAAGTATTGCTGCTAGTTAGAAATCTGCTTTATATGGTAAACATATTTATTTCTTTATTCTTAGATATTCACACTAAGTTGGTGACATTCTATACTTAAATATTTGCTACTTATCAGGGCGCATATAAAAGGCAATTTGTGGTACAGCAAAGCTGAAAGATGAAATCTCTTGGCACACATCGGTCCAAACCACACTGCAGAAATAATCCAGTTTGAGACCACTGTAACTGCCCTGACTCAATGCTAGGGAATCCTGGGAATTGTGGCTTATTGTGGCACCAGAGACAGAGAAGGCTAAATGTCACACAGAACTACAGTTCCCACAATTCCCTAGCATTGAGGCAGGGCAGTTACAGCGGTCTCAAACTGGATTATTTCTTCAGTGTGTTTTGGATCTTTGAAAGGTTGCTTTTTGGACTGCAGTTCCCAGAATTCTCCTGGTAGCATGGATAGTAATCATACCTGCTGGGGAAATGTTGAAGTTGTAGTCCAAAACAGTAAGATTTCCAGGCTGTGAAATGAAGTCTCATGATGGCAGTGGATCACAGACATTATAAAAAGGGAAGGAAAAAGTAATCTTGAAGCACCTCAAAGACTAAGCAGTTTATTCCAGTATATACTTTGTGGGCTACAATCTACTTCTTCATCTGCATGGAGTAAAATAAATGGCATACATTTTGTTTTAACTTTTCTTAGTAATTAACTATAAATACATAAGCAAAATTACTCCATGTTCCTCAAGCAATTACGTATTATATTTAGTAAAGTCAGTTCCTAGTGTGTGTTGAATTTCATCACACTATCTGGAAGAGACACTATCTGTAACTCATGACACTATCTGGAGGAGACCAATCCAATAACCCTATGTGAACAAAGCAGGACAAATGGATGATGGATTGCAAAGAAAGAATCTGACCCTTTTGAGCTTGTTGATCTGTTTATATTTTGCTTAAGATTTTTTAGATAGAGCAATTTGTCCATATTCTTTCCATCTAGGAATTTTTGGAGAGACTAAGGGGGGTTGCAGACTGCCAGAAATAGTGCAAATTGAGTCCACTTTTAGAGTTAGGGTTAGGGTTAGGGTTAGCGTTAGAGAATCATGGGAACTGTATTTTATTGTGGCACCAGAGCTCTCTGACAGAGAAGGCTCAATGTCTCAGAAAAACAATTCCCATGATTCCCTAGCACTAACCCTAACCCTAAAAGTGGACTCAATTTGCACTATTTCTGGCAGTCTGCAACCCCCCTAAGTCATAAAGGTGGCACAAGACTACTTTTTCCTTCCCTTTCAATATAAAAATGGACTATCACGGCTACCTCCTTGAAAATACATACACAGACATTGTGATTGTAAAATGGCCTTCTGGTCTCTACTTTTGTGGCTATTGAATCACCCTGAAAATTCCTCATAGTTCCCAACGCACCAATCTTTTAAAAAGTAAAAATTGTTATGATTTTTGGCTAGTTCCCCCCATGTGAATGAAAACATCCCCTCACCTACAGGTACCCAAGAATCTGGTACTATCTCCAAATATTGTTTCCCATTGCATTCTCTCCAAAATGCCATGTGCTCACTTGTTGCAATCTTGAAAGAGACTGAAGAGGAAACAAGGTATTTGGACATGGCATACAGTCATTCCTCCGTATCCACATATTCTTTATCCACAGATTTAAGCATCCATGGTTTGAATTATATATAAATTTCAAAAAAACAAACCTTGATTTTTCCATTTTATATAAAGGACACCATTTTGCTATCCTCTGTATTGAATGGGACTTGAACATCCACAGATTTTGGTATCCATGGGGAATCTTGGAACCAAACCCCAGCAGATACTAAGGGACTACAGTATTTTGTGCATTTTGGTTGGCCAATAAAGGTATTGCTCTTTTGTAGATAATGTATTTTGTAGTATTTTGGTATGTGTGTGGTGGGGCAGAAAATTGTCCCCCACAGAGTTGCACAACTTGGAAAAATTACAACCCTTCCAAATCACCTCAGCCACCATGTCCAACAGAGGATTCTGGGAGCTGTAGTCCAAGCAAGTAACATTTCTGATTTCTGGTCTTTGCCAAAGTCTACACTGGAAACTGGTGAAAATTGCTGCCCTGTCCCTTTCTCTACAAGCTTCATTTGCAAAAGAAGTATGTTGTTGTGTGCCTTCAAATCATTTCCAGCTCAAGGTGGCCCTCACGTGAAGAGTTTCCTTGACTGGGCAGGGATTTGAACCCTTGTCTCCTGCAGCCCTATTCCAACACTCAAACCACTATACTATGCTGATTCAAATGATGTTTATAGCAGTGTATATGCTGTCTTTCAGCAATTCTGTGAGGTAGGTTAGGCTAAAACAGAGTGATTGCTTAAATGGGATGTAAACCTGTGATTTCTCAGTCCAGTACCAGTACTATGCTGTATTTGATTGCCATTTTCTAGATGAAATGTTAGGATTATAAATTCTAGTGATCAAACTCAAAATGGTATCTCTTATCACTTATTCTTTCTCTCTCTTAACACACACAGACTTCATGCTGGAGTTTAGTACATCTCAATTTAGTACAAGAATAAATGTTCACATGTCCAATCCAGGTCTTACTCAAAGCCATTCTTTTTTAATTTATGCAGCATATAGGATCACAGAAAAAGATGGAATAAATTTGTGGACTGTGGCGAATGAGAGAACATTTTAAAATCAGGATCTTTAAATGGGTGAAATTTGAGTATGATTAAGTTAGGAAAAAGACTCGTTTACAGCGGAAGTCAGAGACACTGTATACATTATAGGCATATCATACTCCCCCCTTTCTTTTATAGCTAAATTAGTCTTTCATACAAATTATGAAGGAATCTGCAGTCCTGAGAATAGAATTTTCTGTCTTTGTAAGCTTTTCTAGAAGTGCAAAACACAACAAAATACAAAGACAAATAGCAATTAGTACTTAGTATTCAGATCAGGAGCAATCCTTGCTTTAGGGCAGACTGGTAGTTTATACTGCATGGGAGTCCTGCTCACCACTAATTTTCTTGGAAGGAAATGATCCCATGGCTTATGCTAGCCACGTTTTGTGCATATTTGCCCTATAATTGGCATTTATTAAAGAGACTTTTGGTTTGATGGATGACTGTCAGGGTACAGGCCGCCAGCTTTCATGCATATTGCTTTTCTTTTACATTAACTCATTAGAACTCTGCTCTGTTTCAACATGTTCTTTGTTTATCTTGTGATAATTAAGTTTTTTTTTAAAAAAATCCAAAATTTAAAGCAAATTAGCAGAATTTTATTCTGTTATTTGTAATTGTAATTTTGACAGAAAGAAACCTCATTAAAAAGTTATAGAGTTAAATTCATTGTATTTAACATTTTTAAAAAATACATACAAACCCAAATAAAACATAGTTGTAAACCCATAAAATTGCATGTCTGGATCCAATGCTATCATTTTGCTGACAGAAGCAGTTCTCTGAATGGAAGTGGGAAAGGGATGTTTCAGGCAGCTAGGACATTCCTCACAATAGATTTCTGGGTTTTGTAGATGACTGTAAGAAAGAAGAGATAATGAAACAGATCTGTTGCAATTGCAAATGTATAATGCAGGGGTTGGCAAAGTTTACGTACCTGGGGCCTGTTGCTGGTCCCCAGATCTTCCGCCAGGCTGAGGGAGGGAAATGGCAGTGCACTCGTGCGCGCATCCCCTGCAGACCCCTGACGCCGCCGACGCCGCCATTTTGTTTGCCAAAATGACAGCCGTGATTCATTTGTGCATGTGCAGTACTCCTGCGTATGCACAAACGAGTCGCGGCTGCCACTGCGAGCGGCGGGGGTTGGCGGCAGCGGAGGTCAGCAGGGGTTGGCGGGCCAAGGGCGGCCCGTGGGCCATAGGTTGCCGACCCCTAGTATAATGGCACTTGGTTGGATTTAATTTAGAATGTTTAGAAATATTTTCACAACAGATTTTTAACCCCTGATCATTTAACAAACCCAGATTTAACACCTCAAACTGGACAGATATAAATTTAACACTTAGGAGAACTTGTGCAATATTTCATGATATGGAAAGAGTAAATAAATACAGTGGCAGATCCTTTCTTTATGATACTAATGTAGAATAATACTTAACTTGATGAGCATTTAAAATAGATCTACCATAGCTTTATTGAGTTATTTATAGGTCATTTTATATGTCCAATAATTTACTCTCAAGGCAGATTTTAGTACTGTGTAGGGACTCACTTATAGAATTACTAAGTAAAAGTGACTGGTGTTTGCATCATGTGGAAAATTAATGTGCGCAGGTCACAATCCTGTATATTTACTAAATTTATATACAGCAAATTTAGCAAATGTTTCAGGGCAATTTACATACGTTAAATAGAACAGTCAATAATATCACAGCCCAAGCAAATGTTAGCTAGTTGATTCAGTATCAAAATTAGGATGCTCAGAGCAACTAATAAATCTTAGTAACTAAAGCAAAAAAAGTAAAGACTAAATACATGCTGCAAAGTCTCATCTTTAAGCATATGCAGTGAAGAGGCTGCACAGATCTGAGGGAAGGCTTCCCCCCTCCTTTGTAGCCACCATTTCACCATTGGATCATGGTGGTAAAGGCAAAAGAGGACATTTGAGCTGTTAATGTGTTACCCAGTGTACATTGGTAATGTGTGAAGAGTAAGGCCATAATAGTGCTGACCCCTGGTTCAATGCAAGGTGACTGCAGTGAGGATCTGCAGGATTTTAGCCAGTTATGAGTTTCTAACATGGCATTGGAGAACCAATCACCATGTTATCTAGGCATTTTAAATATGAATTGTAAGAATTAAAATGTGTACTTGCTTTGTGAATTATTGCCAAGTACCCCTTTCAGTATTCCAGGTACCAAATATGGATAAAAGGTTGATGAACTGTTCATCCATGTGTGCTTCATAGACTTAAGCACACTGGGGAGCATCAATGCACCCTGAGAAGATTATCCAAAGATTATTTTAATAAGTGGACAGGAACATATGGGAGAAGGTGCTCTTTTAAGTAATGAGAAAGAATGCCCTGTTTGGGTAGCTATTTGTCATTCAGCATGCTTGTCATTCCCATTTCTGTTGTTGGCTCTGTGTAGTAAGCTTGAAAGTTCCCTGAATGAAAAAAAGAAATATCCTGGAGCCTCTGGTTGTATCTACACTACACATTTATAGTAATTTAATACTGCTTTAATTGTCATGGCTCCAATCTAAGGAATCATGGGTTTTGAAGTTTGGTGAGCCAATGTGGTGTAGTGGATTGAGTGTTGGAGTACGACTCTGGAGATCAGGATTTGAATGCCAGCTTGGCCATGTAAACTTACTGGGTGACTTTGGGCAAGCCACACTCTCTCAGCCTCAGAGAGTGGCAATGGCAACCCCCCTCTGAAGAAACTTGCCAAGAAAACCCCATGATAGGTTTGCCTTAGGGGCACCATAGGTCAGCAGTGGCATGAAGGCAAGCAACATACATAACACAAGCTACTAGACATCACTGTTAGAGAAAAATCTTCCCAATATTCCTTGAACAGTAGCTCCTGAGCAAATAATTCTAAACACCTCAAATCCCTACAGATCTCAGGATTTCAAAGGATGGAACCACAACAGTTAAAGTGGTTTCAAGCTACTACAACTGTATGGTGCAGATCACCCTCTGTGGATTTTTTGACTTTCTAGAATGCCTGGCTTATCCAGAATAGAGCCAACAGTGGCTGCCAAAAAGAAAAAGAAAAGAAAAAGCTCTCCCATCTCTGGAGCAGAGAGTCCTCAAATGCCTTTCCTCAAATATAAAATATATGTAGCTTGTCAAATTCTGCCAAAGCAACCCCCTTATTATGTTTATATTTTTTAAATTAAGCAATGTAATGTTGATTGGGCTGAGGAAAAAAATGTAATTGGAGTGGCTAGATGGTATGGTTAGATAGACTTTCACCCTTGGGATCATTAATTTAAATTCCACATTGAGCCTGAAAAGAGACTATGCTTGGTGGTAACCTCTTCAGTCCCTGTTAAGGCACAATATGAACCCACCAGATAATTTGGCATGGCTGCCCGCCTCTCATCAAGTGAATCAAGGAAAACTGAAACCATGTAGCTACTTTTTGCACAGAAGACGAAATACATCTGAGCTTATTCCGGTTCTGAAGACAACTGTGAGCAAACTCATACTTTAACATACCCTTCAATAGTTTGGCAGGGATGTTCCTAATTTCATCCTCTGCCAATCCATTTTTCAATTTCTCCCTCTTCCTGTTTTCTTCCTTTGTTTTCAGCTTATTTCAATTGCTGCAGAAGAAGAGTAGTTTACACTCAGTTCAGCAGAAGTGAGGAGAAAAGGAATGGGCAAATCTTGTTCTTCTCAGTAGGATTAGATAAAAGCAAACTGTTTAAGTAGCATTCAAAGTTATACCTGTGTTAGTCTGTAGCAGTATGCAAGGGATCTTGTTGCACGTTTGAGGCTGGGAGAAAGAAGTTTCATCATCATCATCATTAGATGCCTTTCTGAATTGTTTTATGATGACAATGGTGCAATAATTTTGAATAGCAGTTGCAGGTTGTGGCTTTAGGTTATCTGGGAACTGTGATAAATTTTGAAAAAATAATCCTATTGGGTTACTTTTGGCCACCAAGTATAAAACTAGAACTAAGTGATGGAAGAGAATTACAGTGGGCCCTTGGTATCTGCTAGGGCAGGGGTAGGCAACCTTTCCCC
>CM034701.1:45151677-45169613 GCA_020142125.1 Phrynosoma platyrhinos
TCCCTCGGCCCTTAAAGGGGAAAGGTTGCCTACCCCTGTGCTAGGGTTTAGTTCCAGGACCCAACATGGATACCAAAATCCATGGATGTTCAAGTCCCATTAAATACAATGGATACTAAAATGGTGTCCTTTATACAAAATGGCAAAATCAAGGTTTGCTTTTTGGAGTGTGTGTGTGTGTGTGTATATTTGAAGCCATGGATGCTTGAATTCATGGATATGGAGGGCCAGCTGTATTGTCTAGAATAGATTAAATGGGTATATTGTTACACTTTGTTCTTTTGAGATGAATGAGATCTGAGACAAAGATAAGGAAGCAGTTTTAAAAGTGTTTCAAAGCATTTTTCATAAAACCATTTTTAGCACATTCCTAATGTTGGAAGGGATGTATGAGAGAGGGCATAGATTGCCACTTATGGTGATTATACCTAGTTTCCACGTATGTTACCTTGACTAAGAGGAGTAACAGCTGTTAGATGAAGCTGCTCTGGCTTTTAGAATGATCTTTAAAACATTGTGTGTGCCTCAGGTTCTCTCTAGACTTACGGTGACCCTACCAATTTCATAGGATTTTCTCAGGCAAGGAATACTCAGAAGTGATTTTGCCACATCCTTCCTCTGAAGTATAGCTTACAGCACCTGGTATTCATTGGCAGTCCTCCATCCAAGTACTAACCAGGGCTGATCCTGCTTAACTTCTAAGATCAGATGGGATCTGCTGCCTTTAGGGCATTTAGGACCTTTCTATCCAAGATACTAAACACTATACTCCCAATAGAACCAGAATGGATTTACTGTCCCGCTGACATGGGGCCATCAACTGCTCCTAGCTAAAAAATACTTTGTTGAAAATGATTTTTAGTTTGTGTTCTACCAAGAACCATCATAGGGGATTAAAAATATATTGAAGTGATATTAAGTGTTGAATTCTAGTAAGAATTCCCTTTGGGCTTCATTCTAATCCTGGGATGAAGTCCAAAGGAAATTCCTACTAGAATTCAACACTTAATATCATTTCAATATATCTTTAATATATTGTTGTTATGTGCCTTCAAGTCATTTCTGACTTATTGTGAACCTACCATTGGGTTTTCATGGCAAGATTTGTTCAGAGGAGGATTGTCATTGCTTTCCCCTGAGGTTGACAGCATGTGACATACCCAAAGTCATCCTTGGCCAAGCAGGGAATTAAATCTTGGTCTTCAGAGTCATAGTCCAACACGCAAACATCACAACAATTTAATATCAATAAATACATCAGTATTGACCAAGCAATTTGTTATGGTAACAATTGCTTCTTCCTTTCCTTTTCCATCTTATATTTTGTGCACATCCCATTTTAATACTTGCTAAAAACATAAAGTAATGTTAAATAAAATAACATTAAATATTAATATTAATATTAAATAATGTCAGAACACAGCTATTTTCTACACAGCAAGTTTAAGTCAAATATATGCAATGCTTTACTGTTCTAAAGATTCAAAATTTTACAGTATAGAATAATGGAGAATTATTTTAAAGGTTAAATCTTGTAGAAATTTAGTTGTTAGCACAGGGAATTTTGTGACTTGCTCTATTTTATGGATCTGTTTTTTCTTGTGCCTCTGCCATCACCACCACCAGTTCATGCATTGCTGTGGTTGTTGTTGTTGTATGCCTTCAAGTTGTTTCTGACTTATTGCAATCCTAAGATTACCATATTATAAGGTCTTCTTATCAAGATTTGTTCAGAGCAGGGGTTGCTTTTGCCTTCCTCTGAGGCTGAGATGTATCCAAGGTCACTGAGTGAGTTCTCATGGTCAAATGAAGATTCAAACCTGAGTCTCCATAACTGTAGTCTGATGTTCAAACTACTACATATGCTGGTTCTCCCCCAAATTTTCTTTGACAAAGAGGTACGTGGGGAATATGCACTTTATTTAAAAAGCAGAATTTAATCCTGGCAAGCATCCCAGATAGACTATTCTGCTTTCTACCAAGGGGCATGTTCTTTTAAAAGAAAATTCTTAACTGTCCCAAATGCCATTTTTGCTGTCAGTAAAAGTTAGAGGCCAGGCAGTGGTAGGTTTCAGTTCCTTATCGCAGTCCTAAGCTGGGGGTGGCTGCGGCTACAGGGCAGTGTCAATCCTTATCCTTAGTTACCCACCCCTAATCTCTTCCCTGTTTGCAATGTCTTGATAGTTCAGTTTCTGTTAACAGAAAAATAAAACCTATTAAGGGATTTCTTTTTAAGATGTAACATTAAATATGCAACATTTTAAAAAACCTTTCTTTAATGTCATTTACATCCCAAATTTCCTCTTTAAAGAGACCTGTGACACACATGAGTAACAGCAAAACAGCAAAAACTAGCAATAGCAAAGATCAAAATGCCCATGAACCACAATAGCTAGGAATATTCAAAAGCCTGATTAAAATTAACGTTACATGTAGATTCATGCATTGAAGAAGATATATATGGGTTTCCCAGCACAGCAAGTATTAAAGGCAGGACTACCACAGAAATGTCTTTCCTGCCCATTGCCCACCTGCCCACCTGTACAGGCACATATCAGTTCACAAAGTCTCTGACAGTGAAGTTCCTTTGTTGTCTGCCTGAGAATTGATTGTACAATGCACCATCAGCTCATTCCATATCCCATGGAGCAAAATGACGACAAACATATCAGATTCCCAACAATACAACTGATTTAATAAAAACATTAATAATCTATCTGGATCAACAGGGGGCCATGGGTGGAAGGGGGAGAAAGAGGGTATGTACAAGGGCACCATGATGGTGCTGTGCCAATGTATCACTGGGTGCACCAATGCACCATATGGAGAGCATATGGACAGTGCAATCAAATGGCCAGTCATATGGGGTGTCCAATGGACTGGTGACTGGGCACACACGTTTGTGACAGAATGGAAAAAACAATAGTGCAGTGCAGCTTGTAGCCATGAATGCTCTGTTTTGGTGCGTTCTTACTTGCAGTGGGAAGAGGGCAGGATGGACTACGCATAGGTTTTCGGACTGTTGTAGGAGCCAGCAGTGTGCTCAGCAAGTTTTCCCTGTAAATCAGGAAACCATGGTGGTAAGCTGGCTTTTCTCCTCTGTCTGCTCTTGGCCCAACTGGAAGGTTGTTTTGTTTTTTAACCAGCATTAGCACTACAGAGTTTTGGTGTCTGCTGTAAACAGTGCAAGAAAGTTTGATCTGGGAAAAAGTAGGATTTGACTGTAGTAATCTTAATCCTACCTTAGTAATGTGTACCTCTTTCCATGAGGCAAAGTAAACAGTAGCAGCCAGCAGATAAGCCAGCCTTACCAGCTACCCACAGTGTGTTAAAAAAGCATAATCTGTTAGCTTGGTTATCAAAATGGACTTATAAAAGTGGAGGAAGTGACAGAAAAAGTCATCCTTGGATGGATTTTGGGAGAAGCTGACAAGTCGTCTGTAGAAGGTCCAAATGTTTTTGTTTATGTATGCAAGATTTATCTAACCTGGTTGTTTAATTTCACATGTGCATATTGTTAATTCTTAATAAAATGTTCAGAAACATTTTGAAATGCTCTTCTTGTTTGTGGTATGGAAATCTACCCTATGCTCATATCCTGTATTTCAGTGCGTTCTGAATGGTTTTAACTGTCTAGATCAGGGGTCGGCAACCTATGGCCCACGGGTCTAGTGCGGCTTGCGGAGGCCTTGAGACCGGCCCGTGGTCGGTCCCATCACATCCCCACCACACACGAGCGTGGGCACCATTTTGGAAGGCTCCACGGACCTTGGTAAGACCATGCGAATTTGGCCGGCGCACGCACAGTGAGGCCTTCCCTGGGCCTTGGTAAGGCCCCACTGCACATGCGCCAGGTGAATTCGCCTGGCGCACACGCGGTGGGGCCTTCCCAAGGCCCAGGGAATGCCCCACTGCGTGTGCGCCGGACGAATTCGCATGGTGCACGTGTGGTGGGGCCTTCCAAAATGGCAGCCGCGTCATGTGCACATGCCTGCGTGATACGGGGTGCCATTTTGGAAGGCCCAATTGTGCCGTGTACATGTGCACGGCGGCATTGGGCCTTCCAAAATGGCACCCCCCCATGTGTACACATGTACATGGCGGTGGGCGTCATGCGCATGCCTGGGGGGTGTAAGCCCGCGCACGCAAGCGCGCATGTGCCCGCCCGGCCCCCGCGCCATTTCCCCCCCTCCCGGTCCCCCGGCAACAAAAGTTGCCGAACCGTGGTCTAGATTGTTTTTAAAATGAGTTTTATTATTATTTTATTTGAAATTGTTTTGAACTTGAGATCAGGGAGCATTCTCTCTCCCTACATGATGTTACCATGATGTTTCCTTGAGATTTGGAGATCCTCTGGATTGTGAACTATATCCAAAGAAGTAACCCATTCAATATGGAGGGCAGATTCAGCTGGAAAGGGCATTACTCAAAAAATTGTCATGAACTTTGGGCATGAAGATCTCTGCTTGGGGAAAGTGCCTGCACCTGATTCGAGCAATTCTCACTTGCCATCAGTGTCCACCCCCACCCATGTTCTATTTTTGACTATTGAAAGAGTTCTCCAGTCACATACATTAATGAGATGGTGTGGGGTAGAGTGCGAGGGTATGAAACAGTTCCTTTCTGGGAACTTTCACTCATTCATGGATCCAATTGTCAAAAATTCAGTTCTCCTTTTCAGTGTGTCAAGGATTAAATTTTTTAGAGAAGTTTACTCATACATGTTGGCTTAGTTTTAAGTAATCTGTAGGAATGTGATCCATATTCTAAATCCAAAACAGGAGGTATGCGGGAAGTATCCATTTCACTGATGATTTGTGTGTGTTCTTAATTCTAATGAATTACTTGCAACAAGTGAAGCAAGATGCTCTATAGTACTTGTCCAAAATACAGTATCATGATTATGTGAAATAGATCTGTTTAATGTAGATGTAGTCTATCTTGTCTTTTGTTTCAGTTCTGGTGAATACCAGTTCTTTGAAAATATGGAGCTGTCTTAAAGAGTGCCAAGAAAGACATGTATTTGGATTAAATATGCTGATTTTTAAAAATCCAAATACCATCAGTGAGGTGGGGTGGGATGATGATGATTATGTGAATCAAAGCAGATGTTGCTATAGCCCTTCCCTCTTCTTTGGTCTTGAACAGTATTCCTCCTTTGAAGCTAGTATTCACTTTTTTTGACTCTCCGTTCCTTCTTTGAGGTCCCTATGCTCTAATCCCAAGTCTTTTTTTTTTTTTTGCATTGTCATATTCTAGATAATATCCTATACATACAAAAAGAAAAGGAGGAAGGTAAGCGGGGAAGGAATCTGTGTGTGTATATGTGTGTATGTGTGTTTGCCTTCAAGTCACCTGTTGACTTATGGCAACCCTGTGAATATTGTAGAGTTTTCTTAGGCAAGGAATACTCTGAAGTTGTTTTGCCAGTTCCTTCCTCTGAAATATACCCTACAGCACCTGGTATTCCTTGGCTGTTTCCCATTCAGGTACTAACCTAGTGGAATTTTAAACTGAATTATTTTAACTGAATTCCTTTAGCATGCGTTTCATGGATTTCAATCCACTTCTTCAAATGCATTGATAGACTACAATAGGGGTAGGCAACCTTTCCCCTTTAAGGTCCAAGGGACTTCAGCTCCCAGAAGCCTCAGCCATGTTGGCCAATAGTCCCATGTTGGCCAATAGCTCCTGGGATTCTGGGAGCTGAAGTCCCTCGGCCCTTAAAGGGGAAAGGTTGCCTACCCCTGGACTACAATCTTCATGCCACCGGTATTTAAGTGTAGTTGCACAGTTGGGGCAGAGAAATCAAAACAGGATACAAAAAGACTCAATTGTGACACTGGGCATGAGTCTTCACTAGGATGTGCAAGATGGTTTCGGTCTACTTGGCCTGTTAGTTATCTTTGAGGAGTCACAGAAATGCATTTTCCTTATCAGAACATTAGTTCTTTAGAAGTAGGAGATTTTTTTCTCACGAAGCTTTTTTTCCTGACACATGCAACTGTAATGAGAACCCTTATTTGTATCTGTAGCATGCAAAGAAACTCTTTAAACTTTTGCTAACAGAATGGAATTTGTGAATAGAAAGTTGTTCCAGGACAGAGTACATTATAACAAGTGTGTAGACAGGAAATATGGTTGAATCATTCTTCCTCTTTTGCACTTCCTTGTCAATACTGGAGCAGGAATCTAAGTGTTGTGATGCACAAACCTCCCTTGTATCTGCACATCATATACATCTTGAAGGAAAATTGCAAATCTTCTCTATGGAAGCCTGAAAAGAGGAGGCAGATGTCACTTCCATTTCCTCTGTCCCTATTTGTTGCCACGTACTTTCAAAACATTTCTGATTTTTGTTTTTGCAAGATTTGTTCAGAGGGAGTTTGCCATTGCCTTCCTCTGAGCCTGAGCCTTGCCTAAGGCCATTTAGTGGGTTTCCATGGTTGTGTAGATATTTGAATTATGGTCTCCCAGAGTCTTTTAGTCCAGCATTCAAACCACTACAATATACTGGCTCTCTTGCCCTTCTTATATGGGTTCAAATGTTACTGCAAGAATTGAATAGTGGTTTTATTCACAGTTGGTATAATGGCAGTAGGATGTGTTGTGTGATCAGAGATCCCGTTTTATTAGGGTGACTGATTGAACCTCTGTTTCAGACTTCCCTCCTCTGAGAAAAATGGGAGGATATAGCTAAAATATATAAATGAAATAAAGAGGCAGGTCTGAACACACACAGGTAAGAGGCTAGTATGCAGAGACCTGCCCCTACTTTTCAGGACCTTGGGGTTCCTAAGAACCTGTTAATAGTACTTCAGAGGAGTATGGGTTAACAATAGAAGCACTTTGGGGATGTTTGCATTGTTTTCCTATGGGAAAAGCTATCAGGATAGTGCCTTTTAATTTAAGAGAAAACATAGCTGAGGTTTATAAAATTAAGTATGGTGTGGAGAAATTGGACAGAGAGTTCCCTCCGTATCATAGAACTAAAACTTGAAAATGCAATGGGATCATCCAGCAAAAATTCACTAACAGGAAACTGAGGAGCCTTTCACACAACACAATTATAGCACTAGGAGTCCACATTAATTGGCATGCTTCCATTCTATGATTCCTTGGGATCTGCTGTCTAGGCTGGGGTATTTAACTTTCTCAGCTTTAGTGCTCTAGTACCTTGCCAAACTACAAATTCTATGGGGTAGCGCCATGGCAGTTAACGGAGAAGTAAAGGGCTATATTGTGTAGTGCAAAAGGAAGTACTTCTTCATGCATCATGCAGTAATTTGGATAAAATTCACTGACACAAGATGTGGTGATAGTCATTAGTTCAGATGGGAAAGTGAATTATTATTACTCACTACTACTAACTAAGGGTACTTGCAACCTCTAGGTTCAGCTCCAAAATGCTTCTCAGTTCTAGTTGCTGGGAATATCAGAAAGGTTCATGATATCATGGGAGATTGGATATTGGACTAGATAGGACCTTGGATCAAATATGGCTCTCCTTAAGATGCAGTAGCTGATTCTTTGTTTCCATGTTGTTTGCCTTGTAAATTCTAAATAAAACTAAAATATCATTTATACATAATAACATGCAACATCTTATTGTAAACTTTAAAAAGAAATATTTTCTTGTGGTTGCATTCACAAGTGGAAAATGGAAGGCTATGTGTGTCTGTATAGAACATAATATGAAGATAACTGAATAGGGTAGTAGACAAAAGGAAGGGGTGGGGGAGAAACACATCCATTTGAAATCCGGAGACCTTTACAATGCTTCAAGTAAGTAAAAACAGATGTTGTAAAGTTTAGAAAATCAAGACATTATTTTCCTGTTTCCATTGAATTTTTCTAAACACATTATAAATAAGCTTTGAAGTAATACAAAATACTCTGTTTGTTTTGCTGATAGCATCTTTTTGTAAAAAACTTTATCAATGCTTGTTTAAGTTATAGACTAAATGATACCTTAGTCAGCGGTTAAACAATTAACTTTATCCCTTAACAAATACAATGCATAAAGTCTGGCAAGGTCTTTGATACCAAATTGCAAAAGGCTATTGGAATGGTTTTGAATTTAACTTTGAGGAGTAAGACTATTTTGCCTGTTTTAATATGCAACATTTATGCTGATTTATAATTGCCTCAAAATACCAGGACTCCCTTTGCAGTTTTAAAATAGGTTCTCCCCCCTTTGCCACACACATATACAAAACATTTATGGTTGTTAATTGCTTGCAAGCTTTCCTAGCCTATTCTTTCTTGTTTTGCCTTGGAACAAAGGTGTGAAGAAGCTTAGTAGTGGAGGAAGGACAGGTGAAGAGCATCGATGTCTCTTCTCCACTGCACACTTTACAGCTAAAAGTTGCCCCACTCATTTACTTTTTTCCCAACCACTTCAACCCATGTATCTTTGAGAGGGGCAAGTTTGGGATGGAAAATTGCCAGCAAGGAAAGAATTGAAATCCCCTTCCTCCTCTCTGATGCATCCTTCAGCGGTGCTTTTCATTCGGGCCTCAGTAAACAAACAACTATCTATACTCTTAACATAGAGCTCCACTTATTAAAATACACCCATGCTGATTAAACAGCTAAAAGCTTTAGCTGATTCATCTACTGATTAAATGAATTAAAGACTGCTGTCTTATATCTTCCCTTTTTTTTTTCCTGGGGTGGCATGACACTGGCCCATTGCTTTTTCTAAGATGCAACCTTTGTTTTGCATCATTACTTCCTAAGGTCCACAGTTCCTACATCAAAGAAATCAAGAACCTTAAAAATTAGGTTGCCACTGTGGAAGAGTACATCCTGAATGAAAAACTGAAACATGATTGGTGAAATGCAATGATCTCTTGTTAAAAATATCATTCATGTCTAGACATTTTGTGATATGCTTTTCATTAGGAAAAATCTGGGTTTCATCAAACAGTAAGATAAATTGATAAAAACATGCAGTAACTTGCCCACCCATTCCTTTTCATTCACTTCCAAGCAAAGAAAAAATGGGCCTCATCACTCTAAATAATCTTAATTTCTCCCTTTCCAGAATTCTAATTTAGAATTCATTAGTAACAGGGGATACATTCTTAAGTTTTGGGCTTTATCTCCATGTTGAGATAGTTTCCAATAGCATGGCATGGTACTAGAAATCTGTTACACGAAATAGTGAACAATACAGTACTTTTCAACATACAAAATTCACAGGTAGTTATGTCAGTTCATTAGAAGAATCAAATACTTACAGTAGGGTAGTGTCTTTATTAGGACCAACCAAAAGGTCACAAGCTACTGGGTTCCTCAGCTGGGTGTTAACCAAAAATGTAGGAGGGAAGTAGACTTGGATGCAAAAGCCTGAAGTGTGTAGTTTCTAACAGTTTTAAGAAGTTAAAAAAAGAGGTGTTAAAGACGCTTTGTAGACTCTGCTAGATGCTAAACAAGAAATGGGGATATTTTTGGTCTGCAGCTCTGATCGTCCTTCACTCTTGGTGCTTAGGATTGATGGGATGTGAAGTCCCACAATATCTAGAAAACAACACATCTCTTATCCTGAATAAGTTTCCGGCTGTAGGCAGAGCTCTTGAAAACCCAAGAGCTTGTCCACTACTTTGTGGCATTTTGGTTGTTCCTGTTAATGCTATTGCCCATATAATTTTCAATGTATCATAATGACAGAACTGAGACAATGAAAAAGGATTTAATTTTCTCTCTCTTTCTTCTCCATTTCTATAGTAATAGTCAACCCTTATTAAAATGCCTCATAAATATTGATGTGCTAACATTTTAAAATGGTGAAATGCTTTATATTTGCTCAATATGCAGGTTCGTAGGTAATTGAGATTGGACATGTGTGTATTACAGAAGGGAACTTGCCATGTGGCAGATTTGTACCACAGTGAATGTTGGCATATTTTGTCTTGCTTTTAAAAATAAGCTACCCTTCAGCTTTCCTAAAGCTACAGTGATCCTTGACTAGTATTCTGACCTTCGTAGCCCACTTGGAATAACATACATCTTTTTCCTGGGCTTTCATATCCTATCTAGACAGCAAACCTTTCTGCAAGAAGTCGGAGAGAGATGGCCAATGTCATCTCCTTTTAATTAACAGGGTGTTCTAAACCAAAAAGTGAGAAGGAACTTCCTGCCTATATGTCACATGCCTGATTGGGCAGCCAAACCTTAAATGTGGGTTACCTTCTTTTTCTGTTAGATCACACTTGATATCCATCATCAACCAAGGAGATAGTATGTGTTTTAACTCTCCAGGTAGTTCTCCAGTGTTTTGAGTATTTTACCTCAGTGAGTTTTAGTACAGGTTAACAGTGTTTTAATTGGCTTATTCTAAGTTCCTACACTGCTTCTCTTTCTTGTCCTGCCTCTTACTATTTTCCATTAATATGTGTGTTCTCTTAATCTGAACTTGAGGAAAATGGATTTGGGGCCGAAAATGGGGCTTTTTTCTCCTCAGTGGTCTAGCCACTGCATTCTCTATCTGCCTTCCCTGATTTGAGCAGGCTGCCTGAATCATTGCTGAGGAGATCCTTATAACTAGATTGTTGTTTAAAGGGAAGAGCATGCTACCAAACTGAAAGAAACTTGCATTGGAGGCCTGCTTCACAAGGCAGTTTGGGCATGATGTTTTTTCTGTATATAAAGATGTACGGTATTTTAGATAAACTGTTGTTCTCAAAGGTGTTACAGGATCTATCTGCATACTGTTGTATAGATGGGAGAGTGCCTCCAAAGTAATGATGGGCATATTTATTAATATTTTTCTAGAGACGTACTATCTTGGACAAAATAGAACTACTTTAGAGCAACTGGAATAAAAAATACCATGGTTCTGCATTGCAACACAAGCACTGTATAGCCAGACATTATTTGTTAAATTATATTATACCTTATTTTTAAGAAATTAGAGGAGTACAGTGGGTCTCAAACTGTGGGGCAGGGGGTGCAAGAGTTGCTCCTCCTCTTCCTCCTCTGCTTCCCAAACCTTTTCTGTCCTGGAGGAAAAGAGAAAAGCAAGGAGGGTGCCTGGAGCGTCTGCCTGAGGAAGAAGGATGAGAGCTATTTCCTTGTAAAATGTTAAAATATGAATATGTATGAATGTGTGAATGAAAGTATAAACAAAATATGAAATGCAGAAGAGGTATGATCAGCTTCCCAAACCTCTCAAACTAAGAACAATATTTTCATACTCTGGTCCTAACAATACAATAAGATTAGAATCAACCATATAGAGCTGCATCTGCATGCTGAATCATGCATATGATCTGCATATGGTCATATTCAATTTTTATACTACACATAGAATCAAGCAAATAGAGAAGCAAGTTGGTGTGCTTTCTTATTCTGTTGGTTGAAGGTCACAATGTTGCTGAACGTGTTGTCCTAAGAGTTTGACAAAAAAAAAGTTAAGATTTGGCACTTGTTTATTCATATGGGCAAATAATTTGTGTCAAAGTGGGCAAAAAGATGTTAACTAGATTATTGGGAAATAATCTGAAAAAATAGTGAGCACATTAATGTAATTTAGACATTTCAGAGAGAATACAAAGAAAGCATTTTTTGGTGACTAGCTGTGTGTAGATGAAAAAAGTCTACGTAACATTTATAGATGTAGAAAAAACCTTTGACAAGATTGAGTGGCAAACTTTGTTGTTGTTGTTTCAAGTGCTGCAAATGTAATAGAAAAGAACAGGTTCAAAACAAAATTCAAGCCCTGGAAACCACCAAAAAAGCTCACAACATGGTTCATATATGTGGATGACACTTTCACCATTTGGAGCCACAGAGAAGATTTGACCATGTTTTTGAACTGTCTGAACAACATGCACCCAAACAGGGTTGCCATAATTCTCTACCACAAAACTGGGACAAAATGCAGGGCAAAATATAGAGTGGAATGTAGGATATTCAGGAAAAATGGAGGACATGCCCAATTAAAGGCCACAAACATGAATAAATTCAGAAAAACCATTAAGCCCCCACCCCCAAGCCCCCAGGGAGGCTTACCAGGCCCTAGGCCTCCCTGCCACCTGCCCTCTGCACAAAAAACATGGCAAAAGAGATGGAGGCAGCGGCGGAAGGCCCAGCACCCGCCCCAAGCCCCCTTACCTTATCTTCCATCTTATCTTATCTTCTAGGACCTTGGCTGAGGCCCTGAGTATACCAGTGCCTCCTCCAGCCCCAGGGAGGCCTAGCTGGCCACTCTGGATCTTCTAGGGACTCAGCCGAAGCCCTGAGCACTGCAGTGCCTCATACCTAGGAAAACGCAAGTGGAGGACTGTTGATAAAATGTGTTGATGATGAATATACAGCTTACAGTCCATGAAGTCAAGTCACCAAGACATCCAGATCTTCATGCAAGCTTTCTTTTATTGCAAAATCAGCATGAGCAAAAACAAATAATAATAATAACAATAATAGCATCTTCACTTTAGCCAAAAATGGCTAAGCAGGAACAAAACTTATCTGCTACATGGTTCAAAGTTAATTAAGCTGCAGCATCAGGAAAATATTTTAATTAGTCCATTTCAGCTTAATGGTTAAAAGACAATGGTGAGACTTTTCTGGATCACAACTTTCAGCCCCCAATCCTCCACCCCTTTGGGTGTAGCCCTTTCAGACTGATTGGTTGATGACGCATGACGTGTGTTAGCCCAACCTTTAATTACCATATTAAATCATGTGACTGCAGTTCCCATAACATTCCCATGTTTATGAAACCTCTTACTGTAAACAAAGCACTTTCTCACAGAACTGTAGCTTGTTTGGGCTAAAGCACACCAGGGCTGATAATTGTGAATCTGGCCTCAGAAAACAACTTTTCTCAGCAAGGAAAAATACAGACACACATCTTTACATTTCAACATTTTAACATTGACTATATGTCCCATCAAATTCTAACCAAGGACCAAGAGACCATCGAGGAGGAGAAGGAGACTTTCTGCCTTGTTCTGGCCACATTTTCTCCAGTCGACTGGAGATTGACAAAATGTGGCCTGGAACTAGACAGGAATCTGGGACTGGAGGGTCAAAAATGCCCAGTCAGGATGGGACATTTTTTGGACACTCCAGTCCATAAATATCCCAGCAAAACCCAGCAAATGGCAACCCTACACCTGAATATCCAATTCACAATGGAAAAAGAAAAGGAAGGAACATTGCCATTCTTAGATGTCCTGGTCAAAAGCAAACAGAACTAACAATTCAGCCACATGGTATACAGAAAGCCTACACACACAGCCAGATACCTACGCAAGAACTCCAGTCACCACCTAGGACAAAAAAGGAGCACAATAAAAACACTGGTGGACCGTGCAAAAAGGATCTGTGAACCTTACTACCTGGAAGATGAACTGAAGCACCTAAACTGGGCTTTACAGGCTAATGATTACTCCAGCTCAGACATCAGAAGGGCTGCCAGACCCAGAAAAACCTGGAGGAGTGAAGACAAACAACCACACAAAGGAGTCACAGAGTAGGGAAACTGATGAGGAAATGCAACCTCCAAATGATCTACAGACCAACCAAGAAAATCCAGGAAATTCTGCGGTCGATGAAGGATAGGAGAGACCTTCTCATGGCCGCAGGACCATGCCAACAACTATTGGGTCAGAATGCACAGGGAAGCCATTGAAATCCACAAACACCTGGACAATTTCAAAAGGAAAGAAGAAACCCTGAAAGTAAACAAAGTTTGGCTGCCAGTCCTCAAAAACACCAAAGTCAGGACTCAGCAAATGCAAATGAACCACACCCAGGGTCAAGGTGTTTCCCAGCAGACAATGGACCATTAATTAAATAGACACTAATCCTCCTCACATATCCTCCCACCCTGAGGCCTTGCCTCAACAAAACAATACACAGATTTACATGCTCTCTATTTTGTCCAAGATCTACATTCTCTGAAGATGCCAGTCACAGATGCAGGCGAAACATCAGGAATACATTCTTCTAGAACACGGCCTCACAGCCCAAAAAACCCACAAAAATCTATGGTTGCTGGCCGTGAAAGCCTTCCAACTTCACACAGAATTAAAATTACTTCTACTGAATCATAACCCATATTATCATATTTAGCTAAGTTATTTTAAAATAATTACATTCTTTTGTGAGCAAAAATTGAAGATTTTACTTACGTGGTCTAATGTGAAACCATGCTACAGAAGCAGCTGTCCAAGAGGGGTTTTGATGGAGTGGATCAGCCCCTCTACTGGTAGACAGGAGATCCATTGGGAGAGGGAGGGCCCAGTTAGCCTTGTGGGAATGTAAATCTACTGCTACCTGAGATAGGGTCTTCCTGGGGCAGGTCAGGGGCAGGTTTAGATCTACAGTATCCAAAGCAGGGGTAGGCAACCTTTCCCCTTTAAGGGCTGAGGGACTTCAGCTCCCAGAATCCCAGGAGCTATTGGCCAACATGGGGACTATTGGCCAACATGGCTGAGGCTTCTGGGAGCTGAAGTCCCTCGGCCCTTAAAGGGGAAAGGTTGCCTACCCCTGGGGTACTGGATGTACCCTGGACTGGATACCTAGTTAGGACTGCAGGAGAAAGTACAACAAGAAATAGCTATTTTCTTTGGCTGTGAGAGGTGAGCTTTAGAAGCTATGGTGGCTCTGCAGTGGACTTCCCATTCTTCTCCACATAGGAATGTTCCTATTTTTTTCTTTATTTATTTTAAAAAACACATAAAATAACACTGGAGTCAATAATCACTCACATACATTTTTCTTATATTCACTAATCTCTTTTCCAAACATTGACATCCACCCCAACAGACCCTGGCAGTTCATCCATCCAATTGTACTGTCCCTTGTCATATATGTAAATTTGTTTCTATCATAAATGTTCTGATGACATATATCTAAAATATATAAACTAATCACCTTTACATCTTTAGTCTGAAAAATGAACCATTGCAAGCTCACCCCACACATCCCTTAAATAACTCATGTTTCCAATCATTTGTTAATCTACCTAAGGTTTTCCCATTCAGAAGACAAGTAAATTTATCAATTTCTGCCATATCTATTCATCCCATTATCCAACCCTGAACTGTTGTTACTATATTGTTCTTCCAGTTTTGAGCATATATAATCCTGGCTACCACTGTCATGAAGAATATGATTTTTGCTATCAATTTCCTCATCAATTACCTATTATTCTTTGAAGAGGTAATCCTATACTCTGGCAGGTCTAAACCCTGTATTCACTGTGACTTATTCCTGACTAGATAAGCACACAGTTGCTTTGCTGTTAGACATGGCATCTTGTGTTGAATTTTTTTTTTTTTTTTGCATTTTTAAAAATATATATTGGAGAATCTTCCTGTGCAATTGTCTGGGAAATCCTTTTACCTATTCACAATTGCTAAGAAAGTGGATTTAGCCTTTATATAATTTTCTGATTAGAGAGCTACACCAGAGACATAAGAAACAGAATGTTTGCAGCATTAAACAGAACAATTCATGTCTGCTTTTATTGGACTCAGATTTTCATAAATGTCCCCCCTCTCCTTGAAGGTGCCAATGCTCCCTCACCCAAATATTCTGGAAGTGAGCAGATCCTCCAGAATACGACAGAAAGCAGTGTTGGGGACTACAGTGCGAGAGGGAGATTGAGGGGGAAATCATATCCTTCCCATTCTCCAGCAGTAGGAATGACTGGTCTGCAATTCCATTCAGGGGATTTAACTACCAACGAAAACTAATATTGGAGCCAGCCATTGTAATTACTTCAGTTACTTATTTAATAGTTATAGTAAGATACAGGGATTGGTGGTAAAGATGGTGGTAAGAAGTATGTCCAGAGGAGGGCGATCAAAATGGTGAAGGATCTGGAAACCATGCCTTATGAGGAGAGATTTAGGGAGCTGGGTGTGTTTAACGTGGAGAAGAGAAGGTTAAGAGGTGACATAATAGCCCTGTTAAAATATTTGAAGGAATGTCATACTGAGGATGGTGCAAGCTTCTTTCTGCTGCTCCAGACTAGAACATGGAACAATGGGTTCACACTACAGGAAAACAGATTCCACCTCAACATTAGGAAGAATGTCCTGACAGTAAATGCTGGTGGACAGTCGAACACACTCGCTCAGAGTAGTGGAGTCTCCTTCTTTGGAGGTCTGGAAGGCCATCTGTTTGGGTTGCTTTGATTGTGTGTTCCTGCATGGCAGGGGGTTGGACTTGATAGCCCTTGAGGTCACTTCCAACTTGATGATTCTGTGACTCCATGATTATGACAGATGGGCACACCTCAGATATATCTTGTTCAATTAGATATTTCCTGTTGTTTTAAAACTCTTGACATGTTGCTTTTATTGAAAGTTACCTGTTGTTATATTTTACTAACATGTAACTTTGATCATTTCACCTTCAATAAAATCCTTAAAAATAGAAAAGTGAACCCAAATTACTCCCTGCACCCCCAGTATTACTCATTATTGACAAAAAGTAAGGAAGTTACCAGGTGCTTCACTGGTTTGTACAAAGAATGTTGTAATGTTGTCGTTATCTCCCTAATAATGTTATGCAGATCTGTATTTTATGAGCTTCTATCCATATTTCTCAACCTAAAACTGATGTTATGCATCCCTCTAGTTCTTAGCAGATGACCAGTTATAAGGAGAGCATGAACCAAAAGTGCAGCTGTACTTGAGGGTATGTTTTTTGGATTGTTTGCATATTAGCTACTGAGAAGACCTGTTAAATGAGTTATTTTGATTATGAAAAAATTAAAGTGGCAGTAAACAATGCAGTACTTTGGGAAGGGAGCCTGACATCTGTTCTGTGAAGAGCTGCCCAGGGAATATGCTGCAATAATATCAGCTTTACAGTCTGCAGTACATTTGGCACAACATTTCTTATTTGACAGTGCAAATTAAGTGTATCGTATAATATTCAATAGCCACCATTACTTCTCAGATCTAGTTGCGGGCCAAAAATATTTCATGGTAGCTTGCAAAGAATATATGCTAATAAATTAGAATAATTTCATTTAGAAGAGGGATGGAGCTGAACTTTGAAAGAGTAGTTAACACTTCTCACATTTTTACTTGGTCACACCCAGAATGTGTGAGCACTCCCTCCTATGTTGCCTCCAGCTGTTATGTGAGTCCCTTCCCAGATGTGTACATTCCCTCTGATGTCACTGGAGATACTTGGATCAGAAAGTCGTAAACACAAGTGAGTCCAAATTTAACTGCAGAAGCACAAGGAAACATATGGCTAACTTGCCAAACTGTTGTGCTTTCAATGACAGATGCTATGGAAAGTATGATTTATTAAAAATAAGAAATTGGCATAAGAGATGTATTCCTGGACAACCACATTTTAAACTGTTTTCTTTCCAAGGACTATTTTATCCTCTTTCTCATTATAAACATAACCATATGAAGATCCTAATGACTTATACTGAGTCAGACAATTGATCTGTCTTTGCCCAGTTTAGTTTTCTTTGAATGGCAGTATCATTCATGGTCTCAAGATATTTTCCTGCTATCAGATTTCCTGTAACTGGAGGTGCTGGGGTGGGGTGTAGACCTTCTGCACATAAAGTATGTTCTCTACTGTTTAGCCTTAGCCCTTTTCCAAGGAAGGAGGACAAAAATGAATGGCTATAGTTCAGCAAACATTAGCTTTGTAGAAGCATACTGTTACTGTAAAATATTCCACCTAAACATGAGGAAGAACTTCCTGACAGTAAGAGCTGCTTGACAGTGGAAGACAATGCCTGGGAGTGTGGTGGACTCACCTTTGGAGGTTTTTAAACAGAGGCTGGATGGCCATCTGTCTGGGGTGCTTTGATTCTGTGTTTCTGCATGGCAGGGGATTGGATTGGATGGCTCTTGAGGTTTCTTCCAACTCTGTGATTCTATAATTCCATGATTTAAGCCAGATCCAAAGGATTACTCTGGGCAAGCCCAGTTTAT
>CM034701.1:45171757-45183255 GCA_020142125.1 Phrynosoma platyrhinos
TTTCTGACGTTTCTCCAGCATCTGTGGCTGGCATCTTCAGAGAAACTTGAAGGCACACTACAATAATAACAACAATGAAATTCATCACACCTCACAAAATCCCAGAATTCCATAGCATCAAGCCATGGCAGTTAAGGCGGTGTCAAACTGCAATAATTCTGCAGTGTAGATGTAGCCATAGAGTTATATGGTAGAGTTGTGACAGACCATATCAGATATAATCTGACATGGCAATCTCTGCTTGTCATTCTCACTGTTTTAACTTAACTGGGCAAGCATGTTCTCCATTCATGAGAAGGGCTGAGGCTGGAGACACAGCAGCTCAGAATGTTCTGAGCACTGCTTCTGACTGGCTCCAGCACATTTCCCAAGATCTTAACAATAAAATACAGAGATATAAAGATAAGTTTTTATAAATATCCTCAGGCATGAGCTATACAGTTTATCCTCAGTGGGGTTTTCCTCTCAATAAAGACTTTTGAGCCCTGTTAAAATGTATTATCCCCCTCCAGAGGACATTCTGTTTTCTTCTTTCTGGAAAAGAATCCTCCATACTGTTCATTTTCCTACAATAGCAAATGAATGAGCAGAAAATTTCTTTTTTAAAAAAGTAAATCTTTGCTATTTTCTCTCTTAGCCATGTTCATTATCTGGGATACACTATGGACAAAAGGTATTGATTGTATTGGTTCAAACTACCCTTCCTTCCTTCCTTCCTTCCTTCCTTCCTTCCTTCCTTCCTTCCTTCCTTCTCCTCCTCCTCCTCTGCAACAGGGCCCAATGCCTCAAACTTTTTTTGTTAGGGCATTCATGATCTGTTGCTGGAAAATCAATTTCCTCCCAAGATCCACTGACCCTTGTTCCCATTTCCAAGCTCCCAAGGATTCCAAAGATCTCAAAAAAGTTGGCTGCCTCTTCGTCTGGAACTATGCCTTCAACATCAACAGCAGCTTCGACATTGAGCTCCTCAACTGTCTCAGCTCTGCCCATCCTCACCTCGATATTGACAACCTCAATATCGAGACTTCGAGGCCGACCACTGTTATGGCTTCCTCAGGTTCCTTGGAACCCTCTTCTGCTGACACTCCAACACTACAGGAAGTTCCCTTTTTTCAGGATAAACCACCTTTGCACAAAGTGAAGTCCCACAGCCACAGGAGAAGGCAATTAGAAAAATCTAAATGGAAGCATAAGACCAAGCCTTCTGACTCAGATACTGCGGCTTCTTCAAATCCGATAGTGGCCTCAACTCTGACAATAACTGTGGCTTCAGCTTTAGAGGCCACCATTGCCTTGCTGCTACCATCCGCGCCACCTGCTGCTCCTCCTCCCGTTATGGTCCCTCTGCCGGACTTGACATTGGGAGTGTTGACCTCAGCTTCATTGAGTGTGCCTCTGCTCCTACCAATCTCACTGCCAATGGTGTCTCCACTGCTTCCGGTTCTGGCCTCGGTACCTTTGTAGATTTTTGCCTCCCCAGTCTGAGCCTATATACTTTCTTTTTCACCTCCGCCATTTCGATCCTAGGCCACTTCACCTTTAAGGTCCCACCACTCACCAACACCATGAGCAGAGCGGATACCTTGGCATCATCTTCGAGGCTCTACTATCAAGGCTCACCATTCACTTCAGCCTCTTACTTGGAGCATTAGCAAGTGATTACTGGAGAGAGAGACCTCCATCATATAGATCTTACTCTCCCTCGTATCGAGATTGATACCATCATAGAGAACTGTATTACCTCTCCATCTCGATATTGAGCTTGCTCTCACTCTTGCTCTCCGCTTTGCTATCATGTATCCGGATCTCAATCTGTCATTAGACCCACTATACCTCCATCACCATTCCTCTGTCCAGAAGAGCGGGAGCACAGAGTGTTGAATTTTATTGGTGTGGTGTGCTTGAAAATCCAGCAGAGCCAGGGAAAAATCCAAACTTCTAAAAGTAGAGCTTTATTGTTTCAAAAGGTAAAAATAAGCAAAGAAAAATACAGTCCATCATAGGATCACATTGTGCTGATGTGATTGAACAAAAGAGTTACAGATCCATGTTTCCAGATGCAGAAGTTACATTATAAAAGCAATATAAGCATATTATAGCCCAAGAATTAACTCCATAGTTAGATCCATTGTGAACACACAAACAGGAAAAAAGCAAGAAATAAAAACAATTCTAGAGAAAAGGATTTATCAGCCCTGCCCTTTCTCCACCTTCTGGGTGTTAACCTTATGTTGATTGGATGTTATGTGTATGATGTTCATTAACCCAGCCCCTTACTGTCCATCATCCACCACGTGGTCTCTTTCCCAGGCCTAACAATGTTTTGGATACTGTTATCTGTTCTTTGCTGCCTTTCCCAGCTAGGAACTTCTGATGTTATGACTCTCTGGCCACCTGGACTGGGTTGTTTTTGTTTACCTAGATGTTGTTCCCATGAGGAAAATTTCAGACACACATCTCTACATTTCACCTTTGACTGTATAACCCATCTATATTCTAACACAGAGTTCCCTCTCCACCTCTGTGCACTACTGCCATGGTATCGAGACCACCCCCTTCCCCACTTTGATCCTTAACATTGACAATGATTGTGCCACTTACAACATCAGTAACAACACCCATTCTTTCTATCATTCTCATTATATCCTCTACCACAACCACGTCTGGTCCACCGGTTCCCGTCACAACTCAAATCATTCAACTTGTCACTCCTGCTGCACCTCAACAGTCTACAGAAGAATCAGCATATCATACTGAGACTTCACCCTCCTCTCCCTCCACCTTGAGAGCCTCCTGAAGAGGCGATAGAAGATACTGGACCTCAGTCTCCTATGGAAGACATCCAGCTGTTTGCTGATGTCATCACTAGAATGTCCAGAGCCCTGGGCCTCCATGTTGATGCTCCTCCTAAATCAGCCCAAGAGCCAGTATTTCAGATTGTTGATAACAAGGCAGTGCTTCCATCTGTCCTACTTTTCCTCACATCTCTCTGATATAATGCATCTCTCATGGACTAAGCCTGCTTCTGTTCCACCTGCTTCAAAGTGTCTAGAGCAGGGGTCAGCAACCTACGGCCTGTGGGCCGGGTCTGGCCCCCCGGGGCCTTTGGAATGGCCCCTGCCGACGGCCGCTGCCACTGAGCGCACTGCCACCTCACAGCCACCGCGCGTGTTGCGGCCACCATTTTGTTTTCCAAAAGCATGCGCAAATGAGTCATGGCCACCATTTTGAAAAACAAAATGGCGGCCGCAATGTGCGCGGTGGCAGTGGCGGCGGCGGCAGGGGTGGTGGTTGGTGGGGCCACCATTCACCCCCACCACCATCGGCCCGCAGAAGACCTGGGGATTCCCGGCCCGGCCCCAGGTAAGGGGAACTTGCCGACCCCTGGTCTAGAGAGACTGTATAAGGCAGGGGTAGGCAACCTAAGGCCCGGGGGCTGGATGCAGCCCCTGAGGCCTTTGGACCGGCCCCAGGCCGGCCCCTTGCCGCTGCCGCTGTCCGCCATGATGATATTGATTATTGTTGTTATTACTTGTTCTTGGGGTTTTCTTGGCAAAATCTCCATAGGGGTTTTGCCATGGCTTTTCTGGGGCTGAGAGAGTGTGCATGCATATTTTTAAATTTTTAATTTTTAAAAAATATTTTTATTATTTATTTATTTATTTATTTATGGTGCTTCGGCCCCCCAATTGTCTGAGGAACAGCAACCCGGCCCCTGGCTCAAAAAGGTTGCCTACCCCTGGTATAAGGTGTAGCCTGACACTGCCGCATTCTTCTTTACCCATTTGACTCCCAACTCCTTGATGTTTGAATCCACTTCCAAAACTTCTGACAAGACACATTCTGCTCCACTAGATAAGGAAGGCCACCGTTTGGACATCTTTGGTAGACAATTTCATTCTTCAGCAGCGCTTTCTGCCAAAGTTGGCAACATTCAGACTTGCATGGGTGCCCCCAGAAATTCTTATGGGACAAGATGGCTTCCTTCATTCCCAGCCTACCAGAAGAACAAAAAATGGCTGCTCTAGACTTCTATGGTGACGCACTCTCCCTGGTACATCAACAGATCCATTCAGCTCAGCACTCTGTGGACTGTGCAACTAAAGTCATCTCTGGTGCTGTGACACTCTGCCGTTATGCATGGCTCAAATCCACTGACTTGACTGATGAAGCGTGCAGGCAGATTGAAGATTTACCATTCGAAGGTGAAGGTCTCTTTGTCGCCAAGACAGATTAATCTTTGGATCACTTATGCAAAGCATGCCTTACAGGAAGGAGTTGGACCTCACAGGTCACAAGCAGCAATATCATCCTTATTGCCAACAACAGCATTCCAGGGCTGCTTCCTCCACTTACTCTAGACCTTGCTCCTCAGGCTCATCTCAATTCAGAGGATCCTCTCAACCATCCAGCTCTTATGCCAGACAACCTCCCAGGTCTCAATGTTATCAACAAGGCTAACAACAATAACAACAACAGTCATCGAAAAACTCTTCCTCCTCTAAGTCCCGATTTTGATGCATCCACAAGGATGACACCTATATCTCTGTCAATCTCACCACCGCCAACTCACCTCTGAACCCTCAAACTCTGCTGTTTCTACAACATCCGGCGGCAAATCACCACAGACATCTGGGTCCTTGCCATCATCCTTTTGGGCTATGCCATAGAGCTTTCAAGTACTCCACTTTTTGGCATCTTTTGCTCTACTCCCTCCTCACCTCCTCTACAAGAGGAGATCACCTCCCTTCTCAACAAAGGTGACACCCAGTGCATTCTGGATGGATGCAGGGCTATTTCTCCAAGTGTTTCACAGTACCAAAGAAATATGGTGGCCTCGGTCCCATTCTGGACCTCAGAGGTGTGAATTGTTACATCACTCCATCCAAGTTCAAGATGGTGACACTGCAATCCATTGTCCCCTTCCTCCACCATGGAGACTGGTTTGCATCAATCAACCTGACAGATGCCTATTTTCACATCGCTACTCGACCCCAACATTGCAATATGTGCCCCTCGACTCCGTGAATATGCAAAACCGCAGACTTCAAGTCCGTGAGAACGGAGGGGCAATTGTAACATTTTTTCCTTTCTCTAGTGTTTGGTCTTTCACTTATAAAGACACTGTCCTAAATATTTAATATGTTCAGTGCTAATAATCCATGCACTATAGATATGGTGCATTGATATTTAGCAAAAAACTGAAATATACTTTAGTTTCAAAGAGAAAAAAAGAGGGATTGAAGGATGGGACAGGGCAAATATATATGATGTTGTTAGTCTGAAATTCAGAAATAGAAAAAATTCCAGTTCTGTCTTCCCTGCTCATTCATATCTTAAATTAACATGAAAATTGATCAATAAAATTGTTCTAATGATACAACAATGCTTTCTGGCCTCACTACCTTGCTTTGCATATCAGTGTTTAATGTTCTTCTTGATAGGGAAATTTTACCCCGGAACAATACTGGTGCAAATTTTACTGGTGAGATGAGAACACAAGCTATACATCTCTCAGTTTTGTGGTATTTTTTTTTAAAAAATAAATCTACCATTTGGCCAACAGGAATGAGTGCAGAAGAGCCAAAGGTTTTTACATTTCCCCTTAACATCTGGGTATAGCCGTGTATTTTTACTCCAAGCACAATAAAACAATCCTACTTGCTGGTGGTATATGACATAATGACCCAAATATGTTTTTAAAAAATCATTTATTGCTGTACATAAACAGCTAAGTTAGCACTAGGGATGATAAAATAACAGTGGTAATTCTTCCTTAAGCTGAGAACCATTGGTGGCCTATTAGGATTCCAGATGTGGCCGTATGTGCTTTCCCATTTATTTTCCAATGTCTAGTGCTTGGACCTTTGGTATCTTGGCTGTGGTTGTCAGGCATGTTGGCTTTTCAGCTTGAGGTCTTCCTGGAGCAACACACTGGCCTAGCTAATAGCTATAAAGCAGCTTATTGTCTTGGGCCTAGTTTGTTAGGAAAAGTCGGAGAGAGGGCAGCCTTTTGTCAAAGGTCAAACACCAGCTTGACCATGTTTTTTTGCATGAAGTAGGGGGGAAGGCAAATCTGCAAAATAAAGGTGATTTTTGAATTGGATAAAAAGTAAGAGGCCAGTATCCATGGATCTTTAAAATCATAGTCTGGAAAAAACTACTTTTTACTGTTACAATTCCCAGAACCTCACAGCTAACATTGACGCTAGTTATATTGGCTGAAAAAGAAAATAGTTGTAATCCAAAAATAGTAGTTGCTAAACACTGTTTAAGATTATTAGCTCTACAACTGTAATCATTTTTACTCAGCATTAAATCTTCCTGAGATTGATTAGATTTACTCCTGAGTAAGTCTGCTAGAACTGTAGCCACAGTGTCCTAAGCATCAAAACAACAACATTCTGCATTTTTCCTAAGTGGGGCCCAAGGCAGTTCATAAATGAATTACGACAAGGTTCATGAATTTAAAATTAGTAGTAATTTTTTTTAAACTCCATTAAATGAGACACCATATTAAAGCAACACTTTAACATAACATAAAATCATTTAAAATCACGATAAAAACAATAAAAAAACACAGCTCACACACCCCACAATACATTCTACACATGTTCCTTGTAAGTACTTTACAACGAAAACAATGGTTTAGTAGAAATATTTGTACCATTAGTTGACAGAGAAATAAAGAAGGGCAATTGAGAATAGAAAATCAGTTCTTTTAAAGCAGATATCACGTGCTGTAAACTTCCATCCTCTGTTTAATAGAGGACAATTAGTTTTCTGAAGTCCTCATATAAAAAGTTTAGCATGCTAGCCTAGTTCATTAAACAGATGTGACAAATATAATTCCAGCTAATATGCAATCTTTAATTCATTTGAGAGTCAATTTTCACTTGGATATTCCCAGTGAAACTATTGGGCCCACCCATGTAAGTACTCACCAGAGGAATAAAGGAATTCCATTCCAGTACTCTTTAGTGAAACACAGTTAATAGTGTCATTCAGGATGAGTAATGATTTCAGTAACAGCAGTGACATAAGGAACCTAAACAGTTATTTAAGCATATATCTTCCTTAGTGAATTGGATGATCACTGAAAGCACATTTTAAATAAGTTGGGGGTGTCAATCTTTCAATACCTTTGCAGTTTGTTAGTGCTGAACTTGAGATAGACCCCTGCCTTTGAGTACCATCAAACTTCTTTTTACTGTTGTGATATTTTTCTATTGACGACAGTCTTTGGTGTATCCATATGGACTGTTGAAAGATGCATGCTTACCTATTTATTTTCCCTTTTCATTTTATATCAAAATGAAAAGGGAAAAGAAATGGCTGTGTGAACTTACTTAAAGGACTTAACCGTATATACTTGACTATAGGTTGATCTCTTGAGGGCAGGTTTGGGGGCCAAAATGATGGATTTTGATATGAACCGTGGGTAAGTCAAGAGTAAGACTTAGGGTCATGTAACAAAGGATCTAAAACAGGGGTAGGCAACCTTTCCCCTTTAAGGGCCAAGGGACTTCAGCTTCCAGAATCCCAGGAGCTATTGGCCAACGTGGGACTATTGGCCAACATGGCTGAGGCTTCTGGGAGCTGAAGTCCCTCGGCCCTTAAAGGGGAAAGGTTGCTTATGCCTGATCTAAAGGATGAAGCAAAGGAAAACAATGCCAAATAACTTACAAAATTGCAGTAGGCATGATTGTATTCACACTGAAGGATGGTTGGATGAGAGAATAGAGGAAGGTTAGTGCTTCCACAACAGATTACACTCTTGCGTTTCACCAGAGGATGGTTTCTATTTTTATGAGTGTTAAGGTCCAATACTTACATTGACCCATGGAAAAATCGACTCAGATTTTTTTTATAGCCAGATGCTCTGATCCATATAAACAAATCAATTCTAACAGTTTTAATCTCCATCAGGAGCTGGTTTTTCATAAGGTTAACAGCTCTTAATTGCCCATTCAAGACTAAGCCACCCTCAAATCTTTTACAGTACTGCTTACATTTCTGCTCTTACTTGTATTAATTCTATATGTGAAAGACTAAAATGAGACTCTGCTCAATGGACAAGGAGAAGGCTTAATTTTTATAGCTTCACAGAAAGAAAAGTAACTAAGGAGGGATAGTGAAGCCGCACACCTTTTTATCTGCTCCATTTTTCACCCCTTTACCACCATTGTCTAGCTTAGTCCACATGGAAATCAAGGGGTAAAATCAAGAGGCACAATCCTGTCCCCTCTTCACGCAACGTATTCTAAAAAGAGCACAAAAAACAGAATTAATGTTTCCTGAATAGTTCAAACATATTCTGGTTTTGTGAGAATATAGTATTATTGTAGGGTCACCATAGTATGAAAAGCAAAAAAGAGGGCACATTAACTGACTCACTATTTCAGACTACTAATCACAATGATAGGTCTCACTTTAAATATCCTATAAGTTCTGGGCAGTTGCAAGAGGAGCTACTTCTCAGCTGAGAGTCCAACAGACAAGATGGACCTCCTTTATGGCTGGGCACTGTTCTAGCAATGGCAGTCAGGTGCTTGTCTCCTTTCCATCATCTCCCTTCCTCTTGTGCCTTCCTCTCAGGAAGCTGCTCCAACCAATCTGGAAGTGGATAAGTCATTCAGTAACTCCCATGGAGCTGAAGCTGGCTGTTTTGGGGGCTTCCATTGTCCTGCTTTAACTTGACATGTCCCATGCAATTCCTCTGAGCTCTGCTGCCTGATTGTCTACTTCTTCCAGTCCAGACCTTGTAAGAAAACCCAGATGTTTGAAAAATTTTATTAGACAAAATATTTAGCTCTAAAAAGATGACATGTCTGAGAAACTGGGGAGTTGGGATTTTAGCTCTGAAAAAGGGGACATGTCCTGGGAAAAGTAGTCTGTGTGGTAATCCTAATTACTGACAGAAATAAACATCCATAAAATAATGACCACTGAAGAAATACATAAATTCAATCTAGACAATGAGGAAATAGAAACAGTCAGAGAATTCCCATACCTAGGATCAAACACTAACCAGAGTGGTGACTGTAGTCAGGAAATAAGAAGACTAAGGGGCTATGCAGACCGGCCTAAAGGGCCAGCCTGGGGGTGGAGTAGGTGGCGGGGCAGCTGCACGCTGGCTGGCCCAACTCAAACCTGATGCCGTCCTGATGCAGTGCACCTGTCCACATGGCGCACAGCGTCAGGACACCCTCCTGGCGGAGCTTGTACACATGCTGCACCAAAAGGGCGCAGAAGAGCTGCAGTGCCGACTCTTAGGGTGACCTTTCCGCCCCTAAAAGGAGCAGCATTTTCCCGTTCTTTTGGGTGGCAAAAGGGAGGGTCAGAGCTACAGCATGCAGTTGCTGCGGCCCCAATCTGCTGCTCCTTTAGGTGGGTCTGTAAAGGCCCTAAGTATGGGTAGGGCAGCTATGAAGGAATTAGAAAAGATCCAGAAACACAAAGATATACAACTGAGTACTATAGTCAGAATTGTCCAGGCCATTGTATTCCCCATCATGTGTGGATGCAAGAGCTGGACAGTAAAGGAAGCAGATGGAAAGGAAATCAATGCATGCAAGATGTGGTGCTGGAGAAAAGTGCTTAGGATACCATGGACAACTAAAAAGACAAACAGTTGGGTCCTTGAACAGATCAGACAAGAACTCTCCTTGGAAGCCAAGATGATCATACTGAGGCTGTCATACTTTGGCCACATAATGAGAAAGCATGCATAACTAGAAAAACAATAATGCTGGGCAAAGGTAGAGGTAGAAGAAGGAGGAGAAGACTGCAAGCAAGATGGATGGAGTCAGTCAGGGGAGTCACAGGCATGGGTTTCCATGGCCTGAGCAGAGCAGCGGAGGATAGGGAGTCTTGGCAGTGTCTCATCCACAGGGTCACCATGAGTTGGAGTCGACACAAGGGCAGCTAACAACAAATAAAAAATGAACAGTCAGTCATGTTTCCACCAGAGGTATTGCAAGATTCCCTTTTTTCACCATGGAACCTGCAATTATCCTGAATGTTTTTGAATATGAGAAACATTACTACATACAGTCAGCCCTTGGTATCCATGGCTTGCCGTGGACAGCAAGCCCATGTCAAACATGTATGGATGGAAAGCCCACATTGTCCCCAATGTGGGTGAATGCACGTTGCTGTGCCACCATTCGGGACAGCCCCCATTGTTCTCAATGGGGATGTGTGCACGTGGCTGCTCAACCATTAGGGCCGCACCAGCACTGGGGACAACAGAGGCTGTCCCTAATGGTGGCACAGCCACATGTACTGATATCATTAGTAGCAACCTTTTACTAAAATTCCCTGAATACAGAAGCATATATAAATACTACTTCTAAGTGAATATGAGAAACATACTGATGACTTGGAGTGTGCTGGCCTCTGAGTAGGTCATACAGGACCCAAATGTTCCTCCAAGATTTTCCCCCAAACTGAAAGCATTCCTGTTATTTCAGCCACAAAACTTGCTTCTATTCAGGTTTTCTGGCTTGGACATCCCTCTTAATGATGCGGTATACAACAAAGCCCTCAACCCATCTCCCCACTGCTGTAAATGGAGACCCTGGAGGACTGGACCCAATTATAAATGATGTTATTATTCACCCCAAAGTATAAATGAGTTACTGGCAGGATGTTTGTCACCCAATAATGAATGTTATATTGAGGAAGCTCAATGGCCAAGGCCTTGTTTTTTTATACCGGGATGGCCTTTTCTTGATATTGTGTCAATTTTATACCCTCCAACATTTCACAGACAAAAACTGTGTCAATTTCATACCCTCCAACATTTCACAGGCCAAAAAAACCTGGCAGGAAAGGCAGAGTTATAACACCATAATCTTTCAACCTGTTACCATTTGCCCCGTCTGTTTGTTCCCTGACCCAGAGCACCCACTTGATTAACATATAATACCTTTCGCTATTCCCCATGTCCATCTTCCCAATAATTCACCAGGTCATCATAGTGTTATAACGTTATGTCAGCATGCTGTCATATCATCATATTACCATGACAGAACCAGGCATGATTCTGACACTCTGCCTACTTGAAGTGTTCAAGCTCCTTGTAGGCCTTCAGTTGCATGTGTGCAGTGGTGTCACAACAGTTGGCATCACCCGGTGAGATAATTCATAGTGTCACCCCCATGGACCTACTCCCATATCACACCATACAGAATCCTTATGTAATTTTTTTTTTGTATTAATGTTACTTATAAATTGTAATTCACACTTATTACTGAATGTATTGGTAATAGTTGTGACATAAACAAGTACCAATATTAATTTTCAGGTCTCTTGGAGCCTCAGCATAAAAATTACTACATCTAAAGCTAAAAAATTGGATTTTTTTTCTCAGTTGTAATCTCTTGTGGAACCCCTAGTGATTGCTCATGGAACCCTAGGGTCCCAGGGATCCCTGACTGAAAGATTCTGACATAGGACGTTATCCCACGGGGCCAAAAGCAGCAAGAATCCAC
>CM034701.1:45183355-45198279 GCA_020142125.1 Phrynosoma platyrhinos
GGAGCTGAAGTCCCTCAGCCCTTAAAGGGGATAGGTTGCCTACTCCTGCATTAAATCGTCCATACTTTCAGTATGACATGACAGTTGCAATCAAATTCAGTCCCACTGTTATAGTTTAAAGCTAAAATACATACTATGCCAAATCTGTAGTGAGCCATTGAGGATCCCTATCTGTTTTACACTAAAATATGCATGTGTGGCCCAGTCTGGTGTAATAAAGATTGGAGGGACGTTTAACACACTGCACAATTGGGGGCTACAGTGCACGCATTGTTTAATGTGAAAAAAATAGGGATTTTAAACTACAGGTAACATATTTAACATAGTTCGTAGCTCAACCCTTTCTTTGTCTGGATTATGCCTAACATGTGAAGTGTCTATAAACGTTTCTCAATGACACTGCTGGAAGATATGTTTGCACAAACCCATCCTTGTTTAAGAGCTACCCATTTACCACCAGTTCTCCTTCAAGCCAGTGAATGTCAGGAGGACAACTTAAGCAGTTAGAGATGTACTGTTGTCATGTGGAAACCTGGGCTCCCAGTGGAGAGACTGGGTTATAAGAATAGAAAAGAATCCACTGCATTCGATTTTCTAGGGATGGTTGGCTTGGAGCTTTAATCCATGACAGTTTGATAGTGAGAGCATCGTTTTTGGCCTTTCTCCCTGATATATTTAAATAGCATGGATCTGGGAATCATTCCCACATTGAGAATCATGCAGAGAGCGTTTCAGATTAAGTTTCCATTTCAAAACAGTAGAATGTAGCCCTGTATATATTTAACAGTAAGATTATGATTAATTTCAAGAGAATTTGAGTAAGAGTTAATGCCTGATCCTTTTAATAACTCACAGCGCACTGGAATCCTCCCCCCTTTTCTTTCTTTCTTTCCACGAAACACTTAATTGCATTATTGGAATCTAAAACATACATGCTAATACACCACACAGTTAGAATGCAGGCTCATTTGTAATAGGCTGTGCTGAAGAAGAGGAGAAATGGTTTGCCTGTTTTCCCCTTATGTTTTGTCTACATAGAAATTATTTGAATGTATCAATGCAGGAAGAATGAACAATACTGGAAATGGAGGAGAAAGATGTGTTGGATGTCGAACAGAAAGGCATAATCTGTGTACTTGTAAGCAGTCCCCTGAACCATTTTGTCCTTCAGATTTTCTCATGGGTTGATCTGGGCTGGTTGTTTACCTTTCATCTGAGTGCAGTTTAGTGGCTAAGAGTCCAAACTATGGATAAAGAAATCTCTACTTCAAATCTTATATTTATACAGTGAGTACAAATTCATTCAGTGGCCTTAACAACCTACTCTCTCTTACCTTCTGTCCCACTGCTGCTTGTGAATATTATACTGGTCCATCATACAGAGTTGTTGTAAGGATTGCAAGGCAGTGTATTTGAAGAACCTAAGAACTGTGGGCAGTTGTGAAATTTTATGTTTAAGAATCTTGCAGTTTTAGGAGGGGGCAGTTTTCTCTCCCCACTATAGCCCCTCCTCATGTATTATCAAACTGGTTTCATAAGGCTGAGAATCCTACTTTAAGCCAATTATGGAAGGGGATCAGGAAAAGATCTGTTGTGATCACTATGTATTTTCTATACATAGATGATGATGGTGAATATATCATGCAGATCCTTTGACATGGATGAACATTTCATTCTGGAATCAGTTTTTCACCTGTATATGCCATAAACAGCTCTCTAAATTACATTAGGCAAAGGTAAAGGTTTCCCCTTGACATGATTGTCAAGTCGTGTCTGACAGTAAGGGGTAGTGCCCATCTCCATTATTAAGCCAAGAGAGCCAGCGTTGTCAAAGACAACTCCGTGATCGTGTGGCCAGCATGATTGCACAGAATGCTGTTTACCTTGTGATCATCAAAGTCAGCGTCTTAACCGCTGAGCCATCACGTCACTGGAATTATATTTAACTGCCTTCGTATCGATTACCTGTATTTAAAATGAATGCTAAGCTAAGGATGATTCAAAATTTGTAGCTGATATAAGACCTGACTCTAAATCCAATTGTTACTCCCAATTATAGTAGACCTTACACACGTATTGAATTACCAGTGATTTGGTGGGTCTACTTTAGTTGGGTGTAAGCCCTGGAGCCAAATGGTTTGTTTACAGAACTGAAATTCCAATAGAGCAAAATTGGAATGCAAAGTATATAAAAGTATGTAAAGAGCTATCTCAATATAAGGCAGTTTTCTATATTCTGTATTTCTTTACTGTTTATAATATTAATTGGCTAGGATACTATTTTTTTTATAAAATTCCACTTGGATTTCATCATCCATAGCAGCTAATAAAGCAAATAAAATACCTAAAGGTGTTGATATTTTTTATTTATTATAACAGCCTGAATATTGATTGTGAAATATCAAACATTTAGTACTATGACTCACTTTACAGAAATGCCATTTAACTTTTTAAAACAAAAAAAAAATGGATTGCCAACTTTGAATTCTTTTATAGTTTCTAATCTTCAGCTCCTGTGTGCATGCTATCCTTTAAAAATGTGAATCATTCCAAGAACCAGTGTTGTTTTTCCTCCAGAATTAATGTTGAAAGTAGGTATTCAATCACTAGTTTGCAAAGTTGAGCTAGTGCATAATTTAAAAAGCAATTGTCCATATGTAATATATAATGCCCATATGAAAAAAGCCTACCAAATTTTAGGCATAAAATATAATTTCCTTAGTTCAGATATTCTATAAGTAAGTGTTGTGTAATTGTGTCTTGAAAGGCAAATTGGCATTTAGAAAAGCCTATAGGTATACCAATAGATGATTATGTTTCTAGATATTTTATATACATACAGTAGAATTTCTGATGCTACAATAAATTAAGAAGTTGGATGCTTTTCATATGCTATCCTATTTCAGTAACACAGAACAACCTTGAACCACACTAGAGCAATAATTACCTAACCTAAATCAGAGACATGCCCAGCCAAACAGCTGTTTTTAGTTTGTTAGGAGATCCATTTGATTTACTCTCTTGGTCAATTTTCATTACTGTATAAGACAAAACTTCAGTTTAGTTTTTAACCCTGAATTCCCAGTCTTGTTTGTAGGCTGCTATAAAATTGCATGCTTCAACTGTCAGAGCCATTCAGCATGCTAGAGAGCTACTGTTGTGTTTTGTATGACCTTTGGTTTTTAGAAGAGAAACATTTAAGATACCAGCTGTATAGGCAAAACCAAGCCTTGAGCTCTGTATTACCACAAAGGAGGACAAAACACCATGAAATTTAGGACATTCAAGAAAAATGTAGGACACTACAAAATAAAGCTAAAAGCACTCAGAAATCCATGCTCATTAGTCATGCTCAAAATGAAGGCCATTTTGGAATTCCTCCTAGACACAAGATTGAAATATAGGACAGGGGTAGGCAACCTTTCCCCTTTAAGGGCCGAGGGACTTCAGCTCCCAGAAGCCTCAGCCATGTTGGTCAATAGTCCCATGTTGGCCAATAGCTCCTGGGATTCTGGGAGCTGAAGTCCCTCGGCCCTTAAAGGGGAAAGGTTGCCTACCCCTGATATAGGACATGTCCTGGAAAAGGAGGAAGCTTGGTTACTCTGAACTGAAGTGACTCCATGGTATTGAATGAGAACCATTGTCTTCATTTTATCTGTTTGGAAATGTATAACTTAACCAATAACAAATATCAAATGATGGACAAAAAAAATAAGGGGAAATGACCATAAAAATATAATGAAAATAATAAAGAATCACCACCAAGAACAGCAGCAGCAGCCACAGTTTTGAGCTGGCACCAAAAATTATTGCTAGGATGGTGACAATTACACCTCTATGCAAAAGGTACTCCACAGATAGGGGACTGCTTTGTCACATAATGAGTATGAAGGGAGAAGCCCCAATCCTGCAGACAGATCCAGACATACTGCAAACAGAGCCAGACATCTACATACGCAGATGCACATCTTAATATTTGAGTCCCAAGCAATTCAGAACTTCAGCAATAAGTGCCAATAACTCTAATTAGACCCAGAAGCAACTTATCTCCCTTAGAACTGGTGTAATATGATATTATTCAGCCATACCCATTAATGTTCTCGCTGCCTCATTCTGCAATAGTTGAAACATAACCACATAAGAAGAAAACTGTTGCACCAGGCTAATAAGCCTTGCCAAATCCAGCATCCTGTTCAGTGGCCAATCAGTTACCCTTGGGGATTCTACCAACAAGACATAAGTGCAGCTGCATCACCTGCATCTAGAGTAGGATCCATTTTGCCTGGGAACTATTGTACTTTGGTTTGCTTTCAAGGGCAGCTTCACATATAATGCATTCAAACACATAGCCATGATAGTCTAGAAAATCAGTATGCAAAGGGATCTTGCAGCACCTTTGAGACACTGAAAGGTAGAAGTTGGTAGCATGAGCTTTTGTAGACTTGAACCTACTTCCTCTGATGCATTTGGATCTGAGGAAGTACATTCAAGTCTATGAAAGCTCATGTTACCAACTTCTATCCTTCAGTTAGACTCAAAGGTGCTGCAAGATCCCTTTGCATATCATATATTGTATTAGTAATAAACTGAAAGCCTGACGTTTATCTACTCTTGTGATCTTCATTAGCTGCATGATGATGTTTCCAATTGCACAGACTCTGAACTGCCCTTTAATAGAGGATGACATCCTATTCCCTCATATATGCCCTTTGACATATCTAGTAAAAGAAACATATGGGATGACATCATCATGTTCAGCATTTCCTTGCCCTCTAAGTGACATTGGCAGCCAGTAAATTGGTGACATTACAAATTGCATCAGGTGTGTAAGCTTTGTTGGTAGTAAATGATGCATGAGGTGATCTACCCGAGTGGTTCTTAAGCTATCTGATGTGGGGAACCAGCAGGATCACCCCCCCACCCCCCCCACCCCCCGGTGTGTCAGCAACCAGCAGCATATTTCTGCCTATTGACTACAATTGTTGTTTTCTTTAATGGAAGCTTTCCAGATAGTGGTAGACAATGGCTTACCACTTCTTTTTGCTGCGGTTCTTTAGGGAAGATGCAGGTCCAGCATGGTTTCCCTCAGTGTTTGGGGCGTGTGTCATCTAAATGCTACACCCTGAAACATGACCAGAAACCATGCTTTTTGGCCTGTCTATTTTGGGCCAAAGACACTTTGGGCTGAATTTAGAAAGTGACATGTGCTTGTAGGGTATGTGTTGTGCACACAGTACAAAGAATTCACCATTGTGTAATGGACAGATTCAGCAGCAAATTAAGGAAGTGAAGGACTGTTAAGCATAAAGATTTGCAGACTGCCAGAAATAGTGCAAACTGAGTCCACTTTAACTGTCCAGGCTCAGTGCTAGGGAATCATGGGAACTGTATTTTTTTCTGAGACATAAAGCCTTCTCTGTCAGAGAGCTCTGGTGCCACAATAAACTACAGTTCCCATGATTCCCTAGCACTGAGTCAGGGCAGTTAAAGTGGCCTCAATTTGTACTATTTCTGGCAGTCTACAAAGGCCCTTAGTTAGCCACGGCAGAAGCACTGTCACACAACCAGTGACATTGTGCATTCAGGACTCAATGTCAGATGTAGTGCATAGTGCAACCCACAACATTGTGTGACATCCATAGCCAGCTCAACATACTGTGCATAGACAGGTGCACACAGTGCAACAGGTGCAATTTGGCTGTTGTGCAACTCAAGCATATGTCTGTATATATTACCCTATGTTGCTATTCTGCATGGGGCTTACATAGCATTTTGATGGTATATGTTGGCGTGCAGTTCTTTGCTCCACTAAAGGCTTATTTATTGAGGTTTGCTTGTATTATTTCTTCTAATTATTATTTCAGTAACTATATAGAGGGGTCCTTGTTGAGATGCAGATAGACTTTAAATTTCCTGGTCTCTGCAAATCTCCCAATATCCACATGGCCAGAAGGAGGAGGGGCCAGCCTTCAGAAGATACCCTCCCCTTACTATCTTAACTAGGGACAGAAACATCAAAATGCAGGCATCTGACTAACATCTCCAACAATATATTAATAACAATATTAATATCAGTGTCTTGCCCCTTCATTGTACCTAGAGACCCATCAGTTCAAAACGATCCATATGTAGAGTGTGTGTGTGTGTGTGTGTGTGTATTAAGTGATAACTTAAGTAACCAAGATGAAATAGGTGACTTTAAGAAACAACTTTGGTTGAATTAATGTATACCATTAAAATGAAAATGTAATTATTTGTCCTAAATTTGTATTTCTGGGAGCTTACTGCCAGATCATATTAAATAAATGTATTACTTCCACTTTCATTTAACTATTGGGTTATACTATGACAAATCTGTTTTATATCCTCGATCAACAGATGATTGTATTTGGTAATAATTTATCAAGAATAAAATCTGTTTTTGAAACTAATCGCCTCATGTTAGGTCTGCCCTTTTTCAAACCCACCATCTGATATTCATTTTGCCAGCAAGACAAACATACTGATGAAAATGCATATACTACAGCATATGGATTGTGGAGTGAAACCTCTTCTAACCACCGCCCCTGGCCCTTGAACATTTTATATTTTTTGTGACATATTGGGCAAAATTTTCATATTGAATGAAGGAAAATTAATTTTGCATACTTTCTTAAACAATTATGAAACCAGAATTATGCAGCTCTGATTAGTTTTATATCTTAAAAAGCCTTGCAGTCCACTTCCAGGATGTTAAATCTGAGTAACAAAATTATTGTCCTTTCTAACCTCAACCAGAGATTTTCTCTGTTGCTCAAAGAAAAATCACCAGTTACAAGATTATTTTTGTATAGTGAACACTGCAATCACTGTGAGGCATGTACTGTGCTCCTCAACATATTATAGTATTATAGAATCCTGAAAGGAGTGTGCACACATTTGTGATTTCTGTATTCCTGTATTCCCTCCAATATTTACTTTTCAGAAGTGACCCATATCAGAAGGTATATTAAGCATTAAATCACCTTCTCAAATTGAGAAAACATTTTTGAGATTAGGCATGAGTATTTCTGAAAAGAAACATGCTTTTTCCTGAAGAAAACACAGTACTTCCATGGAAGAGATACTATCTCTCACCAGGTCCAAGTCACAGACTGGTCTACATACAGTAGACTATATACTTAGAGTATGGATTGATTAATTAATCTATTTATTTATTCAATTTATATCCTATCTATCTCCTACCAAGGGACCCATAGTGGTTTACAAAATTTGAAATAGAAGTTGGCTAAAAAGTACATTACAGAAGTTCAAAAACATTTAAACAATTCTATTAAACACAGATAAAAGTTTAAAATACATTTAAAACGTGATTAAAAACAAAGAAGATAAAAACACAACTATCACTGTTCCACCAATTTTAAAAAATATTGCATTATTTGATTTTAATTCACCTTGGCACATCCTTTCTGTGGTAGTGAGATGTACCTCAGTGAGATAAGATACTGTGCTGATGGTAGCATTGCTGCTGATAGGGTCTCCCAAATAAGAGAGTCTTTTCCTGCCTAAAGGATATAGCACTGTGCAGAAGAATGCAAAGGTAAATTGCTCCTGAATGCCTTTTACCTCAAAGGCTATATGATGAGACAGTCCAAAATGAATCAAGAGATAGCGCTGGATGATGAGATTCCCAAGTCAGAAGGTGCACAACCAGCTATTGGGAAAGAGTAGAGGGAGAGCTATGAAGAGATAATATATCACTCTCAAATGTAAAGACATGGAAGTAAATACCAAAGTTAGAATCATCCATCCCATAGCATTTTCAATTTCTGTGTATGGTTGTGAAAGCTAAATGGTGAAGAAAGCTCATAGGAAAAAAATCAATTCATTTTTAATGTGGTGTTCTGGCAGTACTGCAGCCACAAGGCTGTGAGTTTGATCCCAGACAGGGCTTCAAGGTCCACTCAGCCTGCCATCCTTTCATAGGTCGGTAAAATGAGTATCCCTTTTGTTTGAAGGCAATTGACTTACACACTGTAAACTGCTTAAGGAGTGCTAGTTCACTGATAAGCAGTATAGAAATGTACTTGCTATTGTACTGCTATTGGTGCTAAAGGAGAGTTCTACAGTTACCATGGATTGGAAAATTGACCAATAATTGGATCCTATAGCAAATCAAGCCTTAAGTCTTCCATGAAGTCAAAATAACTAAACTGAAACTATCATGCCTTGGGCATATGATGAGATAACATGACTCACTAGAAAAGACATTAATGTTTGGTAAAGATGAAGATAGTAGGAAAAGAGAAAGACTACTACATTTCAGCTGGATAGACTCAGTCAAGGAAATCATTGCCCCAAATTTGCAAAACTTTAGCAGGACTGTTAATAACAGGATCTCTTGGACATCTCTTATTCATAGGGTCACCATCAATCATAGTTGCTTTGATGACAAATTACTACAACAATAAAAATATTTTTAAATATTATAATCTGCTTTGCTCTGATGGAAAACTATGTTCAAAAAGCGATTAATGCTTTTTTAAGAGGCAAGAGAGTGAGTAATTGTGAGATCACTGCTAAAGAAACCAAGCCTGTAGCCTATGTATTCTCACAACTATTAGCTGGTCAGAAATACCACCTTCTTAGGTCAAGGTGAGTTACCATATCACTCCACTCATTCATAGATAATAAAACAAAAAAATATTATTTGGATTCATTTCAGTCTGGTTTTAGGATAGCTTAGGCACAGAAAATTCCACTGGAGATAGATGATCTAGATCAGAAGGGCAGTAAAACCCTGCTAATATTCGTGCATCAATTTGTATCTTTCCATATCATCAACAATGCCATCCTTCTGACTAGAATATCTGGGTTGTGAACTGGGAATGCTGTTCTTCAGTGTTTTTACTTTTACTTGAGTAGTTAATTCCAAATGGTAATGCTAGGACATTATCTTTATGGTATTTATGATATGTTGAGGTTCCCAACAAGTATGTTATTCCCCAGTCTTTTTATGTTCTGCCTGAAGCCACAGAACAAGGTCATCCAAAGAGTTGGAGTGAGGTGCCATCACTATGCTGGTGAGATCCAACTCTATTTCATCATACTGAAAATTGAATATGAGATGTGCTGAATCAAGGTACAGGATACAGAAGTAGTATGAAAGCCATCCTAATCCTAACCTTAGCCCTAACAACTTTTCGCCCTAAGAACTCGCCATAGGAACTTTCTTTGTTCCTATTGGGAGGCAATACTTGCAGCGAAGAGAGCCTTCTCCTCTGCACGTATTGCGTCTGCAGAGTCCCATCCAGCAGAGCTGTTTAAGGTGGTAAGGGAGATGAAGCAGGTACCCCCTGCGCCAAATCCCTTGCTTAACCCGACAATGGCCTGCTGTGACGCATTTAACTACTTCTTCGCAGATAAAATCTCTCAGATAAGAGCCGACTTAGATGCTACCATTGAATCAGAGTCTATAGGCGAGGTGTCCAGTGACTCCGCCGATGTAGTTATCCTGGATCAGCTCCAATCTGTGAGTACCGAGGACGTGGACAAGCTGCTTGGTAAGGTGAGGAAGACGACCTGCCCTCTCGACCCTTGCCCATCATGGCTGGCCGTCCGGGGGGGATGCATTGAGGAGATTCCTTATGGATGCTCCGGTCCTCTGGGAGAAATTTCTTAGAGACTCAAAGATCGAGGCTATCCGTGACTTCCCAGAGGGCCTTTTATATCGCCGCCCCCAGACTCTGGAATGACCTGCCAGACGAGATCCGTCAACTAACATCTCTGGACAGTTTTTAAAAAGCTGTCAAGACGGATCTCTTCCGGCAGGCCTTCTCAGACTAAATAGCCCGGCCCGGGGTTGTTCCCTCCTCAATCTGAACCTTGGTTCCCTTGTAGTATAACAATGGATGATGTGCTACAGCTTTTATTATTTTCATTGTTATGATTTTTTTTATATTGTCATTGGATTTTTTAACTATGTCACTTTTTAATACTGTTTTAAGCGGGAGGAGGGATATGTTGTTTATTGTAACTGTTTTAATGCTGTAAACCGCCTGGATTGGGCAACCATTGGGCGGTATATAAATAAATTTATTATTATTATTATTATTATTATTATTATTATTATTATTATTATTATTATTATTATTCAATTTGACTACTTGGGGCCTCTCTGGCCTGTTTTAGGTTCAGGAGAGTCTGTTTAATCAACCAGAATTTAGAGACATAGGGCCTTTGCAGACTGCTAGAAATAGGGCAAATTGAGTCCACTTTCAGGGTTAGGGTTAGGGTTAGGGAATCATGGGGACTGTATTTTATTGTGGCACCAGAGCTCTCTGACAGAGAAGGCTCAATGTCTCAGAAAAAAACAAAAACAATTCCCATGATTTCCTAGCACTAACCCAATTTGCACTATTTCTGGCCATCTGTAAAGGCCCATAGCTGTGTTAGTCTGGAATATTAATATGCAAAGAGATCTTGTAGCACCTTTGAGAATAAGTGTGTGAAAGAAGTTGTAGCATAGGCTTTTTTAGACTGAGGTCTATTTCTTCAGACTAATGAAAGTCTATGAAAGCTTATGCTACAACATCTTTTACAAAGTTTAAAGGGCTTTTGCAGACTGCCAGAAATAGTGCACATTAAATTGAGGTACTGCCCTGGCTCAGTGCTAGGGAGTCATGGGAACTGTATTTTTTTCTGAGACATTGAGCCTTCTCTGTCAGAAAGCTCTGGTGCCACAATAAATTACAGTTCCCATGATTCCCTAGCACTGAGCCAGGGCAGTGCCTCAATTTAATGTGCACTATTTCTGGCAGTCTGCAAAGGCCTCGCAAACTTACTTTGAATTTGAGAAAAAGCCCTGCCCTTGGCCTAAAATGACCTAAAATTGCCACTATAGACCCTAAAGGGCATGGAAAGCTTTTTCAGCCCCATTTTTTAAAATGAGGTTGGGAGAGTTACAGACCACACTGAGATTTGCTGGCTCCACTTTGCCCACCTCTAGAACCTCTGGAAGAAACATCAGGTTTATACTCTGGCTTATACTCTCCAGTCACCTTCAGCTACCCTATGCATGAGAGACCTCCAAGAACCCTGGTCATCAACTGCTCCAGTAAGATCTTGCAACAATTTAGGGACAATTCATTTAATGAACTGTTCAGAGTTTCCAGGCCTGGTGCAGACTTCTGCTTCAGAAGCTTAGAAACTAGCTATTGTTTGGGGAACAAGAAATCCTATGAAACATAAAATGATCTCTCAAATTGTATATTTTGAGAATAAAATCTTTAGGTATTAATTTGAGACAATTACCAGAGCAGTATCATGATATTCAATAGCGGATGATTGTATTAACACTTCCTTTGGAAAATCTAAAAAATCCAGAACATTTCATCAATTCATGCCAATAGTACCTACTGGCTGTGATACTGAGCAATTTCCTTCTCTACCTCCTTCAGCTCAGAAAACCTGGAATTGATAACCTATGCCCTAAACCGATGATTGCCATTTTCAAATGGACAGTCCATCAGGTTGTTTCCCTGAGTAATACTGTTTTATAAAGTAGTGTTCTTTATTTTCTAAAATTCACTAATAGGAAGCTCAGGAAAATCTGTGGGACAGGAGTGAAGTGGAATTTCCATCTTTACCAGTACTGGAAACAGTGGAGGAGGCATTGGACAGTCAAGTTAGCATCATGCAAGTACATGGGCTTGAATCCAGTTGTTAGTCCTACCAGAGTAGATCCACTGAATCAATTAAATTTACTGAAGTATTGACAATAGATATAACCTAGCTGGAAATCAGATTTAGAGAATGGTGGCTGACTGGCTGGCAGACTGAATGATACTCTCCTCCCTCCTGATATCCCCATTGCCCTCATACATGCAAACATACAAGTGAACTGTTGGTCCTCCTTTTTCTGATATTGTTAATATGCTGACCACCTAGCACTAAAACGTTTCTTGGACATAGATATGCCTTAAAAGTTGTTTTGGAAAACAAAATTCTGGGGGGGGGGGAGAGATGAAATGCAGCTGTTTTGAGAAATAAAAAACACACAAAGCTTAAAATCCTTTACACTGATTGGCTGGATTACATATAGTGTGGGTCACTGCTTATAATAATTGCCAGTTATTTTCCCCCAGTTAAAATGAGCACCAACTAAATATTAGAAACAGCCTTGAAAATGAACTGGGAATGTGGATATGCCTAGGGCCTCTATTTTCATTGCCTGCTTAATAAGAGGCTCTAAGAAAGCAACATTTTGCATGCTGTAATGTCTTTTGTTATATAATGAAATGTAATTTGATTTTCCAGGGAATCCTAAAATCAAGTACAGGGAATCATACCATCCCATATTCCAGAGACAAACCTAGTGGAAGATAGATTGAGTCCTTGTTTAGATTTTCAAAATGATGGCATTCTTAAATATCTTGTAAAAAAATACCTTCTAACTCTTCAGGCTTCTTCATTTACCTCATACGTGTTCAATTATTTTTATTTGCTCTTTCAAAAGTGTGTACCTAGGGATAACATACTTCAACAATAACACTGATTGAGGAGTAACAACTATTATATCATAAACATAATCCAGGCTGCAACACTAAACGCGTGTGTTTTCTACTATATTAGCTCTTTATTCAGTTGTATTCAAGCATGTTGAAAGACACATGAGAAGTGTGCTAGCCCTGGTCCCTCTTGGATCCATCGCTCCACCTACATGGAGGGTGACAGTCTACATCAGGGGTCGGCAACCTACGGCCCGCGGCCCACACCCGGCCTGCTGAGGCCTTCTGACCAGCCCCTGCCTGGTCCTGCCACCACCGCTGCCTTTCGCGGCTGTGGGCGTCCTCTGGGGTGCTATTTTGTGTTCCAAAATGGCACCCAGAGTCTCGTGCGACCTTTCCCATCCTGCCCCATGACGAGAAAGGTCGTACGAGACTCTGGGCGCGATTTTGGAACACAAAATGGTGCCTCCTGGGGGACCCGTGGGGCTGCGCTGGGCCTCTCCGAGGCCCGGCGCGGTCAAGGGAGCCCTCATGGGGGACTCCCGCGGAGTACTGCGCATGCACAAACGAGTCGTGGCTGCCATTTTGGAAAACAAAATGGTGGGCTTGACTGGCTCACGCATGCACAGTACGCCAGAAGTATTGCGCATGCACGCGCGAGCATGCGTACGCATGCGCAGTACTTCTGGTGTGCTGCGCATGCACAAGCAAGCGTGCGCATGGGGTGCCATTCCCCCCCCCTTGGCCTGCGGAAGAGCTCTGGACCAGCGGACTGGCCCCAGGTAGGTAAAAGTTGCCTACCCCTGGTCTACATCATGGGTGAGAAGGCGATTAAATAACAATTTAAAAGTCTGGTATGATAATGGACAAAATCAACCAGTTAATTTGCCTTCTTATGCAAAATTTAATAAATTTGTGTTAGTTTCACCAGTTTATTTCACTTTTCCATGTAAGACCCATAGAGCACTTGCAGATCCCCTAAAATTCTAAACCTCTGTTATCTTTTGTCATACCAGTCAGTCACTCTTATTAAAGAGTGCCAGTCCCATCACGGAAGACATAAAAAGCCCACTTTTTCCCAAGAGAGATATTTATAAGTTTACATTTTGTTTATAACTATATCAATTATGGGAAGTTTTTTTTAAAATAATAATATTGTATTAAACATTTAAAACATTTAAAACAATATCCTATTCATACAATCACAAATTTACACAATTACATATTTACTAACTTGCATACCTCTATCTATGTTGTTTTGCAAACATGTCTTGTCATTTAGTCTATTTGGCAAGGATAGCATTCAACTATTCTTCCCCTCCAGAAACATTCCACTTTATCCAATTATGGGAAGTTTTAAGAGATAAAAATGGCAGTAGTATTCCTCAGAATAAACACAGACTCCTATAAAAGGAAATTGTAATATAAATCGTGTCTCCTTTATCCAAAATGCTTGGGACCAGAGGTGTTTTGGATTTCAGAATTCAGATTTTTTTTCCAGATTTTGGAATGTTTACATATACTTAGGCTGCATCTGCATTGCAAAAATAATGCCATTTCACACCACTTTAATTACCATGGCTCAGTGCTATAGAATTCTGGGATTTGTAATTTTGTGAGATATTTAGCCTTCTCTGTTAGTTAGCTCTGGTGCCACAACAAACTACAAATCCTAGGATTCCATAGCATTGAGCCATGCCAGTTAAAAGCAGTGTCAGACTGTATTATTTTTGCAGTGCAGATACAGCCATAGAGAGATATCTTGGAGATGGAACCCAAGTCTGAACATGAAATTTATTTATGTTTTGTATACACCTTACAGCCTGAAGATAATTTTATACATAATATTTTAAATAAACTTTGTGCATGAAATAAAAGCGTATGTACCTTGAAATATTATGTCAGCCAGCCATGTGGACAATTTTAGATTTTTTAGTATTTTGGGTTTTGGAATTCCAGATAAGGGATACTCAACCTGTATTATAATGTATTCACATGCACAATTTATATTGAACAGATAGTTTACTGTTGTAAATTTATTATTATTATTATTATTATTATTATTATTATTATTATTATTATCCTGCCCCTCTGCAGAGCAATTGGGGTAGCTTACAACATTAAAATTACCTTAAAAATACAATACCAATCACAACCCAAAAATCCCAAAACGCACCCACCCCCTAAAAAGTATCAAACAATGTCATAATTTAAACATACATTAAAATAAATCTCACTGACAACAAACAATAACAGCGACTGCAGCAGAGACTAGGGGAAGAGAAGGATAGGCTAACTCCTGAGGTCAGGATATCTAGTCAGGAAAGGCCTGCCGGAAGATATCCATTTTAACAGCTTTTTTAAAGCTGCTTAAGATAGTAATATGATGGATCTCGTCTGGCAGGCCATTCCATAATCTGGGAGCAGTTGCTGAAA
>CM034701.1:45202687-45235672 GCA_020142125.1 Phrynosoma platyrhinos
ACTAGGAGGAACACGTCTCGACGGTTCTCCGTTCCAACCCGGAAGTCTGAGATTCTTATATTTATAAGCAGTTAGTTTTGAAAATATTTAGTTTTGGAAAATTTCTTATAGTTTCTTTGGTGAGGAGAGATTTTATTTTAATAATGGATTCGATTCTGGTATATTTTCCCCACACAGAGTTTGGAAATAGTCTGCCAAAAGTAACATTATTACTTTTTTTCCTTTGTAAGGAAGAAAATGAAATGTCATTACAATTTAAAAATTGATTTAAAAGTTTAAAAAACTACTTTTTGAGGGATTATTTGGTGGGATTTGGGGGCATCTTTTACATTTTCACAATTCTAAAATTGATTAAAAAGTAATGTGTTAGTAAAGCATTACTAAAAAGTATCAATACATGCCACTCAAAAATACCAAGTAATAACTTAAAGACTTAGCTATTTTCAATTTATTTACAACATGTTAGGGGTTTTCCAGTGAAATTTCCAAATTCCAATTTTGCCACAGGTGTTTATATTAACAAATGTTTGAGCATGGTACAAAAAAACCCTGCTAAAAATGTAAACATTACATATTTTGTGAAGTTGAACGCTTTCATGGCTGGCATCCATAGTTTTTTGTGGGTTTTGGGGGCTATGTGGCTGTTTTAGAAAAGATTATTCCTAATAAAATAAATAAGGAATAAACTCTTTAGAACACAGCCACATAGCCCAAAAAACCCACAAAAAACCATTACATTTTTTTTAAAAAAGAAAAAAAATATGTATAATAATAATAATAATTTATTGATATTTCCCGCCTCTCCCTGAGGATCGAAGCAGGATTATATCATTAAAAATATACAACAATATACAAAATATAATCAATAAAATGCAACATTATTAAAAATTCAGTAAAATAGCCAATCAGCATCAACAATAAAAATAGCCATCAAAAAACCCCCTACAACAATAAATATGCAACCAGCCATACTAATATGTTTGCTTGGGCGTATATATATATATATATATATATATATATATATATATATAAGCATAAGTGAGTAATTAGATAATTGCTGCCTTGATTGAGCTTAATAGGAAACATTTCAATTAGGCTAAAGCTACACTGGGAGGAAGTAGGCTTTTACAAAGGGAAACATTCCTTGTCATGCAACTGTCAGCTTTTGCCCACACTAAGAGGTGGAATTAAATGGATATATGTGAAGGGGGTAAAAAGGGGGGGAATGATTGCAGTAATTAGACATAGTTGAACAGTCAAAAGCTAGACATATTATCAAACTGATATAATATCTTGATGGTTCCTATTTTGATAATATTGGTCTTATAAAGTATCTGTCTGTAACAAATTGGGATATTTAATCCATGGGACTTGTTAATTTTCTCCTTGATGGGAAAGAGGGAGGATGGAGAGAGAAACTAATATTAGTGGGGGCGTTTGCAATGGGACTTTTGTGAATTCCCAAATAATGTACACTGGAGATAAACAGATTTAAAAAATCACTTACCTGATAATAGATAATTTTAATTACTTGTTTATAATATGTTCACATAATAAATTGTTACAAGATTAATGTATCCTGTTATATGTAACTATTTTTTAAACATCACCATACTGGAAACATAATCTTTAAAGGAGTCTCTTTTCTATAGGACTCTACATCCAGTCTTGTGACATGCATAGTTCTGCCATGTGATCTATCCTGGATAAAGACTGTAATGATAAGTTCACCAAGGAAACCAGCTAAAAGCCCTGTGCTATTGCTGGTGTGAATGTACTAGTACTGAACATATGATTCTGCATGGAATCCTTACACTGACTCAGATCCTTAAACCACCTAACCCAGTATTGGCAGCAGCTCTTCATCAAGCCCTGCCATTAGATAGAAATTTTAGTCAAAAAATTAACCCCCAAAACTTGCTTGACTTAGCCATAGGTCAATGTAAATACAGTGGACCCTTCTTATCCGGGGAGGGGGGGGGTCCATTCTGGAGTCCTACCACCACGGATGGCAAAAAACACAGGATCTCAGGTCTGGTGGGAAAATGGTGGTGGTAGCAGCTCTTTGGCACTTCTCCTCAAAGGAGCTCTGAGAGGAATCAAGCTCTGAAGAATTTGAATATGACATTCATGTGTGTTTGTCAGCTTTTCTGGGTTAAGATCAGGCAAAATTATCACATTCAAAGCTATAATTACTAACATAGGGCCTATGCAGACCGACCTAAACAGCTGGCCTGGGGGTGGAGTTGGGGCAGGCGGGCCGACTACACACCGACCTCCCCAACTCCATCCTGAAGCCACCATCATGCTACACGCCCAACCACATGACGTGTGGAGTCAAAGTGCCTTGTTGGCGCAGCGTGCACATAGGCTGTGCCAAAGGAGTGCAAAAGAGCTGTGGCAGTGGTTCTAAGGGTGGCTTTTTCCTGCCTGAAAAAGGAATGGCATTTGCCAGCTCTTTTTGGTGCCGCAAAAAAGGAGGATCAGGGCCACAGCATGTGGTTGCCGCAGCTGCAATCCAGCACTCCCAGGGGCAGCACAGAGGCTCCCCTTAGGGTCTGTCTGTATCGGCCCATAGTCACCATTTTCTTTTCATTGCCTTTTCATCCTTTTTGATGTGTGTATTTTCTTAGTCCCACCCATGCTTGGTCATCTCCCCAACACATAGCACAACCATGCTGTAGTTCCTTCCTCATCCATCCAGCCTTTAGAGTGAGCACAGTTATGCCTGCTGGGATTTTATTAATCTTTGGCATAATTTTCCTTTGCTTCATCCTATATCCTTTGTTACACGCCCCTAAGTTTTACTCTTGATTTGTCCATGAATCATATCAAAATCCAAAATTTTGGCCCCAAAACCTGTCCTCAACTTATAAATGAGGTCTTATAGTTGAGTATATACAGTAGTTTGGTATTATTGTATTTTTATTGCCATATTCCTGTGGCGTTTTCTACCTCATGTGCCCAAATGACTTGGCTGGTTTAGCTTGAATTTGGTTGTAGGAGTGCATTTTGTGCTTTGTTTCTGATAACAAAATATGTTAGGCCTGAAGCAGATGGGCCAAAAGGACTGCTCCAGGACCATGCTGGGACTATGGCAACCAGACGGGCCCAGTCTCAGTCTCGGCCATCGTAATGGTTCTGAGCTGGGCTGCTGGAAGGAATGGATTATATCTGCTCCTTTTTGGCCCAGTTCTTCTTGCTTGGTGTGGCATTGGCACAGCTTCTGGCCATGTTCAGGCCATGTCATCTAAACAGCACAGCCCCAACACAACCCAAAGTGGCATCATTTAGCCCATGTTTTTTAGGCTTTAGTCTGGCTATGTCTTCAAGATCTCAGGTAGCAGTATTCCTATCTTAACAGTCTTTAAGGAGATACAGTGGGGACTGAACAAATGGATGTTTGCATGCAAAGTTGGTTGTCTGCCCAGAATTACAACCCTTTCTGTCAGAGTCAAAATGACTGCAATTTGTATGCTGCACCATTTTTAAAAAATCACAGGGCAATTAACTATAAAAATCATGTGTAGTATTTCTTCTTCTTCACCATATTTTTTTACTTGAAGAAAAACATGGTCATTGTAATGTGCAATCTTTCCTGTCGAAGTGTATCTGGAAGTGGATTGAAAAAGAGAGAGAGGGTGGCTGAAAAGTTAAAAAAATACAAAGTACATTAAGCATGAAATTGAAGAGCTCAAGGGAGGGTTTCATTTTCCCTTCTTAAAATCAAAAGGAGACCTCCTGGCCCCGATAATAATTTTAGCAACAAAAAACACTGTGAATTATTTTTGTCATATTTTTTCTTCTCAATAATTTGAGAAGTGCTCCTCAAAATCCTATTTTCTAGCATTTCTCAAAAGTGCATGTGTTGCATGTATATATTGATTCATATTGTGTAGCTAGGAATGCCCCTTATGAGGATCTATTAAACCCTGATGTGGAGTTTGTTTAGCCTGGAAATACTTGGCCTGAGGTAAAGAACCATTGGAGGTTTGCATATCCGCAGTTATAATTTAGGCATTTGTGTTTGGATGATGTATGACAATTTGACTAATGACTGCCCTGCAGAAGAATACTTACCATTTGGGATGCAGAGTTTTTCAGTCAGTGCACAGGTGTGTTGTCTGCCTGTGCTAAAGGACAGAATGCATTTTGCTGGTCTCTTAGACTTTGTATTTTTTCCTGTTTGAATTCAGTTTGTCATCTTTACTGCAGGAGCTAGATTTGGATGAAGTTCTATATTCTGACAGAAGCTTGACAGCCTGCCAGCAAAACTGGAAATGGAGGCAACATAAAGTAAATACTGATAATATTTCTCTCTCCCTTTCTTTTACTCTTGAACATTTTTTTAATAAAAAAGAAAAGCATATGTTCATAGCCTAACTTGTCCCAATAGAGGGTCAATTACAACCATTTGGCTGCAAATGCAATCCAAGAAAAATACCAAGTAAAGAAACAGCAACAGCAGGTACCAAGGGCCCCCACTACAGTCAGATGTTCTCAGTACATGTCAAACGTGAACATAAAGCCTATGGGTAAGATATTTTTCATCCTTTGGTTTCCCATGAAAGTCCAAAATGAATCAATAAACCAAGGAGACATTTTTGCATGGTTAGGTATTTTCCTGGAAAGCCCTATAAATGTTCACAAAGATGTGCATTCTTTTAATGGGGTCATGAGAAGAATAAATTGATGTCAGATTTAAACAAATACTGCCTGGCCAGGTATCCATGTACAGATGTGAATACAAGTTTATTGGGACAGCACATGTTCAGATACAGTTCAAATGGTGACCTTTCTTTCACTCATGATATGACTAGTCACTGAAAAAATGATAGGAAAGCACCTGATGCCATTCACTCTAATGCTCTATGAACAGGGACTAGCTTGGCATCTACACTTATTTACATCACACACACATACAGTTCTGTGATTTTGGAACAAAGCAGGGATATGGCTTACCACTGACTATACAATGTAATAACTAAACAACTAAGGCAAACCGTATATACTTACTTTTGAGTAAGCCTCATTGTGTGGGCAGTTCAATAATTCCTTGCACAAACTTTTCACATAATTGTTTGTGCAAGGATGTAATCTAGTGCAATTGAGCAAGTACAGATTTTCACTCCACTGACATTAATCTAGATTTAGGCCACTAGATCTGCACAAAATTGAAGTATATAATAGTATCAAAAAACATAGACAGTCTTAGAATCATAGAGTTAGAATGCCATCTGTCGTCATGGCTGCTGACTGAGACATGGAGAAATATATTTGGGTGTCATCAGCATACTGATAACACCCAGCCCCATGTCTATGGATGATTTCCCCCAGCGGCTTCATATAAATATTGAAGAGCATCGGGGACAGGATGGCACCCTGTGGGATGGCACAATTAAGCTCTGTTTTTGAAGAGCAACTGTCCCCAAGCATCACCCTCTGGAATCTGCCAGAGAGGAAGGAATGGAACCACTGAAGTACAGTGCCTCCAATTCCTAACTCTCCCAAGCATTCCAAGAGGGTACCGTGATCTATCGTATTGAAAGCCACTGAGAGATCCAAAAGCACCAATTGAGTTACGCTTCCCCTGTTGATGCTAGGCGAAGGTCATCTACCAGAGCAACCATGGCAGTCTCCACCCCGAATCCCAGTCTGAAGCCGGTTTGAAATGGATCTAGAAAATCGGTGTCATCCAAGATCCCTTGGAGTTGAAAGGCACCTTGCTCAAAAATGGGAGATGTGAAATTTTTCAAGTCCAGGGGGTCCAGGGAAGGCTTTTTCAGGAGCGATCTCACCACCGCTCCCTTTAAACAAACTGGAACAACTCCTTCCCTAATGGTTAAGAAAGGCCACCATGGCATCACCCCCCTGGAAGACCAGCCATGATGAGCAAGGTTCGAGGGGGCACGTCGCCTTTTTCACTGTTGCAAGGATCTTGTCCATGTCATCGGTACTCACCGGCTTGAACCAATCCAGTTTAATCTTAGAAACTGGTTTGCTGGACACCTCATCAGTCGGTTCCATTATGAACCCAGTGTCCAAGTTGGCTCTTATCTGAGAGATTTTATCCACAAAGTAGTTGTTAAACGCATCACAGCAGGCTTTTGTGTTAGGTAGAGGGTTCTACACAGGTGGAACCTGTGTCAGTTCCCCCACCACCCTAAACAGCTCTGCCGGGTGAGATTCTGCAGATGCAATATGTGCAGCAAAGAAAGATTTCTTTGCTGCACATATTGCCTCTCAATAGGAATGAAGAAAGTTCCTATGATGAGTCTTGTCAGATAAGAGTCGAGTTTTTTGCCAGGTGCACTCTAGTCATTGTCCAATCCGCTTCATCTTCCTAAGTTCCTCTGTGAACCATGGTTGTAGATTTGAAGTGGGTTGGAAAGGACGCCTCAGAGAGATCGTGTCGATAGCCCTGGTGAGATTCCATAATTTGGGAGCAGCCACCAAGAAGGCTGTCTCCCATGTCCTCTAGTTTAAAGTTCATCTCTGGGAGAAGTCTCTACAAGTCTTTGAGCAAGCAGCAGCCTAGATGTCTTGCTTCACCACATCACTGACTATGGCTAAACTGTAGGAGAAGCCAAACCCTCCCACACCAAAAATGTTGGGACAGCCTACCTCCTAATTGATGAAGCCTTGGTATCAATGCTTGCAGTCTCAAACTACCACCTCACAGCCTACTGTGGCATTGGTGGTAGAGGTCTCTATAACGGTGGCTGCTTTCAATAATCAGTCCAGTCCAAACCAGAAGTGTTCAGACAAAACAGGACATAAGAAGGAGAAATGGACTAATAAGGAGTCCATCGGCTCAACCCCAGTTGTAGTAGAATATCAGATACCATCAGTTCCATGTACTCCTGTTCCTCTGATCTTACTTACTACTTCACCTCAACCAATTTCAGTTCCAAGCACCACTATGGATTAATGAGTGCCTTGTCCTCCACACCCAGATGAACAATCAACTTCTACTTCCATCTTACGCAGATCTCTTTGCCTGATCTTCTGTCTCCTGAATGTGAGACTAATCTGTCTCCTGAATGTAGCATCCTATAAAGATCCCATTGCTTACCACAATGACATGACCATGATTACAGATACCAAGAGGATTCTTGATTCACTTCTGTATCCTATATTAACTGGTACCAACAAGAACATCTTTGTAGGGAGGCTCCAAAGTCGTACCACTGATATTTCCCATCATATAGAGATCACTACCATGTACTGAATACATGTTACTACTCACCATGGAGACCTCCATATTACCACCATCATGATGGCTCTCGCTCACATAGAAATCACTACTATATGCTGAATACGTGTTACTACTCACCATGGAGACCTCCATATTACCACCATAATGACTACTCTCGCTCTCCATTGGTACAAACCTACTCTTGGCAATGGTCTCCTTGAGAGTACCATCGAAGTCCATCACCATAATCTCACTGATCACGGAGTCTGATTCAATCTCCACCTCCAATGTACTGTACTCTTTCTCCTCTACCAAGAACAATGGCCACCATATCCAGACCTCCTCCCTTCCCATCCCCTGTATCCACAGTGGTGTTGGCTCAGGTTGTGACTTCAACAATATATTCACAACTTATTTCATTGGTACTACCTTGTTCCTCAGGGTCAGTTCCAATGAACATTTGAACCTTTGGCTACATGGAATGAACACCTGCTCATGATGTAGACCATATTTCTTGTGGCATGATCTTGTGGTGTGTCAGCACACCAGGAAGGTAACCTGTGGCTCTTTGATGTGACAAACCATTCCTGGTCTTCCATCGGGATAAAGTTGTTCTGTGGCCAGATACTACTTTCTTGCCCAAAGTTATCTCCCAGTTTCATATTAATGAGGATATAATCTTATTGATATTTTACTCCAAGCCATCCACTCCCCTAAAGAGGATATTACACTCTTTGGATGTTTGTAGAGCTTTGGCCTTTTATGTTAAGCATTGAGCACCCTTTCACTTGTCTAAACAACTCTTTGTCTGTTATGGTGCTCCCAAAAAGAAGTGTCTTCCCAATGTCTTTCTAAATGGAGAAAATCCACCTGGCATATGAGTTTGCACATTGACTGATACCAGTGGGCTTATAGGCCCACTGAACTAGAGTCATGGCTTCTTGTTTTGCTCTTCTCAAGGGATCTCTCTGCTGACTCTATGCAAGGCAGCTACATGGTCCCAACCATCAACGTTCATCAGATGTCATCAGACATTACAAGTTTGACTGCAGAAAAAGTGCTGATGCTCAGTTTAGCAAGACTCTTCTTTCTTCTGTGCTGCAGTGACCTGTCCCACCTCCTATAGTAAGCTTAATACCACCCACTGTGTGAGGCACAGAGACCACAAATGCTTACCTGTAACCGTACATTTTTGGTGTGTGTCATTGGTGGCCTCACATAAACTCACCCTACCTCTCCTCTTTGAGGTCCCTGCCACCTTTTTGGCATACTGGGAGACTGAGTGATGGTAACTTGGAGGGATGGGACATGTGGTACAAGGGATAGGGATGGGGGTTCCCTCCAAGCTATTAAGCTCTGGAACATTCTGTTGGGGACTCTAAACAGGCGCAAAGCCCATTGTGTAAGGGCACAGATGACCACTCAAAGAACTACAATTACAAGTTAGCAACTTGTCCTTCTACATATTGTCCAAAGCATGGGTTATGTATCAGGAAAATCAAATATTGTAGCATCCCAACTTCTTGTAGAGTGATCCATAGCTTTTTGTGGTCTATGTAGTCAAAAGTTTTGGTAAAATCTATAAAGTACAGGCTGATTCTTTAACTATCTTTGGTTTTGCTGTTTCCTACTTTTGCATTTTATAATGCTTATGATTATCAATATGTCCTGTTTTGGTGTGTGTTCAATTTCCTCCTCTGCTTCTACATGTGATCTTTCCATTTCTTCCTCTCCTGTCTTTATAGTTGAAGCATAAATTTGAATTACTATTATATTATGGATCATGTTTCTGTTTCTGTTGTTGTTGTTATCCTTCAAGTCCTTTCTCATTTATGATGACCCTAAGATGAACCTATCATGGATTTTCTTGACAATATTTATTGAAAAAGGTTTGCCCTTGACTTCCTCTGCAACTGAGAGAGTGTGACTTGCCCAAGGTAAGCCAGTAGGTTTTCAAGGCCAAGTGGGGATTCGAACCCTGGTCTCCAGAGTCATTATCCAGTGCTCAAACCTCTAAATGGTTATATAAATAAATCAATAATAAAAATATAAAATATATAAATGATAAATAGTAAATTAAAACTATTATGGATTATGATTATAACTGAAATTATATTTTTTACAAAAAGTCATAAAGTTAAATAATAAAACAAATCAATTAAAACATAAGATAACTTTAAAAAGAATTAAAAATACATCAACATAGGAGGATAAACAAAACTCCTCTAAACTAACAGTTTCTTTTCCAGCAACCTACTTTGATTGATTATTCTGCTTGAATGAAAAGGTGTTTGCCTGCTGATAGAAAAACAACATTGGGTAGAGATGGGGTACTCATAAAACTGATGCATAGCTATGCTGTTGAGTAATAATGGATACAGTGTCTTTGGCCAGGATCCCACAGTGTACTTCAGCATACTTTCTCCTCCCCAGAGGGTTTTTGATCCATCTGCATGAGTAAGGGAATGATTCTGCCAGAAGGTGTGGGATCCAGTGGAAGCACACCATTGGATCCTGTCCTTTGTATTTAATTGCAAAGTTATTTTATAGCACCTTTGAGAGTGAATGAAAGAAATTGAGTAATAGAAGTTGTAGCATAAACTTTTGTAGACTTGGTCTATTTCCTCAGATGCACTATATTTAATTGTTAGACTAAAACAGTTTTAATGGATGGTTAGTTGTTGTTGTCAACTGCTCTTGAGTTGTCCCTGACTCATAGCGAACCTATGCATGAGACATGTCTAAGACCCTCTGTCCTCCACTGCGCTGCTTAGTCCTGTAGATTCAGGCCCATGATGTCCTTCGTTGAGTCCATCCATCTGGTGTGTTGTCTGCCTCTCTTTCTTCTACCTTCTACCTTTCCTATCATTATTGTCTTTTCTAAGGAGTCATGCCTTCACCTTATGTGGTCAAAGTACCATATGACAGAGTTTCATCATCTTCATTTCTAGAGATAATTCTGCCTTCATCTGTCCTAGGACCCATTTGTTTGTCTTTTTGGCTATCCACAATTATCATCAGCACTCTTCTTCAGCATCACATCTTAAATAAGTTGATTTTCTTCCAGTCTTCATTGTTCAGCTCTCACATCTGTACATGGCGATGGGGAATATAATGGCTTGGATTATTCTAACTTTAGTGTTCAGTTATATATCTTTGTACTTTGGGATATCTAGCTCTTTAATACTGCCCTTCCCATTCCATTCCTAGTCTTCTTCCAATTTAATGGAGACCCATAGTTTTATTTGGTTGCAAAATCTTTGATGCTGTACTTATTTTGCCCCACTGATATGGTGAATGGTTGCCTGAGGTGTCAATATTTTACCATGTGAAAAAGTGATAACCCTGTTAAGAAAGATATGTGGTTCAAGGAGCGTGACTTGGTAGAAAAAGATTGCAAATTGGCTTTCTAGAGAACTGTGTTTTAGATTTGTGGTGGTCTGGAGTTCCTTGTGCAACTGAAAGTTTTGGTTCTGAAATTGCAGCTGAGGTTTTAGTTTGAGGTGGGCCAGGGCTGGGGTTAAGATACCAATACATTACTTTTCTTTGAAGGTAAAATATTTTCCCTATAAGGCTAGGCTCATTCAATCTCACTATTTTTCTTATTGATGAAATGGCATTTGACCTATATGCAGCAAAACATTGCTCTCTCCTGCCTGTTATGTTATTTTTTTCTCTTATGGAAACTTCACTGGTGAATAATTTCTAAATGTTTATTTATTCTTTTTTAGAATTCACCAGTGATTAAGACTGTCATTCCTGTCTAGTTTCCCCACCAGTGACTTCTGTAATGAATTATGGAAAAGCTGTTTCAACACAGTGGTAATTTGCTCAAAATAGATAGAGCCAGCCAGAGCCTAAAGAAAAAAGAGACTTAGGTCCAAAACACACTGGTGATATAATCTAGTTTGAGACTGCTTTAAATGCCCTGGCTCAGTCATAGAGAATACTGGGAATTGTAGTTTCTTGTGGTGCCAGAGCTCTCTGACAGAGAAGGATTAATGTCTCAAAAAGCTAGTTCCCAGAATTCCCTAGCATAGAGCCAGGGCAGTTAAAGTGGTTTCATACGGGATTATTTCTGCAGTGTGTATTGGACCTTACTCAGCAAAAGAGTTGGCTTTCATGGGGGAAGGAGGAGGAGATAATATAGTTTGATCTAAATATCTACACAGAAAACATAATGGAACATTCCTGTAATCTTTACACTTTTTCCATCAGATATCCTTAGCTGAATTGGAATCACTTCTGGTTTTGATTTGGACTAATTTAACTGATCAGTTTTTCTAGGTGTGGAGTATTTTTGTGACTGAGACACAAATCAGAAACTTTTTATTAGAAGTTATTTTTTTGTTAAGATATTATTTTAAAACATCTGTTGGATAGACTGTTAATATCTGAAGACATACATGTAAAGATGTATGGGGAGGGATCAATATATGATGCTGTTGTAAAAACCAAGATAGCTTACTTGGGCTGAGGTGGATAGGAATAATAGAGTTGGGTGTCATGCACATGCTGATGATACCAGATGCCAATACTCTGGACAATATTTTTAGTGGTTTCATGTACAGTGGGTCCTTCCCATACACGGGGGATCCGTTCTGCCCCCTGTGTGAGGGAAAAATCATGTAAGCTTAAGCCCTATTGAAAATAATAGGGGCCCACTCCCACTTGTGGCATGGCGCGTATGCCACAGTTGCGCACACCATTGCTCTTGCCATGGCTTGCCTTCTGCGTAAGGTTAAAGCCACGTAATGCATGGGTGCGCTGTATATATTAAATAGCTTGATAGACAAAACAGAACCTTCAGGGACAAAAGAAGTCAAGGAGCTGAATAGGAATCCTCCAGCACCATATTCTGGGTCTACACCTTCAGGAAGGAAGGCAAAAGTTGTTTAAAATAAGTTCCATCCCAGCCATGTGACCAAGAAAGCTGCTTAGAGGTCCCTAAAAGGGTCATACTCCCCCTGTCCAGTTTCCAGTCTATATCATCCACCAAGATAACTCTACCACATAGCCAAGCCTGAAACCAAAGTGAAATGGATCTAGCTAATCCATCCCATCCAGAAAACCCTGGGGTTGGGTGGCCACCATACACGCTAGTACTTTGTCAAAAATGGAATATTGGAAATTGGCTGATAATTGTCCAGTATGGTGGAATCCAGGAAGGCCTTTTCAAGAACAGCCTTATTACGGTCTCTTTTAGCCATGATGAAATTGCATTGGCTTTTTTGTTGCTGCATCACACTATTTACTCAACTTCTTTCTTTCAGTTAGTCTTTAAGGTGCTACAAGATCCATTTGCACAGTGGTATCAGTTAGGGAGTGCACTGAAGTGGCCTGCACTAGGTGACACCCCAGAAGAAGGATGACACCTAATCAAGCTGTCCTCCCAATTGGGGGAGATGTCATGCCCTGCCTAGAGGGGGACTCGTAGGATGAGCCAGACCACCTCTGGGACCTGAGCCTGCAGCTGTGGAGTCTGGCCCCAGCTCTGCTTTGCCAGCTCCAGCAGAGCCTCCAGCAGAGCCTGTGGTCTCCCAGGAGGCTCCGTAGCCAAGCCTCCTGGCAGCAGAACCTTCAGACATGGAGGAGGATCAATGGACTGTGCCTACCTTCAGCCAGCGTCAAGCAGAAAGGGCAGCCCTTCAGCATTCAAGGAGACTTTATGAAAAATGCCAGAATAATCAGCCACAGCTCAGCTCCTGCAGCTTGGTAATTTAAGCAGGTGCAGAAGGGCTGTCTCAGTGCCAGAGATAATCTGAGCTTCCTGGAGAAAGCCTTTGTCTCTGTCTCTCCTTGTTCCTTGGCCTGAACCCTTGACTCTCAGACTGTGGACTTATTTTGAACTTTTGGAACCCTTGACCTTCAGACTGCCTTGCCTGCCTATCGCTCTGGAATCCTAGACCTTCGGACTGCTTGACCCTTCACTGGCCGGACCCTTGGTTTGGTAATGCAGACCTTACTTTCTTGTTTTGCATTGGCAGAAGACTTTGTTTGCCTTCCACCCTCACAAGAAGTTGCTGTCAGCCCTCTTGGCAGCTTTCCTGGACACAAGCAGCAAGTGCTCCTGGCCCTGCTTCCATGCAGTGGTGGAGGCAGTTCCTCAGGATGAGCCACCACCACCGAGAGAAGACTAAGAGCCCCTGGCCCTGCTTCCCAACCATGGCAGCAGTTCCTCACAGGAAGCCACAACCACCAGGGAGAAAAGACCAAACACCCTCAGCCCTGCTTCCCCGTAGCAGTGGTCTCCTCATGAGGAGGCTGCTGCCACCATGGAGAAGGAGCGCAGCCTTTTGGCCATACCCCCTGAAAGCCCACCAGCTGACACTGAGGCTGGCAGCATCACTACCTTTGCATACTATTCACTTGCATTTAGCTCGAGGTTCATTAAGACTGCTAGATCCTTTTCACATGCACTTTTGTCAAGCCAGGTGACACCTATCTTGTGCATTTCAAATTTACTGCCTAAATGTAGTATATTACATTTATCCCAATTGACATTCATTTTGTTAGTTTTGAATCAGCTCTCCAATCTGTTAAGGACATTTTGAATCCTGGTTCTGTCCACTGCCGTATTGGCCACCACTCTTGATCTGGTGTCATCTGCAAATTTGATAGGCATGATCTCAACCCATGCAAATTATTCCCTCTCCTAATGAGGACAAATGTGCAGGTACTAACAACTGTGTTAGTGATATTGTTTATGTACTACTTGTATAACTTTTATGTACCATATATTTTCTATATTAATATGTTAAAATAATTTAAGTTTGTGTATTTTAAAAAGTCCTTAATAACCCAAAGACACTTTGTATATCTTAGCTTGGGAGGGGGGTAAGAAATGAAAATCTGCTGTCCAAGGTTTATGCTGTGTTTATTACAGCAGCTCCTCCTGATGAAGAGGCAAATCCCTTTTTTAAAACTGAGCAGTGGCTTCTCTCTTCAGCAATGGAACTTACTATAAAAAAATCCTCAAAAGACAGCTCTGGCAATGCAAATTGTTCTCTTTTGTTCCATCAGGAACAAATTTTTTACGTGAAGCTACGACAGAGAAGTACACCATCAAAAAGCTGACAAGGAATTAATTCTTCTCTTGCACTTATTCTGCAGTTTCTCCAGCACTATTTCCCCTGTAAAAAAAACTGTATATGCAGACAGAAAACTGTATATACTGATGCCTAACGTAGCTCTGATTGAGAACTCAAATGTCCTCCTGCTGCATAATGATAGGAAAAGACAACCAGTGAGTGGCTATACATATGTATACACACTGAGGTTAGGCCACTCACTGGGGTGCCGATCCCAGATTTAGACCTGGATAGGCCTGAATTGTAACATTCCTTTCCCTCCTCCTTCTCCTGCTTTTCCTTTGCTGCACTACTGGTGGTCTGCTGTACTATGTGCAGATGTTCCTCCCATGCTATTTCATGCTTACTTTAAAGTGCCTGTTTAGGAGAGAAATGGAGGATCAACACGTGGGGGACCATCTGCTCAGATGGTGTTTCTAAGCAAACAGCAGATAGCACTGCTGTTGTCTTTGATCCTGTATCACTGGTTTTGGCTTAAGTTTCAGGCTGCTGGGCAAAAGTGTGTGAGAGATTGGGCCTTCTGCCCTTTTCTTCACAGTAGCAGTACTTGCAGATGTTTGCTCTGGGTCTTTCTAATCCAGTCAGTTTCTCCTGTCACTCTGATGATTGTTGGATGGTCTCCACCTCCCTCCTCAATTCTTCTTTCTTTCCCTTCTGAAGTTCTGCTAGAGATGGTTGTAGTCAAAGATCTGTTTCCTTCCTTCCTTCCTTCCTTCCTTCCTTCCTTCCTTCCTTCCTTCCTTCCTTCCTTCTAAGAAATGTTATGAACTTTTATAGTTAAAAACTCTAAATCTTAGAAGACTTGGGCTGCATCTGCATTGCGGACATAACGGAATCCTGGAATTTGTAGTTAATTGTGGCACCAAAACTCTCTGACATAGAAAACTAAATGTCTCACAAAACTACCATTCCCAGAATTCCATAGCATAGAGCCATGGCAGTTAAAGTGGTTTTAAACTGGATTATTTGTGCAGTGTGGATGCAGTCTTAGAGCTTTTAACTGTAAAAAGATCATGACATTTCTTCAAACCATTGTGGACATCACAGACCCCCAGGGGTCTGCAGACTACAGGTTATGAACTGCTGGTCTAGTTCCATTCTCCTAAAGCTTCAAAACACTGCACACCTCCTTGGGCATATTAAATTAAGTGGAATGCAGTTCTTCCAGATCAGGCGCTGTTTTAATTGTATATGTTATTTTAATATTGTATTTAGTTTTTAACTGAAGGGGGGTATTATTCTACTGTTTTATAGTATTGTATGTTTTTAACATGTAATTATACCTGTAAGCTGCTTTGATTGCCTCGGCAAAAGGCAGGGTATAAGAAATAATAATAATAATAATAATAATAATAATAATAATAATAATAATAATAATAATAATTCATTCCAGAGCTTTGTATCAGAGCAATACTTATGCAAAAGAATTCTCTGTGCTGTCTCCATATCTTTTAGAGGAGATTAATAAATAGAAAGTTTTGGTATGCCTTTCCCCCCCCCCTCCTACAGACAATTGGAAATTTCTGTGCTGCTGTTTTATTTTCCAGATGTGGAAAACAGCTTGTCTTTCTCCTTCCTGTTTGAGAGAGGAGGTTAGTCTAGCTGAATTTATTTCAGATGACAGTGAAATTAGAGGCACACATAACATTGGCAATGTTCACTTTTTTTTCATTACACCACTAATTAATCAAGAGTGATGAAAAATCAGCACAGATTTTTAGTCTTTACCAGCTTTTTAATCATGTCAAACCCAGACACACTTGCCTCTTTTAAATGTTTCAGCCAGAACCTATTATTAAGTTCATTTTGGTTTGCACCTCCATCTGAATATTGTGTGAAAGGCTGTATTTCACTGGAAATGCATCATTAAGCATAAACACATACAACTTTAGTTTTTATGAATGAAGAATCGTTCAGTAGAGAACAACCAATTTCCCTCCAGATATTGTTGGAATCAACCTCCAATCAGCCTCAGCTCCCAATAGTCAGTGATGATGGACGTCGTAATCTAGTATCTGCAGATATGTTTACCCAGTGAGCATTAAGAACAGATCTTGTATAGTTACTTTTTTGGACTGCAATGGACATGTGGCTGGGGTATTTTGAGAGATGTCTTCCAAAAAAGTAGCTTCTGAGCTCTGATAAAACGTGGAATGCTGTCTAGTTGAGTAGAAAACAGATCTGCCCGCAGCAACTTCATATTTGTATGCCCCCCCCCACACAAGCTGAGATAAAATAGATTATTTCTTTATCTCACTGTCATACCACCATTTCTCATTCTTATAAATAATGTGAAGTAATTGGGACAAGAAGAAAGATCTATCTTCAGGAAGCTGAGTTAATGCTGGTTTGGAAATGAGCTACAGTATAAAGCCTATGGTTTTTCACATTAACCAGTGGTGTCGGAGGAGGTGATGAAATAAGTGACTCTTATTCTGCTATGGTAACAGAAAAGACAGATTTTAGAGGAGCCCACCCCAATTTGACTTAATTAAATGTGTTGGACTACAGCTGTCATCACCCCAGGAACATGACTGCTGGATGAGGGTTGTGGTAGTTATAGTCCAACATATCTGCAGGTCACCATTTTGGGCCACGTTGGCCTAGACTCTGATCATTGTGTCTCTACATTCTACTCAACGTCATCCTATCTGTATGATTTCTGATAAAAGAGCCCTTTCTCCACTGAATGTTGGAGATGCAAGATTATGAAGAGGGAAATCTAGGGCATGTCTAAATGGGCCAATTAAAATGCTCTCACCAGTTTTCCAAAGCAGTCTGTCAAAATGACATACAGGATGATTGGGGCCACATCTGGACCTTTTCACCATAACAGGGCTATAATCCAGAGAAATAAAAGTGGGGATTTGTCCCAGTTTTGAGTGGAAAATCCAGATATTTGCATGTGTTTGTGGACAGCACTCCATAGCGACCTAGGTGTGAGGTGCCCCCCCCAAAAAAAATACATACATCTGCATGCATAGAGGGTGGGAGTGGAGAAAATACTGGAGTGGCCACAGCCATGTAGCCACAAATACTGCTGTTTATTGGACCCGGATGTGTTTGAAAGGGAGACCTTTGTGAACAGTTCTGAATTTGCTTCGGTATGTGTGGACTTAAATAAACCCCTGGATAGTGGGGCAGTTTCTTCTGGTGCTCACCAGTTCACTCTCCATTTTACTCAGTCTTTGCTTGGAGCTCTTTCACACTGAAGGAATGTTTGTGCTTGGGAAACAGGGTTGCTTATCTGGGTCAGTCCCCCATTGATACATAATTTTATGAGACTTTTCCTTAATTTTAACACATATTGAATATATCAGTGTTTTTTGTCAAGCTGCTTTCCCTAGACACTGTATCTACAGGCTTTTTCCACTTGCTTTTTACAGAAGGACATATAAAATTGCAAAATTAGCCTTTTTACTTTGAAAAATCTTGTGAAATCATCTGCTTAATGGCTAGTTTAGCACTGCCAGGTTTTCAGGGCAGTTGACAGATGTGCAGTTTTAATGCAGTGGACTTATGGAACTTATGGGGCATAAACCTAGGACTGTAAATTCTGCTTTCATCTTGTGGTGACGGATGTTGTTTGTGCATTCAGTTTAATAATTTCATTTCATTTGGTTTTGAAAGAGAAAACAAAGGAAAATGGAGTGAAACAGTCTTGTATTTCCATTGATTTAGGAAAACAATTTTCATATAGTCCAATAATGAAGTAGCAGTAAGTCTACTAGACAGGGACCACTAATTACAGTCAAAATAGTGACATTGTTTTTTGTTGATTTTTTTTTTACAAAAATCTAGATGTTTTATTTGTAGAAAGTCTGCTCCAAAGTTTCATAAAGTGCACCAGATACAAGTTCAGATGCTCATACAGTTCATCCTTCATGTTTTAAGTCTGCCTGAATGTGTGTGTGTGTGTGATTATAGAGTCACCAGTTTGGGGCTTCACATCAGTCACTATGGCTGAGGCAATAGAACCAGAAATGATCTAAGGCTATTTGTAGGTGCAATTAATTTAAGGATTTATGGATGATGATGATGATGATGATGATCTCGATCTCGCTTTCCCTTAAAGATTGAGACTCAGAGTGGCTTAAATGACAGCAGATAAGCAAGGAAGAGCCAGCTGAAGATACATGATCCAGAATGTACTGATCCAGAAAAATTCGATGGGAGAAATTAGTCCAGGGAAAAGTGAACCTAGGGGAGTGGGAGTAAAATTGAGCAGTTAAGAAAATGAAAGTGAGTTATACAAGATTCTCTAGACCAGGGGTCGGCAACGTTTTTTACCTGTGGCCGGTCGCTGGTCCCCAGTTCTTCCGCCGGGTGGGGGGGGGGAAATGGCAGTGTGCACGGCCGCCGCCGCCTGCCACATGCATCACCACCATTCCACCGCCGCACGCGTCACATCCGCCATTTTGTTTGCCAAAATGGTGGCTGCGACTTGTTTGCGCATGCATAGTACTCCTGCGCATGCACAAACAAGTTGCGGCCACCATTTTGGCAAACAAAATGGCGGCCGCAATGCGTGCGGCAGTGGCATGCGCGGCGGCGGCAGGGGGCAGCGGGCTGGGTGCAGCCCACAGCCCGTAGGTTGCTGACCACTGCTCTAGACAACTTTATCCTTGAAAACTTAACCCACTATAAAAACTGAATACTTCTTCAAAAAATCAAGGTAAAAAGACAAAGCAACACCCCAGAACAATTAATATATGGAGAATTAAAATAACAAAAAGAGAACAAAAAGAAAACTCCTCTTCCAGGAAGAAGTTGCTTTTTGATCCACTGACACCCCAATTTTTTCTGTCTTCAAATTAGTCTGTTTTCCCTCATCACAAAAAGTTACCGTAGTTCTGTATGATATTGATAGCTGGCAGGAGCAGAGACATGATGGCATAGTAGTTAAGAAACTGACTCTGATGATCGTAAGGTGGGCAGGTCGGCAGTTCAAGACCCAAGTGCCACGTTACAGAGTGAGCTCCCGTCACTAGTCCCATCTGCCAACCTAGCAGTTCGAAAGCATGTAAAAGTGCAAGTAGATAAATAGGTACCAGTTTTGTGGGAAGGTAATAGCATTCCATGAAGTCATGCTGGCCACATGACCACCAGATTCATCTTTGACAATGCTGGCTCTCGGTTAAGTAACAGAGATGAGCACCACCCAGTACGGTTGGACAGACAAACCTGTCAAAAGAGAAACATTTACCTTTTAGGAGGGGGAAAATCATTATGCTACTTTTCTTTTTACTGTTCACAAACAGCATCGTTTTTTCTTGGGACAAATAATGTGATCCTATGGTCTTAGGGTACATTCTAGAGACTATGGCATCATTAGTGTTGGCATCACCCAGTGCAGTAAAACATGGTGTCACCCTCCCATACCATACAGAATCCTTAGGACTAATGTTGCTCGTAAATCATAATTCCCAAGACTTCAACTAGCAAAATTGAGATTATACTTTAAAACTTAAATATCACACACAGAGCCTAAATGTATTTACATCTACATATTTGCATGCAGTTAAAGTGTAAAATTAGCAAGATTTGATGTTTTTAAAGAAAATTTACAAAGAATGATTTTTAATTTTTTAGAAAAAATGATTTTTTAAAAATGGTCATTTGAAACACTTTATCCATGGCAAAATGATGAGATTTGTAGTCCAATATATCTGTAAGGCACCATGTTGGGAAAAGATGATTTAAAGTGGTGAAATATTCTCTAAGAATGTTATAATAATATATTCACCAAGTTGATTAAGGTAAAGAAAACCAAAAGTATAAAACAAAGAAATGCATAGTTATTTTTAAGGCATTCGTGTACTCCAGAAATACAACAAAACCATCTTTGATGTGGGCAAATAGTAGGCGGTTGGAAGGAACAGTTTATCTAGAATTTGTGTTTCTTGGCCAGTTCATTCAGTACTTGTGTAAAGGAGGCATAATGGGACTATGTGAGTGAGATTACATATCCTACAACTGTTCCAATTTGGCAGCGAAAATCCTGATTAATCTCTTATATCTCATTTTTTTCTAGCTGCTTTCAAAATGTCCCATTTTCTCTCTCCTCTCTCCACCTCCCCCTTTGTTCTCAGCTTACTTCCATTGCTGCAAACCGAGTTGAAAGTCCAAAAATAGTTTGCACTCAGCTCAACAGGGAGGGAAGGAGAGAACGGGAAGAATCTTGCCCTTCTCTGTAGACTCAGGCAAAATCAAACTGCTATAGTTTATCCTAGTTTGGCTGTTTGTCCTCATTAATATTTTCTCCTATCTTGACCACAGTCTGATGTTGCTTGGCCACGGGTCCCGATTTTCATCTGTGAAATTTAGGAGGGGCCGAGACTATGGTCTTGCCTTGTGCCCATCCCCTTACCTGATTGTACTGATAAAAATCCATGCCTTAACAAGGTTGTCTGCAGTGAAACTGCCAGTCTAGCTCCATGTGTAGTCTTCCATGCAGTTGGAGCACCTAATTGCATTGCTGCTGCTTCTGTGCATCCTTTTTTAATTTCTCATGCTGCAAAAGACCATGCTAAAATGTAGATCACTCTTGTCAAGGCCAGGGAGCATATCTGACTTCAGGAGAAAAGACAGGGTCACAGTCTCATTCTCCATGACCTATGTGATAGCTTGATAACTATGAAGATGCCAGCCACAGATGCTGGCAAAACGTCAGAAAGAAACTCTTCTAGAACATGGCCACACAGCCCAAAAAACCCACAAAAAACTATGGATGCCGGCCATGAAAGCCTACAACTTCACAGCTTGATAACTGTTCCTTGCTAACTGTTCAAGGAACAGTTTTCACCATATCAAGAGTACAGCCCATGGAACGTATTAACTAGTAACAGTAGAAAACATGAAATTAATTAATTGGTTCATAAGATGCTAATCAGCTGCAAAAGTTGGGGGGGGCTGGTGGATCCAATACTCTGCTGTTATTAATGCCTCTCCACAGATGTAACATATATGGAATACTTTTTTATATATCTCATACCACAGAACATGGGGTGTTCCCACACTGGTAATGCCATCCAAACTTTTTCCATGATGGGGAGTATCCACACAGTGAACTAAAGTATTCTGAATAGGCATCTTTCTTGGTGGTTGTGTTGTGAAGATATGCAAGTTGAAGTTCATTTTTTTAATAGAGGAGCATAATTGGTCTTCTCTTTTAGTGTGAGGATTTAATTTAAGCTTTTAAAATTTTTTAGGCATTTTTCCCTCTGTAGGGCTTGGCACAGGACTTGCAGTTGTGGACCCTGAAGTCTTCAAAGAGTTTTTAGGCAACCTTTTTGAGCCGGGGGCTGGGTTGCTGTCCCTCAGACAATTGGGGGGCTGGAGCACCAAAAATAAATAAATAAATAAATATTAAAAAAATTAAAAACAATAAAAAATATGCATGCACAATCTCTCAGCTCCAGAAAAGCCATGGCAAAACCCCATGGAGATTTTGCCAAGAAAACCCTAAGAACAAGTAATAACAACAATAATCAATATCATCATGGCGGGCGGCAGCGGCCTTAGGTTGCCTGGCATAATGTATTCACCAAATACAATTTTTCCCTTCCCAGTGCTTTGGTGCTATGGCTTGGGTCCAGGCTATTTGAAGGACTGTATCTCCCTGTATGAGCCCCCCAAGTATTGAGGTCATCGGGAGAGGCCCTTCTCTCTGTCTCATTACCTTCTCAGGTGCGTTTGGTGGGAACAAGAGAAAGGTCCTTCTCAGTGGCTGCTCCCAAGCTCTGGAACTCCCTCCGTAGGGAGGCCAGAATGGCTTGATCCCTGCTGTCCTTCTGGCAGCAGGTAAAGATGTTTTTATGCCGCCAGATTTTCACATGATATGGATGCTGTTGGTTTTTGTTTGTCTGTTTGTTTGTTTTAAAGAGGTTTAAACTTTAAATTTTAATAATGTAATGTTTTCAATTGTTTGAATTTTTTAATTGTTTTTTAAACTTTGTATTTTTAATGTTTGATACTGTCTTTACTTGGACTGTTTTAGATTTGTTAGCCGCCTTGAGTCCCTGTATTGGGAACAAAACAGGATATAAATAAAAAGAATAACAACAACAACAACTTATTACCTCTTCTATTAAGATCTTAAATGGTAAAAGATGTAGAAGCACCATCTGGTGTTATGACAAACTATGCACATTGCTGTAAGCTTTCATGACAGAGGGCAAAACACTACTGTCTTCTTTTTTTTTAATGTCTTGTGTTTTGCTGTCTAGAAAGAACATTCCATGAATAGTGGTAAATGCAGTGTGGCATCAGGTCTCTCTGCTGGTGCTACATGGAAAAGATAACATCACTGAAGGCTTTAAATCCTCTGGTTGTTGTGACTTCTTAGTTTTGTCAGGTGCTATGACTTGGTTCTAACACTGAGCTTGGAAGACAAAACAGTTGGAGATCTAGAGAACGGCACTAAGGGTCAGTGACATTGCTAGGGGCAGCTGCTGCTTCAAAGCAACTCTCTGTGCAGAAGCCTATTAAGAAGTAGTAGGTTACTTTCCTGAGTTTCCCCAAGCATGATGGACGATGTTCTGAAAAGTGAAAATGCTTCCTGTACCATAGAGGCTTCCCACTCACAGATAGTGAGCTGCAAGATAAAGTTTATCAATATGAATTTCCAAACACTGAATGCCACTGGGCTATTGGGTATTGCAGATTTATCAAGATGAATTCTTAAATACTGGATGCCACTGTGCTGTTGAGTATTGCAGGTTTTGCTCAGATCATTTCTGCTCACCACTTGTTCTTGAACATTGATTTAACACTAGTAATCCCTACCATGGTTTTTAAAACTAATCAATAAAATTAATGAACAGAGGTCAGTGTATAAACCATTAGTATCAGAGAAGTTCAGCTTTCTGATAGCTTTTGTTTCCAGATGTTACATGCCTGCTTTAATTATGTTGTGTGTTAGAGTTTTAGTTTACAACAGGTATTCCCAGACTGTGAATCTGCAACATCACTGCTTGAAGGTAGTATTATTATTCTGCTTGGAGGCAGTAGTGTTAAAAGGACTGCCAATAAGTTAGGTCCTATCAAGGCAGAGTTACTGTGGGTAGGTGGTCTCTGAGGACTAGGAAACAGCAGAGTGGTCTGCTCTGGGGAAAGTTGCTTCTACCTCCACCCACCAGAAGCAAGAGCACAATCTGAGGGTGCATTTAAATTCTCCCTTCTCATTGGAAGCTGCAGCGATGCAAAATGTATTTTCCCAGCTCTGACTGATTGACCAGCTGTGCCCCTTCCTAGAGAGAGACTACTTGGCTGTACAATTCCATATCCCTGTAACTCACATTTACTGCAATGGGCTCTGCCCTTAAAGGTGAACCTGAGATTGTATCATGGGCAAAAGACAGCTGTCTGGATGGTGGAGGAGAAAAATGGTAATGCTGGTGTCTTCCCCCCCCCCCCCCATTACACTGGCTTCCTGCTTGTCTCCAATTATAATTCAGAGTACTGTTTTGATTAATAAAATCACCTCTCCCTTTATACTCTTGCCCAGGGGTAGGCAACCTTTCCCCTTTAAGGGCCGAGGGACTTCAGCTTCCAGAATCCCAGGAGCTATTGGCCAACATGGGACTATTGGCCAACATGGCTGAGGCTTCTGGGAGCTGAAGTCTCTCGGCCCTTAAAGGAGAAAGGTTGCCTACCCCTGCTCTTGCCTATGAGGTGAGATTGTACTAATGTCTTGATCATTTACAAACCTATATGCAAGACCCTCTCTCTTGTTGCTGTTGTGTGCCTTCAAGTCATTTCCAAATTATGGTGAGCCTAAGACAAACCTATCATGGGGTTTTCTTGGCAAGATTTCTTCAGAGGAGGTTTGTTGTTGCCTTCCCCTTAGGCTAGAAAGGGTGACTTGCCCAAGGCCACCCAGTGGGTTTCAGGGACAATCTGGGAATCAAACCCTGGTTTCCAGAGTCATAGCCCAGCACTCAAACCATTATGCCATGCTAGCTCTCCTTTCTCTCGTGGCCACTTCAAATTGAATTAAAGTGGTTATCATCACCCACCCATTTCTATAAACAGGTTGGATAGAATGCTTTTGAGTTTCACAAAGAGTGTAAATCTTGTAAACTGGCCGTGGGAACTGTGGTTCAAAACAACTGGTGAATTCCACTTTCAATGTACAGAAGGAATGGAAATTGGCTGCCTGTTAGTACTCTTCCTTCCAGTGTCATGGAAACAGGTGAGATCTTCTGCATTTGTTTTATTTTGCTTTTAGGGTTCATATTAAGTGCTAATTAACTGGACTGAAATCTCATGCATAAACCTCTACACACAGCTCCAGTTACACAATCTGTAGAAAATATGCAACAAGTCTCCTGTTAGTTCCCCACTACAAATGCACATTATGTTGCTTTCCTCCACCCACATAAGGCAGGGTAGTATTGTAGAAATACTAACAATATAAGTACAACATAAATGTTCCAAGAGTGATGTCCAAATAACCAGATTTAGGGGGGTTGCAGACTGCCAGAAATAGTGCAAATTGAGTCCACTTTTAGGGTTAGGGTTAGTGCTAGGGAATAATGGGAATTGCTTTTTTTCTGAGACATTGAGCCTTCTCTGTCAGAGAGCTCTGGTGCCACAATAAAATACAGTTCCCATGATTCCTTAACCCTAACCCTAAAAGTGGACTCAATTTGCACTATTTCTGGCAGTCTGCAACCTCCCTTAGTACAGTTCTTCCTATCTCTTTTGGGAAGGAGCATCCACACTATTAACTCTGTTTCCCAAGTGTTTCTGGTCCTAAAATGGCTCATGGTTTCTTTCTTTCAGTCTTGTGATGCACTGAGGTGATTTTATACAGCACATAAATATCAGAAGATTCAATCTTTTTGTCTGTTATTATCAAGAATTAGTTTTCTTGTTGCTGGAAACTATTAAATTTTTAACAGAAATTAGATGAGGCAAGAGGGTGTGCAAAACTGTATGCATCTTTGAGAGAGTTATTACAAAAACTAGTTTCTAGAATCATAACATCTCCCAGAGGGTGAACATCTGGACAGATCTGGTAACAGATGTCTTTAGTTACCACCAGATCAGAATAGATCAGAATACTCTAACACATTCTGTATGGGGCTGCCCTTGAAAGGTGTTTGGATTCTTCAACTAGTACAAACTGTGGCAGCCAGATTTAATAATAATAATAATAATAATAATAATAATAATAATAATAATAATAAAATTTATTTATATACCGCCCAATGGTTGCCCAATCCGGGTGGTTTACAGCATAAAAACAGTTACAATAAACAACATATCCCTCCCCCCCCCTTAAAATCATAACAATTAAAATAATAAAAGCCGTAGCACATCATCCATTGTTATACAGATTTGTATCATACAACCAGATTGGTGACCATATAACACTGGTCTTACACAAATTGCACTGGCTCCCAATTTGTTTCCAGTTCAAGGTACTGGTTTTGGCCTACAAAGCACTAAAGGGGCTTGGCACCAGAATATCTGAAAGACACCACCACCTCTTCTCCCCTATGAACCTACCTGAAATGTGAGATCTTCAGTGGAGGCCCTATATAATCCTGGATTCCTCCTGTGTTGTCCACATGTGTCATTGGAACAGGTAGGTTTCAAAACAGGGTGAAACCACATCTTATCACTTCTGCAGACAGCCCCAGGGTCTCACTAGGTCAGTTAAAGGATTCCAGGGTAGAGTGCGTGGCTTATGAAGTTTTGTTTTTCAAAAGAGAAGAAAAGTCATGGGCTCAAGAGGAACAGTTGCCATGGCTGCCCCCCAAATCTAGGTGTTTCTCTCCCAGTGCCTAATGGTATCGCAACCCCAGTCTAAAATCTTTTTGGTGATAACAAGGAATGTATGTTTCAGTCTAGCTACCTCATTAAATAGCTCAGACACAAATAAACCCAAAAGTTGTGTGCAGAAGACTTCAAGACCAATTAAGCTTAACAATTCTTATAAATATGTCAGAGGAACCACTACTTTTGTCTAGCAGCCATGTGCTGGGACATTATATGAGTAAATATTCCACAAACACTCTCATATACACTCAGTTACTAAGAAATCAAAATGCAGTCATTAGTCTGGATCTCTTAGCAGCCATGGAAAGATTGGTTTTCTTCCAGATTCTGTGAATCAAACAGCAGGGGTCCATTTTGTGAAGTGAGCTCTACAGGATTCACACAGCTGTAGAGAGAAAACAAATATCTAACCCATTTGTAGGGAAAAAAATCTGAAAGGCCAGTCAAAGCACAAAGCTTGCTTTCAAAATGGTTGTTTTCTGCTTTTAATGTTTGTGAATTGTATTGATTACATGAAAAAATGGCTGCCTTTGCCTTTTTGCCTTTACTCAAGGAGATTAATAAACTCCCTGTCTTCTTTTGCATTTAATAACAGTACTAGTACCAGAATGAAGAGTAACAGTATACTCTTGACTGCTTCCTTTTTAAATTCAAAACATAATAAAGCAAAAGAAAGAACTATAAAGAACTAAAATATGCTTCTTACTAAATTTATCAACTACAGTGCTCAAGCCACTGGGGCTCTGGCTTTAGTGTTACATGTCCTGGTAACACCAAGGATGGTTATAGCTAAAATAATAATAATAATAATAATAATAATAATAATAATAATAATAATAAATTTATTTATATCCCGCTTATTGACAAAGACAATCCAAGCGGCTTACATAAAAACTCATACAATATCACCCCTGAGACCAATCCATCCCCCTTAAAACAGTATTAAATATCTCATAATTAATCAAACAATAATAAAATCATAATTTTATTATTCATAAAATGTGTTATAGCTAAAGCTTTGAAATGATTACTTTGTGGACTACAGCTTCCAGAATCCTCCAGTCTGTATGGAAGATTCTGAGAGTTGTAGTCCAAACAAGTGATGCTCCCAAGTTCTGTCTGGGGCTTTTCTGCTTTTAATGTTCATGAATTGTATTGATTACATGAAAAAATGTAAGCTCTTAAGAACAGAAACTATCTTGCACTAAGGTGCTGTCTCTGTATCCATGTTGCAAGGGACTGGGGCTGGTACAGACATGGGCCTTGTTCTCTGACCCTTTCTTGCATTCTGCTCCTCTGTCTCATAAGGATGCTTACAAAGCATTCATACACCTGTGGGACTAGTTATTGCTGCTTTCTCAGGCTATAGGGATAGATCTACTAGCTGTGTGGGAGCAAAAGGGCACAGAGTTTGCAGTGTCCAGCAGGACAAATTTTGTTAGTCCTTGTGTTTTGTCTTGTCTTGTATTTGATAACACTGCAGGATTGTCACTTTATAGTTGTGAGCAGTTTAAATTTACTCTTTTAGTTTGAACAATCTTTCGGTACACGTATTGTGAATTTCTGCCAGCCTTTGAGTAAAGCTGGAAAAGATTTATGTGTCTAAATCAACGGAGAAAAGTGCCTAAGTTCCCATAGTTCCCATAGTAATTCTCCTAACACACATGCTCAGTAGGAGCCTAATTCAATTTTGTGACATTTGGAAAACTTCTACTAATATTAATCCTAGTTTTTTTTATATAACAAGGGTTTATTCTGACAGGTGGACAGTTGAAATAAAAGCTTGAAAACAGGTTTTACAGGTGCAGAGAACATTCATTTGTAACAACTAAAATACTTGCCCCCAAGACTGACATCATTTTGGAAGGAATGCTTTATTTACACACAGTGCTTTAATTTAATGACTACTATCAAAGTGTATGACTAAATGGAGATTTCCCCCTTTTTTCCCCTTTCTTTCTGGAATCATTCTCTTTATTCCTCTGACCTCCAGCAGGTTGATTTCTATTACTGCATTATTATTTCCAAATTAAACAATATTTCTTAAAATGAAGAGTAAAGCAGAAGTTGTATGTTTTACAAAGGGAGACATAGAAAATATATTTTATAATAGACTTACAATATTCCGCTTAAGATGATGGTAGTGGTGGTGTGATGATGATGATGATGATGATGATGATAACAATAACAATGCATTTACTAGCATCATTACAGTCACATGTCTGAATGTGTATAAATGGGTTGGCCTTTTTTGACTTGTCTTAAAAAAAAAAGCAGGATACCAGATGGAGTGGCAAGCAGTAGGGAGGGGGAGTGTCAGCTGGAGTGCACAGCTGGAGTGATGTCATCACTCAGCACCAAATGCACAGCTGGCTGTAAATTTGGCATGAAGTGTTTCGGGTTGGGGGAGGAAGAGTTGAGAGACTGAGGAGTAGTAGCAGTGGCTTTGCCAGTTCTTTGTTTTATGCCAAAGATATTCCGCTTTCTTTTGTATTGCCATTGGGCAATTTGAAAAGCAGAACACACAAGGAAATAGTAGAAACCAGCCCTCTTTGGCAGTAAGTATTTAAAATAACCCCACACTAGATACACAGTTCAAATTATATCTTGCTAGATATAGTAGAGACATGCTACTGTGATTCTAGCCTCTCAGAATGAGAATTGCAAAACAAGTGAACAAAAAACAGGGAGAGGCCCTTGCTCAACCTTTTTTTTTTTTTTGGCTGGAAATTCTTTGTGTCTTGCATCACATTCTGAATCCTTGTTGGCTGTGACCCATCAATACTTCTTGTCCTGCTTTTCCTCTGCATATGCATACCCTCCAACATTTCACTTCAGCATGGCAAAGATGGCAAAAGTTATTAAAGAGGAAGAATACACAAGCTAGGCCAGGCTGCAGTGATTTGCAAGATTCCACCCACTCCCCTATTCTTCTTCTGCTATATTAATTGAATGTGAACTACTTTTCACTTTGAACTCATTTTTCAGCAATGGAAGTAAGCAGATGAGGAGAGAAAGAGGAGGAAAGAGAAAGCAGGACATTTTAAAAGCAGATGAAAAAGTGGGACAGCCAAGAACTAATCAGGGCTGTCTCTACAAAATCAGGACAGTTGGAAGGTATGATGTGTGAAGTTAAAAAAGTTTATTTTCTTTTTTTCTTTCTTTCTTTTTTTGGAATGCATTCCTTGGATCATGACCACTAATCATGACTAATCAGCATGACCACTTTATCCTAAATTCATTGTGAATTTCTTCCCAATCCTGTATGCATGTTTGCCCTTTGTCAATATACCCCGATCTCTCTAGAACAGATCTGGAAAAATGTGTCTCTACAGCATTGAGTCAACAAACACTGCTTACACCATGGGTAGTCTTGTAACACATGGCTAGGAGTCAATGAGATGCAGTCTACAGCACCTCCTTCAAAGTTAACAAAAGTAGATTTGTTCTGAAGAGCTGATAATAAACATGTGTACCAAAGTGAGAGAAATCTTATATTCATTATAAGAATACTTTTGGGGGGTCCTTCCTTTATATTGCCTGCTTAAATTAAAGTGATATTCATTCATCTCCACTTAAATCTGTAGGATGAATGGATCCATCACTGCACAAGGTAGTATATTTTGCATAGATTGCCCTGAGTTTGTGTAACAAATTGACGAAGGAGGGAAATGATATACCACTAGGTGCTTGACTCTTTGTGGCACATACATTAAAAACATCATCAGGTGTGAGTGAGTTCTGGAGACGTTGGGGGACTTTTTTGAAAACTATGTCATCATGCATTTTAGTGTAGGCCTGGTAAATCTATTCATCATGAAATGAAGACCACCACTGTGTTTGCAGAGCAAAAAGCTAGCCTTTCTTTTCTGGATAATAAATGATCACAGCCCTGGAAGTGAGTCAGACTAGCCAGAAGACAAACTATCTTTCATACCAGTCTTTTGGATTCACCTGTACACATTCAGGTGCGCAGCAGAAACAAGTTTTGTCTTCAAGGCTGAAAGACCCTTTAGTTTAATTTAAGGGCATTTCACTGGACTTCCCTGTGAAAGTAAAATAAATTTGCTAGTGGTTACAAGTTGTAAAAAGCTGTTAAAATACACAGGTTCTGCCTCATTTCCAGTGCAATGCTGTGACTTAAGAACACTTGTTTATTGTTGCACACTATGCTGCCAGACTGTCCAGGTAGATGAAATTGGACACCCCTTCATATTTCTTTAAGCATTTCATTATCATTTACGGTATGTTTCAAAAGACAGGGGAAGAGAGGAACCCAAAACCAAGTCCTTGGAGGGATGTATAAGCTAACTATCAGCAATGTGCAGTTGAATGCATTAAGAAAGAAAGGAAGAATAAATGGACTGCATTTGACCTTTGATCCAGAAGGGCCCTTTGGTTTTCTATTACTAGAGAAACAGGTTTCCTTAATGGCAGCCCCATTAGAGATGAGATGAGCAAAATAAGCTGTTATGTAATGAAACATGAAGAGACATACATGAAATATTAAAAGCTTGACTGGGCAAGTCAGCCTGTGTCAACAATGCATTAAGAACATCTATCATAGTCTGACTTGGACACTTACACCCAGACTGGATACCCTGACTGCACATTTGGTATGTCATAAGGAGAATGAAAGCTAGTCCCCCATTACTAATGTGTTACCAAGGTATGCATTATTAATTGGGTGTAGATAAGCTGTTTGTGGTCAGAGCAAGAATCCTTGATTATTAGGTTTGTGCAGCATTTTTATCTTTATAGAATATTTATTAGCAATCATTTGGTTCTCATTTCATTCTTCATGGATAGTGTAAATAATGCCAAGAAGATCGTGATCACTTACTTTATTTACATAAGCTTGATCTAATTGTGAAAATCTCATATTTCATATAAGAGGCTCAGAGCATATATGATAATTTACCAATTGTATTCTCATCGCCCTCACTTCAGTCTTTTTAAGTTCCTGGAAATCTTTTCATAAGGTCCAAGGGAACTTCCTAAAAGTGAGCAATAGAGAGGGGTAGAGAAAATCACCTAAAATTGGGTGGAAGTATGTTATGTAAAGAGAAGATGGGATGGGACATATCTTTGCATAACCAAAATTCCATCCATGCAGACTTTGGAACCAGCCCATATTAGATGTGTCACCAGCAAATGAATGAGGCCGGTACATTTTAATTTTATTTTGTATTTTTATATTTGGATGCCAAGAGGAGCTGCCACACTTGCTGAGTTGACATTTGAAGTAAAATCCACCCAGGTATTTGCCAATTGTGACCTTTCTTCTTATCCCTTTAAGCTCTTTAATGGGTACTGGTCAAATGTTTGTGAAGTGAATATGAACCTAACAGGGGAAGAATGAACTGAATCAACTATATGAGCTTTAGCCCTGTGGAACCAAAAATTAGTGGGAAAATGTTTTGCTTAAATAAACTTAATAAAAAGTTGTCTCACTGAGGTTTTACAATAGGATTTTCCCCCTAGTTTTCAGAACATTAAAAACATCCTTATTTTATTTACATTTCTTTCTGCCTTTCTAGTTAACATCAACAGCATTTTAAATCAGCTATATCAGTAAGAATAGAAACAAACAAGAACAACAGATAAAACCTACTCATTTCAAAGCCAAGAGATAACAATTCATGAACTGGTTAGGCCATAGGCTTATTGGAACAGTAATCTTCACCTGACATCTGAAAGTCATTAGGAAGCATTGCTTGGAAAGTTAATATTTAAAAGTATTTTTTAAAATTCATTATGGTATTTGAGATGTAATTTGATTTTGCTATTAATGACATTATTTAAAAAGTAAATCATTGTGTTACATATTGCATCACTCTTTGCTTTTTCAGTTACGTTTCATTACTTTTGTGGACTGATAAAGGAATGGCAAAAATTCCAGTCTCCAAAAATTCCATTAGAAAGACTTTAGAAAGTCTTCGACATTTGTCCCAATAATAACATTTTCTAATTAAAATAAAATAGAATCATAGAGTTGGAAGAGGACCACAAGGACCATCCTTGTGAAATTATTTTCTAAAGTGTTCATTCATACCTTGTGCTACTTTTCAGATGTAGCATTGCTATCTGAAATTTGTTACCTCAAAGCCCTGTTGGGAAAGAGATCAGTTGGATCTCCTACGACAGGGGTAGGCAACCTTTCCCCTTTAAGGGCCGAGGGACTTCAGCTCCCAGAAGCCTCAGCCATGTTGGCCAATAGTCCCATGTTGGCCAATAGCTCCTGGGATTCTGGGAGCTGAAGTCCCTCGGCCCTTAAAGGGGAAAGGTTGCCTACCCCTGTCCTACGACATGGAGTTTTACTGGGCCTGTCTCCCACCAGTGGCATCTCTGATGGTAGCAAGACACATAGCTGGGCTTCCCTTGATAATCTGATAATATGGGAGAAGGACATTTTAAAAAAGCATTCTGGCTCTACTGTCATGCAATGAGATAGATCAAGAGAAGTTTGAACAGAACTCTACTTGCTCTGAAGGTCACTGAATGGTCTGGAGTGGTCTGCGCTGGGAGACAGGCTTGCCCAAGTAGATTTTTTCCCACTCATGCAAATCATCTCTGGATGCAAGCCCATGATTAGACTGGGAAGGGGGAGAAAAATTTTACAAGGATAATGAATTATTGTACAAAGTATCATGATACCATTTTTTAAAAGTTCATAAAAGGCAATGGGAATAAAAATAGCTTTCCATTGACTACAGCTAGTCAAGCTCTGAAATTTTCAGAGAAGGTCTGTTCCATGTAATTGAATATCATCACATGTCACTTTCTGAAACATTCTCCACATACTGTATGGCAGGGGTAGGCAACCTAAGGCCCAGGGGCTGGATGCAGCCCTCTGAGGCCTTTGGACCAGCCCCACGCCAGTCCTGCTGCCGCCGCCTCCACCAC
>CM034701.1:45235874-45260229 GCA_020142125.1 Phrynosoma platyrhinos
AGGGACAGCAACCCGGCCCACGGCTCAAAAAGGTTGCCTACCCCTGCTGTATGGGAAGCAGAAAGTGTGGTGAATTTTTAAAACTTTCTGGAAATAGATTTGTTCACATCAAATTTCTCTGGCTTATAAAATTGATCGTAATTTAACAAACAACAACATACACATATGTTTAATCTGTGCTTTTATAGAATTTTTTATTTAATTTGAAAGGTAATAACCAGACTGAAAGATGCTGAAACTGGTATAACAGCTGAGTTACGTACTGCCACCAAAATACAAACCATAATTCCTCAGCTAATTTTGCACTAGGTAAAATTTATGACCACAGCCTACAGGGATGCAACCTACATATTCTTTCCATATGATCAGTTTTGCAGATTGCATGAATAGGTCTCTTTCCATACAAATTTAATGCATCATCTCTGTGTAGAAGATTCATTTGTACAAAAAGGTTGGGAGTGAAAACAGCCAGTATGACCAGTGGCAGCTGGTGGCTTTCTGGGGTACTGGCTCCAGGTGCTATCCAAAGGTGCTTAATATTTCCCAAAAATAGGTTTATCATCATAATCAGGTCCTTTAAAATTCCTAGTGAACCCCAGAGTAGATTAACTGCCCACTGTTATGGGAGTCACCAGCTGCCACTGGATATTATCACACACTCCTATCTATGTTTTCATTGTATGTGCTTTCAAAATGTACAAAAAACGTGCAGAGATGTATCCAGGTAGAGTACATGTTAGGTGAAATTAATGTTGACAGATCAAGTTTCATTTAGTCTCAGTCGAATATGTTGACTTACCTTGCATGCTTATTCTGTGGAATTATTGATAAGGAAAATGGTATTGAAAATAACCTACTATATATTAAGTGTTGAAATCATATAGAGTATAAAATAGAAATATTGCAAATGTGTTTATGATGGGGCAATATGGTGAAGTAGTGGTTTGAGACCAGTGTTTAAATCACTGCTGTGCCATGTGACCTTAGGCCAGGGGTAGGCAACCTATCCCCTTTAAGGGCCAAAGGACTTCAGCTCCCAGAAGCCTCAGCCATGTTGGCCAATAGTCCCATGTTGGCCAATAGCTCCTGGGATTCTGGGAGTTGAAGTCCCTCGGCCCTTAAAGGGGAAAGGTTGCCTACCCCTGTCTTAGGCAAATCACATTCTCTCAGCCTCAAAGGGAGGAAGCACTGGCAAAAAACCCTCTGAAGAATTTTTGCCAACAAAACCCTGGCTTGCCTTAGAATCACAATAAGCTGGAAATTACTTGAAGGAACACAACACAATAATACTGTTTTCATCCTTACAGAACACAACAATATAACATCATGCCTTTAGAAATCCTCTCAGATATCTTTATTAAATTCTTAAACATAATTTTAATTTATCTTCTCAGCAGCAGACATTTTTGACATAAGACACCTTTAACAGCATGTCATGATTCAAAATAGGATCACACCTACCTCACATAGGTTATAGCATCAGCTTCCATTCCTTTGTTGTTGCTTAAGTGATTTTTAAAAGGAGAAAGATGAGAGTGAAAGCAAGATGGAAAATTCTCACAGTATGTCAGAAATTATCCAAATTTATGCCAATTTTTTTTTTAAAAAATATTATTTGCTAAACATCGAAACTACATTATTATTGCCACATATTGAAATGGTGAATCTTATGGCATTTAAAAGATAGATATCTTTGAGAAATACATGCTGATATGAAGCTGATTAGGAAGGGAGGACAGAACAAAAAAGAAAGAAAAAAAGAAAGAAACTAGAGAAGAGCACTTCCATTTATATATACAATTATATAGCCACAGGAAGCACAATGCAAAAACATATAGTTAGTAGCAATAAAATTAGGGCAAATCAGTTCAAGAATAGCTTCATTGCACAAATTGGAATACATATAATGTCTTTATGTTTGCTTATAGGAATGGAATTCAACTTGTTCTGTGTTTCTTGTTAGTGAAACAATTGTTTTCATAACCAGCTTTATAAACACGTTAGTCCATTGCATTTTCCACACTAAACTGAAGTTATTCTTTCTGCCTTCACTAACAAACCCTCTTTCGGGAACCATTTCCCTCTTTTATTCAATTTCCCTTCTGTTATTTTCTGCAGTCTCCATAGAGGCTATAGTTAGAAAATAAAGCAGAAAATTGAGAATGCAATTATTCACTTACTTTGTTTTTGCTTCAAGAACAAATAATTTTAAAAGTTTTCTCCCTTTGGGCAAATTATAAGAGGTTTTGTGCATTTTGTGCCTGTCTGCTCAGACCTATGTTTGGGAGGAAAATGAGATAAAAATCAAAGAAAGAAAAGAAAGAAAATTTGGATTCAGATTGGCTGGACAAAGAATAGTAAAGGGTGTAGAGCTAGCCGCTAGCCTCTCTGGCTAGTGGTCTCCTGAAACCAAGCAACACCACTATTGACATTTATGCATGTGCAACATTGATCAATCCCAAATAAATAAACTCTGATTCACAGAACCATACCCACTCACCCACCTCCACTTTACCCACATGGGAAATAGATAATGAACTCAGACTATTTGCGCAAAGTTCTTCTCAACCACAGGGAAAGACCTCTTAGCAGTGGTACTACAATTACCAGACTTGTGCACATGGACTCAGGAGCAATACTCTTGCACAAGCTTGATCTATAACAGCAGGCCTGCTGTGAGACTGTGAGAAAATACTACAGTCAGATGCTGTTCCTTGAATACATATTGCCCTTTCCCCAGACTGAGACCACTGTTCCACCTTTTATTAGATATGCATACTACTTACTAGTCTGATCACACTAGTTTAAATTTGGCCTTTACTTAATGGATTCATAAAGTGAAACTTTGTGCTGTCATGTTATATAAATGCATATCAACTTGTTGGATTTTTGTTCTTACATTGCAATGGCTTTGTTTATCTAAGGTGCCTTTCTTACTATAGCAGTAGCATAACAGTATATTTTTATTATCTTGCCATATGTTATCTCTGAATATTCTCCCATACTGTAATTTGTTTTATTTTCTAGGAGATAACTAAAATATCTGCAGTAAGGCCCTAAGAATAACCTAATGAGGCTACATTTATTTCTACAGAATGAGAGACAATACCACCGGAATGCTCACATTAACATGGGCACAAACAAGAAATATGTTCTGTTACAATCAAATTAGTGGTAATGAACTTGACGAAGGTGAATTATGTTACTTCTAGAAATGTCAGATACTTATCCTCCTTCCTTGTCTCATCGAAGTCAAAATGCAGAGAGCTTTTTTAAAAAAAGAATAATCACCATTAATTATCCCACCCAATCTGTCCACTATACACAAGAGAATTTAGCAGGGTTAGCTTACTCTGTAATATCTGAAATAGCTGGGTTGACTGGAAATAAAGTATGTGCAATGAAAACTAATTTGTACTTGATAGCTATGGTTAACATGCCAGACTGCCAAGGTTAATGAGACCTGGAATAATCTAAAGGATTAATGTTAGTTGCACAATTGGACACTAGACTTTATCTGAAAAAAAAAAAGGGATGGGATGGGATTATGTGTAATTTTCATTCCTTCACAGGGAATGAAGTTAATTTCCCTAGATGAAGTATATGGAAATTAGAGTAAGGTTATGGTCACTTATAACTGTGCTAAAGATGAATGAGGAGGAGGAGGAGAAGCCACAGTAAGACTGTGTAAAAATTTTAAAAAAAAACTATTTAGATGGTATATAGTGGTGTCAAACTTGTTCCACGTGTGTATTTAGTACAGAGAAGTAAAACAAATCTTAAAAGTTTTTCTCATATTTCTTTTTAAACAGAGTCGGGATGGCCATCTATGGGGGTGCTTTGATTGTGTGTTCCTGCATGACAGGGAGTTAGATGATGACCTCTTCCAACTCCATGATTCTGTGATTCTTGATGGAATGACTCTCCTGGCACACTGAGACACTCTATTGAAAAATACTCTTCTACCATGTGATTTTCCCCATTTTGGATAACCTTTTTGATGGGGGTTAGTGAACATTCATTTACAAAAAATTGCTGTTTTGCACAGAAAAACATGTGTTTTCTTCTGGACAAAGAACAATTTTACCCTCCCCCAAAAGTCACAAAACATGAAAAGTCAATCCCTGCTCAGTCCCTGGGCCAGTGCAAAGATGGGCAGGTGTTTATATGCCCACCCACTGCTGTGCCAAGGGACATTATCACTGCATGCGCCTTACATTCCTCCACCATTGCTTCTACTGAGAAGACCTCTGCTGTGGCCTCTGACATGGAATCGGGAAGCCTAGCTACACCCATGTGTGTTCATTACTATATACTAACATGTTTCCAAGTAATAATTTACACAATGCTTTCTTACTACATAGAGAATGTTTAGAATTTGAAAAAATTACCTTTTTGGAAAATAATCCCTATACTCTCGATGGTCATTATGGCTATAGTATTCTTGTCCAAAAAAGTAACTTCAGCGGCCAGGTGCCCCCTTTCCACATCAAAGACTGCAACAGAAGTCTTCTCAGTAGAGGCAATGACAGAGGAAGGTAACGTGACACCATCCGGTATGCCAGCTGTTGCCACAGGTTCCTAGAAACTCTGCAGCAAGCAGTGGGTCTTTTTGACCCATGCTCAGGCCCCTTTGAGCTGGGATCAAACCAGGACTGTCAGATTAGCAACTGGTCTGCCCAATCCTGGCACAGGCGTATTGCCCTTTGTCACTGGAACAGGACAACACCAGGCTGAGGGGAACACAGGCCTTTTGGCCCAGCATACAGCCCCAAGGTGGCTAACAGTAAGACTGAATGAGAATACAATTTGAAAGACAAGATCATGACCTAAATCCTATTACGGTAGTTTATCCCCAGTAGAGCATGCCCTCCAACTGTCCTGATTTGGCAGGGATATCCCAATGAAGTCTCTGTCATCCCACTTTTTCAGCTGCTTTTAAAAGTCCCAGTTTCTCTTTCCTTCTCCCACTATCTCCCTTTGTCCTCAGCTTACTTCACTTGCTGCAAATGCTGAAAGTTGGCATACCAGTTCTTCACTGCTAAATATGGCAGGCATTTGCCACTCACTGAGTGCAGTATACACTCATGAATTTTCTTTGGAGTTTGTTTTGGTTGTGTTTTGTTTTTTTTTATTTTAAGGAAAAGGAACTTCATGATGGTCTGGAGTTCAGCACCTGAAAATTCCACACTTTTCATTGACATGTTTCTATCAATGATCTGGAAAAAATTCAGAAATTAGAGCTACAGTCTTGCAAATTGGCAATTTAGAATACAAAAGAACACTCTTTAAAGCTACAGTGATAAAATTAGACTTTGGGAAGTAGATTGGGCCAAGAACTTTTCACCACCCTCTCATACTGAGATGTCAATAAACAATTTCACATTCACCCTCCCATGGAGACTGTACATGCAATAAGAGGTGAGAACTTTGCGCACTCTCGGCTACCAGGCATGCAAACTTAACTTTAAGCTGTGCATTTCAGCATAAATTCCTATTCAAGTAGATACCATTCATATGATTTCTCTATTTAGGTAACCTCCAGTGAGTGAAGACTACTGCCTTTGGAATTTTTGTCTCCATCTTAAGGCATTGACATGCATAAACAGGGAGCATGGAACCCTAGTACTGGTCCTTGTGTGTCTTGCACCAATTAAAATATCTCTCTATCTATCTATCTATCTAATATTTATATTGCACTTTTCCTTTCACAAATTCAATGTTATTTACATGCCTCTTCTCCTCCTCATTTTATCTGCACAATAGTCCTGTGAAGTAAGGGATGAAACACACAGGCAAAATAAAGCGGCTTTTAACCGCTTTGAAGGTGGGGCATTTAGATGACACATGAGGCAAAAGTGGTTGGGAAGCGATACAAAGCCATGCTCTGGGGCTAAAAACTGGGACAAAAAGAAGATGGGATACTATGACTCAAAGTGGAAAATGTGCATCTTTGCACCAGCATATAAATGGCCCAGAACAAGTGCAGAACGCGGCAAAGCAAAAACGTGATCACCAATAATGCAACAGATGTACGGTAATTATAACATACACAAAACAGACAGTCCAACAGGTAGGCATGGGGTGAAGTGGGGTGAAGAGAGCATGTGCATGGGCCCCTCCATGATTGTGCTTTACCACTGGGTAAACCAATGCACCGGATGCACTGTACAGGCAGTGTGTCACAGGTGCAACTGTGTGGCCAATCATATGGTTCAAGATCAACTAGTGAGCTTCATGACTCAGTGGGAACACTGGGCACTGCGATAGGCAGTTTCCTCATATATCATCAGGCACAGCAACTCAGTAGACTATCATAGTTAAGCATGTAGAAGTGGAAGCTTTCTATTCATATGTTCCTTTCATGTTATAGAAAAGTTGTGCAGGATAGAAAGCAGATTATGAAGCATGCAAGTTCTGAGAACGTTGCTGATATGCTATCTGCCATTCCTACAACTTCCTAATTACTTCTTAAGATTCCCCAGAGAAAACGTACATTCTTTAACATTTCATAATAAAAGATGAATAACCAAACTGTAGATTGAAGGTGAACCATGAGCTAACAGAACAGCAATACAGCCACTGTAGTTAGGCCACCATAAATTTCCTCTTGCGGTTTAACTGCTTCTATAAAGACATTAACTTGACATGTAGTATATTTTTAACTTTCTTAAACAGTAATAAGTTGCAGAAATGAAATGCTAAGTAGATACTTCTACTACCTTTATCCACTAGGTGACAGTACAACCCTTTAACCTATTTGTTATTAGACAAAGGTAATGGAAGTAAAAGAAAAGGTAACTCCAACGAAGCTTTGCCGAATGTGTGCTGTCCAGTTGAATAAATATTATGTAATACGTGTATGGGAATTCTCTTTGGCTTACACATTACTGGGAGGATATATTTCTCTTGAAAACAATTTTTGGTTGATTCACACAGTAGAAATTTAAAATAATAATAATCAAAACCACTTTCTCTTTCTAAGAAGACCCCTTTCCATAGCATCTTATTGTAGACCATTAGTAAAAGAATTGCTAATGGAAGCTAATGAAGGAAATGAACCACACTTACGGTAAGAAATACAGAATATTTGAATTTTGGATATTAGAACCAATATATTAGGGAACTGGTAAATAATTAAGCTCCTTATGAAAAGATTAGTAACATGTGAAATTAACATTTCAAACAAAACAAGTCATATTGTTTTAGTATTTTATTATAGTATTGTATTTGTCATTTTTAAAGAGTTTTGACATAATTAGAATGGCTATTTTAGTTTTTTTAAAATCTTCCTCTTTGAACATGAGCATGTTTATTCATACCTGCTGTGCCCCTAATAAGTATGCTTTGGATTACAGTGTCTGTCCCATGAAAGTGGGCTTAAATACTTGAATATCTGATGAAACATTATCTTCAACTCAAGAATTTTTATCTTGCTATTGTAATTTTGAAATAAAAAATAAATGAGATTTGCAGGGTTAAAAATAATACTATATACAAGTGCAGGAAAATAAGAAGATTCCATAATTAAATATTTAGAGAAGAGGCACTTCATATCTTCCCAGTATTTCATACTATACTTCCTATGAGCCCAATCTCATACATCCCATGATTAGTGAGTATGGAAGTTGTCATTCAAAACTGGAGGATTTCAGGTTGATTAGCAGTAGTAAGATTAATACTCAGGCTTTGTCATAATTTACTGTATGTATTATCAGTATGCAAAAGGATCTCATAGCATCTTTAAGACTGAGTGAAAAGTTGTAGCATTAGCTTTTGTAGACTTGGTCTACTTCCTCAGATAAAAAATAATTAATCTCAATTATAATATATAATTAATACATTATTCTCAGTGCTTGGAGTGAGTCTGGTTGAGATTAGCAATAGGATTTAGGCCATAACACCAATTTAGGGGAAAAGCTGAATCTTGTAAATTTAAGTAAAATTCTAATTAGAGTAATCTACAGACTATGCTCTTATTTTTATCAAGACATGGCAATAAAAGAAGTCCTGTTAGGTGTATAGTACTTGGTAGAGCAATGCCTTTTTTACCCCATCCTTGTGAACCTATAAGGCCTGGAGGAGGGTAGAAAAGTTTGTAATTGTTTGTAATTGTTCTGGAGCAGAAAATTATGCATAATTGCAGAGATTCCCTAGTCCATGCTGAGAAATATAATGTCTGCACCAACAAAGCATGTGCAATCCTTGGATGGGTTCATACTGTAGTGGATAGATCTCTCTCTTGCAACTTTGTTTAGTATGTTTACATCTATCTAGTGATTCCACATACTGCTTCTGCACAACTGAAATGGTTGTCAGGTGTCTTTTATTATAAGGTATATCTCTTATTTGAGGATGAGAAGCTTCTCCCTTATAGGGCTGACAGGTGTCCCTTATTATAAAGGATGTCCCCTATTTGAAGTTTGGCAGATGTGTCATTTGTTGTAAGCAATATCCAGTAGTTTACTGTGATGCTACATTGTCACATATGTAGAAAAGTAGCTTTTGCCCAGTGGGAGAGAGAAGGAGAGAAAAATCTACAAATTGTGGTAAAGAAAATGAAAATTCTGTTTCCTCAACAGAAAAAAAACTTGGTCTGTGTGAAAGCAAAAGTGTAACACCTTCACATTTCTGCAACAAAATATATTTTCAAAGAGTAACTTACTCATAACTTACTGTGTTCCTCCTTTTCCCATAATTTTTATGTTGCAATTTTAAGGGAACCCACATTAAATTGACATGCAGAAGTTTGTCAAAGGGGGTTGTTTTTAATCAGATGTGGCCAATTATTGCATACCTATGAATGTTTTTAATTTCCTTGTAGTTTGTAGGGGAAAATGATTTGCCTGTTAATTTTATAAAGGCTATTAAAAGACTGTAAACCTAAGTGGAAGCTTTTGTTGTGGTTATCTGGCTACAAGTATAACGACACTACACGGATGGCATTGTCATCTCCACTATACATTTTTGTGTTTAGATGTTTCCAACTAAATCAATTTCTTTTAGTGCTGAGGGAGAGTTACTCAAATATGTCATAATTTCTCTCCTTAGCAATGCATTTATAGTTATTGGGGTAGGTGTGTATTTTCATTCATTCTTATAGAATGTATACAATTATATAATTTCAGCATGTCTGTTGTGAAATGAAGTTTACAACATATTCCTAATAAATATCAATTATAACAAAAATATGCAAAAAAAGCCATTGTATTGTAATGTTGACAATTTTTTCAGGAGAAATATTAATTCATTATAGATAATCAGTTCAGAAAGAATAAATCTATGGAATTTCCAGAATAAAACAAATATTCTTTATATGCTGTGTGGTTTATTTTTTTTTGCCACCACCACCCCAGCTTCGCCTTTATGCTGCAGAGTGACAACTGCATATTCGTAGATCTTGTTCAGCTTTGCTCTTCCTGCTAATTTTTGAAATTTATGAACATTTACCAGAACAGTCCCCTTGTATACATGGATACTGTGATTCCCTGTATTGCCCATTGGGCAACCATTGGGTGGTATATAAATAAATATTATTATTATTATTATTATTATTATTATTATTATTATTATTATTATTGTAGGGGTTTTTTTTAAAGAAAAAAGGTTTGCTAGAAAGATTTGCAAATTAGTCACAATTAGTGCATATTGATAGGGAAACAGAATGTTAATGTCTATCCATATTGTTGTTGCATCCTTGAACAGTCTTACTTGGAGTTATTCCCATTGATCCCATAGGGCTTACTTCTGAGTAGACACATATAGTAGCTCCATACAGATGCTTTCTGTTTACACTTTAAAATCTACTCTTACATAATTGAATATCTCAAATTGTTAAGAGTGCCTTGTATGTCCTTTTTTTTTTTTTTTACATCTGCCAAGTGTATGTGTGTTATCTGTATATACAAATATATCTACATCGGTGTGAGTGCATTCAAATTTACATTTGTATGATATATTTATAGTAAGCAAATATTGACATTTTATTTTTTATTGGTAAGATGGTATTCAATATATTATGCTTTATATTACATGGAGAAGATAGTTGTGGCAATGACAGGTATATTACAAAATGACTGGGTCCAAGTGTCGCCATTAGTTTGCATATTATAATTGAATGAAAAAAAGATTTAAAGGGAAGGCATCAAAGAACAACTGGTAGGCATATGGAACTTTCTGTTATATCAAATCATAAGGATGGAATGTTTCCTTGTAGTAAGACCATTTAAAAGAATTTTTCCTGTGTAGGTTTAAAAGTTGTAAAAGTTGAACAGCAAAAGGAACTTGGCCTACTTTTTCTTTCTCCATATCATTTGAGATGAACAATTTTTAAACTTAGCTTGGCAGTCTTGAAGACTAGTTACACATTTAAAGTAAACAATTGAGTGTTGAGGATAACACATACAAACATATTCACAGTGTGTATGAAAATGGCTTTCATGGATCACATGCAGCTCAAAAGTAAATGTTGTCTGCTTTTAAATTACACAAAGTGAAGAAAACTGAAATGTGATGGAGAATAAAGTACAGTAAAAGACAGGGAAGATTTTGTTAGGTACTGAATGATAATATATCCAAGGCTTAACCACAGCTGGTTCTGTAAAGTGATCCTTCATAGAATTTTGTAGTCCCCCAAAAATGGATCAGTAACATGGTAGATTTCCAATCATTAAATTTTTCCATAGCTACTCAACTTATATTTGTGCTCAGTTTATATTTGCACAGTGACTCAAGAACAAATTGCTATTCTAAGATGGATCTTTTCAAGAGAGAGTAGACAAGGAATGTCCCCAAACAACTCCACTTTGTTATAAACATGCATTTTATTTGCACATGAGATTGGCGGGGGGGGGGGATGAATCATATCCAGGTGTAAAAGAAGCAGAGATGCCAAGGAGTAAAAATGTTCACTGTCTATCCAAAAACAGCCACAACATTTTATAGGGTACACAATTAAATAGCCCCAGGTCTTCAGAAAAAGGGTTATTGTGCAAATAAATATATAAATTAGAAGATGGTCAATACATAGCATTAACACTGGTGGTGTTTGTCTTAGTAGGATTTCATTTTTATGACTCTAAATCTAAGCCTTCCTTTACCCATTTGCTGCAGTGGTTCAATTTCATTACCCCTAGCCTCGACCACAGATTATATTCATTTGCCAAAAAAAGTTAGCTATGTTTTTGGAAATTTTCAGATTTCTCCCAGCAGCCTTCAAAATGCCTCCTCCATATTTAATTTATACATTAGTGGCAGATCACTGTGGGCAGTGAGTGACGGCTGCCCTTTTCCACTAGAGAATCCTGCCTGCAAATTTGAGATGAATTTGTAGATAAAATATTTGCAGTATGCTAGGCACTTATGTACAGAAGAAAAGAAGTAGACTGCATCAAAACATTTATTTTCCTTTTAATTTTTTTTCAGAAATGTCTGCTTTAGCCTTGAAAAACATTATGTATTTTCTCATGGTTTCCTTTTACACTGCACTTAATTTTTTAAAAAAATATATAAGGGACCACTTTTTTTCATTGACCTCAGTAAAATGAGAATAGGCCAAGAGTGCAATTGGTGTTCACTTTCTTTTCCATCATTTAGTAACTCTTATTGAACTCAACGGGACTTACTCTCACATAGGTTTGTAAAGGATTACAGCTTCAGTTACATAATACTTAAAACTACAGAATCTCATAACTATTTCTTTTCATTAGATATAAGTAATGTGTCAACAAGATGTTACTTGTGGGGGGGTTTACGGTACAGTAAGGACAAAGGAAAAATAACAACAGGAAAAAGGGGTACTTCTAATGTGAAAGGCAATTTTTAAATGAGGAGGAAAAATGCAAGTCCTCAGGAATAGTTTCAAAGTTCTCTTTGTGGGAATTGGCTCTCTATACATTGATACCGTCTTTACTGTAATTAACAACAACAAGAATAAGATATAATACTTTTGTATTACAAATAAAAAGCACTATTCACTTTGCTAGACTCTCTTAACATTTAAGTTGCACATTTGTTAGCAGAAATACTGCCAACCCCTTGCTGCAAACTGAAATAAGGAAGCAGGTTTGGAAACATTACAGAAAGAAATATAAAAAAAATGGTAAATTATGCTCTTAAATTCTGTAGAGTTTAAATCATTTCATTGCTTGGAATTACAGGCTTTAGTAGAATGATGATTTTTTTTCCCTCATGCAATTATGCAGTTTTGCTCGAATGATTAGTTTTGTAATTCATATGATGAATTAGTTCCAGGAACTAAAAATGAATTCAATAAACTAACATTATTTCTTACTTATATGAATTCTGTACACAATTCTGTGTGGCTTTTTTGTTTCGGTAATTTAAATGAAATGTTATTTACTGACTGGATTTTTTGGTTAGGGAAACATTGTTCTACACTAAATGGACACATTCATAGTTATTGATATTTAATTTGATGAAGTGAATGACCTTTCAGACTGTGAATGGGCAGTGAACAGAAATCCTATGGTTGCATTCTAAGCACACATAGGTTGAAAGTTGATTCTCTTTTAACCAGAGACTAAACCCCATTAAAATCAATGGAACTTAGTTATTGTTATTATTATTATTTTATTTACAGCCCGCCTCTCCCTGAAGGATCGAGGTGGCTAACAATCATAAAAATACAACAATACAGCTATAAAACAACATGATAAAATAGCATGAATAATATAAGATTGCCTGAGGACAATGAAAATTCCTTCCAAAAATAAAAAATACAAAAAAAATCAAATGTCTGGCTATAAACTTGTTATATATAAGAAGCTTTGCATTAGAGAACATTTCCTAAAGATTATGATCCTTACTTAGGTTGTTCTAAGTTAAGCACCCAGTTTTTTAAAAGGTTCCACATTCCATTTGTTTCCATTCTGAATAACACTGATACCTGTGGGTGTTTAGTTAAGAGGATTAGGCTTTTTGAAGTTTTCTTCTTCACACTCTTCAAGAATGGTGTGTTGGAGGAGAACAATGAACAATAAAATTAAGTGCTCAAGACAAATTGACTGTAACATTAAATTCGAATTAGTTTATCATTTTGTTATATGCAGGGTACTGCCTCATTTTTTCTTATTCTTTTCAGACAAAAATGAAACTTAACATATATTGATAATCTACAGTAAGATAGATAATGTTAAAGGTCTAAATGTCTTTATAATCATTCATTTTGCTGTGAGGCTAGATGTTTGAAACTACTTATTTGCACTTATCCAGCACTTCCTTTAAAGGCATTTTGTGTATTTACAAAGCATGCTAATATAATTGTCTCATGGTGCAAGTTGCCTGCCATAAAGTAACTGGAGAACTAAAGACCAGAGAACAGAGGAGGTAGAAAAAGTTTTTTAAAAGGGTTCTTTTTAATGTTTTTCTTTTTCTTTTCTTTTTAAAGAAGCATTCCAATCCATTTAGCAGCTTCACAAGTCTTAATGAGAAGATAACTCAACAAGTCAGGCTTATTTGTTACTTTCAGGAAGTACACCTCATGTAAATGAAGGAATTATTTGAAGAAGGATCATAGAAGGGTGGGGAGTGTTTGTGATTCAGCTTGGTAAAGGCTGATACAGATTTACTTTGGTGTCTAGTAACCCACTAGAATTGGTTCCTTCTGGTGTGGTTATCTGGTCTTTATCGGATGTGATTCATGGCTTGTGAACTGAGCGGATGGAAAACACTTTAGAAACTGATATCTTCATTCCAACAAATAAAAGTCAGTGTACAAAGGAGTTACTTTTTATTTAATTTAAGAGACACAATGCATGAAGAGTAAAAATGTCTGATAATTACTGTTCAAAACACATCAGTTTGTTTAACAGATTACTGTGGATCATAACTGTGTTGAAGTATGGAAGTATTTTTGAGCTGTAGCAGTCTGGTAAACAAGATGGTGTATTTTTAACATTAATTGTGTTAAAATACAACAGTATTACTAAACCTTGTGGAGTACTGCTTTGAGTATTGGACTAGGACTTTGGGAGACTAAGGGGGGTTGCAGACTGCCAGAAATAGTGCAAATTGAGTCCACTTTTAGGGTTAGGGTTAGGGTTAGGGAATCATGGGAACTGTATTTTATTGTGGCATCAGAGTTCTCTGACAGAGAAGACTCAATGTCTCAGGAAAAAAACAACTCCCATGATTCCCTTGCACTAACCCTAACCCTAAAAGTGGACTCAATTTGCACTATTTCTGGCAGTCTGCAACCCCCCCAAGATTCAAATCCCCACTCAGCCATGGAAACCATTTGGGTGACTCTGAGCAAGTCACAGGCTCTCAGCTTCAGAGGAAGGCAATGGCAAACTCTTAACAGGAAAACCCCTTGATTGGATGACCTTATGGTAACCATAAGTTGAAAATTACTTGAAGGTAGACAAAAACACAAATAATATTTTAAGACTGGCTATGTGATTTACAACATTTGCATCCTATTCTTCCACATACTGCCTTGCGTCCTGGCTAAGGTCATTTTTTAATCTTTATTTTTTTGTCCTCAGAACATCTGTGTGAATATGCTTGTAGTATAGTACAGGAAGAAGAACTTTACTGGCTCTCCAGTTGACAGAGCACCATTATGGAGCTGTTAGTTCACTGTATTAAAGTTGTATTGTCTAGTTTAGCCATATACTCAGGTACTCTAGGAAACACTCAGCTAGGTTGACAACTGTTACTGAGAGGACTTTTGCTTCCACCATCCCCACATAGGGCCTAAGCAGACTGCCAGAAATAGTGCACATTAAAGTGAGGCACTGCCCTGGCTCAGTGCTAGGGAATCATGGGAACTGTAATTTATTGTGGCACCAGAGCTCTCTGACAGAGAAGGCTCAATGTCTCAGAAAAAAATACAATGCCCATGATTCCCTAGCACTGAGCCAGGGCAGTGCCTCAATTTAATGTGCACTATTTCTGGCAGTCTGCTGAGGGGGGATGCAGACGAGGGCGTCCAAGACGCCCTGGTCCGCAGCGCCGCAGGGCCAAGGCAGCCTCACCGCGGTGCTTCTCCGCCGAATCTAAAAGGACCACCAAATTGGCGCTCCTTTTAGATTTAAGGGAAAGTGCACCCCAAAAGCGGCGGGCGCACTTTCCCTGCCTCAAATGCCACGGCGAGTGCGGTCGCCGCAGCGTGAGGTCAACCCGGAAGCGCCGGCCGTGCGGATGGCCGGCGCTTCCAGGGGCGACCTCAGGAAGAGGAAGGGGCGCCGAACGTGCGGCTGCCCCTCCTCTTCCCTGCCCGGAAGACGACTCTATTAGTCGTCTGCCGAGGCAGTTAGGCCTATAGTAGAATGTCCTGGAGATTTATCAGCTGGATCCAATGACAGCACTTTAAACAGTAGTAAAACTCTCTCTTCTGGCAGGCCTAGCTAGATTATTTTTAATCTGAGCGTTTGGGCCAAGAGAGGTTAAGTATATTAAGTATACTAAGTATACTAAGTAGCTGATACAAAATACTGGATATTATTACTATTATTTGTAGTGCTGAACACAGAAAAGAATATAAGAAAGCAATCCATTTTATAGTTGCACATGATCCATAGCAGATTCAAGATAACTGAAAGCCTTTTCATATGAAAGTTCAAACACTGGTGGACTTGACAGAACCACTGAACATGCTTTCCACACTGAGTTCTGAGAAGCTTCTACACACATTTGCTTCTCTAGAAATAGAAGTTAGGAACCCCAATAAAGTAGGGTTACCAATTGCATAGAGGATTCTAGTGTACAGTCCACCCTCCTTATCAGTGGATTTGCCATTCACAGATTTAACCATCTGCAGACAGCAAGCCCGTTTTGCTTAATGGTACGTGTGCATGCAGCCATGCTAGCAGGCCCACATGCACCATTAATTTAAATGGGATTTGAACGTGCACGGATTTTGGTATCCATGGGGGGGGGTCCAGAAGGGATCCCCCGTAGATATGGAGGTCTGACTGTATTCAGGAAAATGGGGAAATGGCCTCTTTGCAATTTCCCACTCAAAATGGGAAGGTTGGGAAATGACTAGCTGGGCTTGGTAAGATTATGGGGCTGGGCTTGTGTACATGACCCATCTTTACCGCTCTTTGAACCCTTATATAAGCAGAGTGAACATCCTCCATAAGAAATAGATTGCAAAACTCTCATGAGGACTCTTTGGATTCTGGAAAAGATGTTCTTGTCTGGCTAGAGACAGCAGCCTTTGCATGGCTCAGTAGCTGACAGTTTGTATAATAATAATAATTATCGAAACAATCGATAAAAAATTATCGAAACAATCAGGGCGGCTTACAACCATTAAAATTACATCAAGAATAGAAGCTAAAAACTCCAAAACCCCACACTCCCCTTTAAAAAATATATAAAATAAAGTATTTAGACATAACATGTATTCTTGTCATTTCCTGACTGTTTGGTTTGATAATAGTCTCTTCCTGCATCAGTTGGTCTTGGCTTGATCATCTTCCATTCTGTTGCAGTTTGCAGTTCTATCTCTTCTCTGCATTTGACGAGCACATTACAGAACCTTTCACCATGAGATGTTATGAAATCTTTAGTATTTTAAAGTAAACCTATGTCATACATTTTTACTAAAGAATATGAAAGCTAGTTTAATTCTCTGCCAGACCCTGGAACAATGTGTGTCATCTAATACTATCAGTTCTCGCCTTCTGCTTGCAAATTCTAATTATTCTGCATATGAGATATACTACTATGTTGTACATTCCCCAACAACCTGGCACCCACTAACAGAAGCAGGGAAAGCCGTTTGCATTCTTTTTCCCTTGCACCCTCTGAAAATATCTCTGGAGGATTGAGGGAGTTTGTATAATGGCATAGACGTTGATGTGGTGGACTACATCCTATGATTGCCACTCTAAGCACACATAGGTTGCAAGTTGATACCATTTAACTAGCAAGTAAGCCCCATTAAAGTCAATGGAACTTAGTTCTGAGTCTACCACAAGATTGGTTGAAGAAGATCTTCAATGCAATCAATGAAAATTCCTTCCAAAAATGTTTAAAAAGTGATAACTAAGTAGTTAGGTACACACTGTAGTAAATTACTTCCTTACAGTATTGTCACAAGTTTGGCAAAAAGCACCCTCCTCAGCTTTTGTTGGACCTTCCATTAGATTGAAGACTGTTCACAGAAGGACTCAATTAAAGATGGGTGGTGGAAGGAGGAGATATAAAGAAAGACCAGAACTTTGGAGTGTAAATACATTTATTTACTTCTGAGAGTAAATAAAATTATCCTTGTTTTTTAACATTTCATATTAGATTATGCTAGTTTTCTGAAATGCTTGTTTGCTGAAAAAATATAAATTGTTAGATTAATTATTGTGTGAACCCTCTTTGGGCAGGATGCCATGGGATCTTTTTCATCACTTTTTTTTTTTACTTCCTGCAGATAAATTCTTGTTTGGGTAGCTTAGAAAACTGATTCACTTCCCTCCTTGAACAATTTTTAATCAGAGAAAGGGTACTTTTCAGGGGGGAGAAAAAACATTTTATTTGCACAAGGTACAGCCTGATGGATTAGCCAGATGTAGAGAAATAGACATTAGTACTTAACTGGGCAGCTCAGTATTCTCTGCTGGAGTCCACCTTAAGAGACCAAATAAAAAATGTAATTAACCAGTTGTGAGCGGATGATTCTGTGGCAAATGTATATATAGAGTTTCTAAATATGTTCCTTTGGGAATTAGGTATCTCGACCCTTTAACATATGAAAGGTTCTACTATGTGACAGATCTATGAGGGAAAAGTTTGCATACCTGTTCATAGGATTAATATAGGTGACTATTTATGAAGTGGCAATTCAGTCATCTTTAAAGCTCTTTCAAGCAGTAAAAGAGAATTTAATTACATATCAACACTTAGATTCAGATCCAAGAAGGTGAAGTGGCAGGATGTTACAGGCAACTAAGTGGTTACTTAGTGGTTATGTGCACACTGTAGTAAGTTACTTCCTTACAGTATTGTCACATTTTTGTTATACTCGCTAGTTATTTCATTTACTTCAAAACCCTACCAGCAATACTACTGCATTTCCCCATGTCCTATGCTGCTTTTATTAAATGTATTAAATACTATTGGTCCTGTGAATGACAAAATCTCATTCTCATTCTGTCTGAATTTTTTTTATAACCCACCTAAGAAATTATAATGGTTTATATTAATTCATAGACATAATACTGTGTTATCCACAGCAAAACTAGCAATAAATAGTAGCTTAAAACCAATCACAGCCCCAGCACATACTGGTGTACCAGCATGATGTTATGCTTTTCTGTAACTTAATTTTTCATCTTCTCAAGACTTTTTGTTATTGGGTTTTTTATTCTTCTTTGTGCTTGCATGTAATGTCCTGCTAGGCAAAGCTTGGAAGTAACAAGTTACAAGTTACCTGTAATGAGCTATGAACTTTGGTTGCTGTTATTTCCCTTTGACCAGCAAGAGCATTAACCATCACTTGTGCTGTTCAGGCCTTGCAAAATAAAGGCTGTGGTTTCCTTCACTCAATCCACCTGTAATGAGACCTTCCTCTTTTCCAACTGCCTTATGCTTTGCTGAGCATTGTCATCTCTGGTAAAAAGTTATAATAAAGTCATGTTTCAAAAGTAATATGTTGAGTGGGGAAAGGTTGCTTTATTGGTATAATAAGTAACATTTTATCATTACTTTACATTTTTACTTCTAAAAGACTCTTAAAGGATTTTAGAGGAATTTTGATATGATAGTTTTTCCTTTCCTATTCTATTTTTTAAAATCAGTTCTAATGATTCTTCTTTAAGCAACAAAAAGCTGCTCTTTAGACAGGGATGAGGAAGTGTAGCTGATGAGCCACTTGTGGTCCCTCATTGTATGGTGCGCAAGAGACTACAAAGCACCCAGACCCCTCCCTCTTTTTAAGAAAATGTCTGATTTTTTTCTTAAACACCTAAAATTGAAAAACTGCCACAAAACAGGACATTTTAGGTCCCCTTGCCTCTTAGAAAAACTACAAAAGTGGCCATTTCTAGGCTGAATCCCAAAACCAGAAGGGATGTGATGCTGCTTCTGGTCATGATAGCAGCAATGGTGCAACCCATAGGGGGATGGAAAGGGAGAAATGTAGTTGCCCCTTTATAGCTGCCAATTCCACATAATGAATAAGAGCAACAAACTGCTTTGAAAACACAATAAGGAATAAAAACAATGAGTTTTAGGAAGTTACATTCCAAGTACCGTGGCTAATTTGTTGTGTGCCTTCAAGTCATTTCTGACATGTGGGGTTTTCTTACCAGGATTTGTTTGCCTTCCTCTGAGGCTGAGAGTGTGTGACTTGTCTAAGCTTACCCAGTGGGTGTTCAAACCATAGTGTCCAGAGTTCTAGTCCAGTGTTCAAACCACTCCACCATGCTGCCTATTGTTCTGAATTACTTCTCTACTGGTTTACTTAATTCTTTAATCTTCAGTTTCTCAGGGACTGAGAAAGTTGATTTGTTGGGGCAGAACTGCATTTTGCTGGCCTAGATGTAACTCTGATGGCTGTTTCTGCTACACAAAACAAATATGTGTGTGTGTCTGCTGTGTGTCAGTATGTGTAATTTTAAATAGATGTGACAGGTGGATGACCAGCTAGCCTCCCACCAGCCGCACCTCTCCTTCCAGCTGCTTTGCCCACTACAGGGTTCCTGTAATTATTATTACAGTAATAATATTTTATTTCCCACCTCTCCTAATGGATCAAGGCAGGATTACACAATAAAATGTATACAGTGTAGAAAATGCAAGCAATAAAATCAATAAAATCAGAACATCAATAATAAATACTATAAAAATAGAATACAATATAATAAAATTAATATAAAATAAAATAGCCAATCATAGTTAGAACCTAGAAAATCGATTTTGAAGTAATACTATGGAGGTTCACTAAGAAAATCAGATGGATATGCCCACCAGAACAGCCTTCTTAAAGGCATCTAGCATAGTGATAAGACGGATCTCTTCCGGCAGACTGTTCCATAACTTGGGGGCTGCAGCCATGAACGATCTTTGTGAAGTAGAGTTCAATCTGGTTTTGTAATGATCTAATAAGTTATTCCCAGATGTTCTGAGAGTGTGGGGTGGATTATGTGGAGAGAAGCGTTCCTTCAAGTAACTCAGGCCCAAGCAATGTAGGGCTTTAAAGGTAATAACCAACACTTTGTACTGCATCCAGAAGCTAATAGGCAGCCAATGAAGAGATTTTAATACAGTTGTTATATGGTCTGACCTAGATATTCCAGTGACCAGCCTGGCTACTGCATTTTGAACGAATTGAAGCTTTTGAACTGGGTACAAAGGTAGCCCCATGTAGAGCGCATTACTGAAATCCAAACGAGAGATTACCAGGGCAAGTCCAGGTAGGGACGCAGTTGGCAGATCAACCGAAATTCCCTGGAGTTCTCCTTCCCTGGAGGTCTTTAAGCAGAGGCTGGATGGCCATCTGTCAGGGATGCTTTGATTGGGAGTTCCTGCATGGCAGGGGGTTGGACTGGATGGCCCTTGTGGTCTCTTTCAACTCTATGATTCTATGATTCTATGAAATTGATACCAAGTGCTCCTGGCCATCGTGTCCATTTGAGATGACGGCTGTAGAGATGAGTCCACGAGTACTCCCAAACTACGTACTTTGTCCTTTAGGAGAAGTGTGACCCCGTCCAGGACTGGTTGACAAAGCTCCCTTCCCAGACTGGGGTACCTATGTCAAGTACCTCTGTTTTCTCTAGATTCAGCTTGTTTGTTTTCCCTCATCCAGCCCATTACTGACTCAAGACAAAAATGTGTTCTTACTAACAACTACACACCTGGAACTTAGTGGGGGAAATTTGCTGAGAGCTGCAAGGGATAGGGCACCTTTCTACTTCAACTCACACTCTCTCAAAGCAGCCATCATGATTATATTGCTTGCAGTAACATCCACCCGTTCATCAAATTGCAATAAGCACAAAAAGAAAGCAACTCTCATTGATATATATGAGGAAGTACAGCACATATATGCATGCAGACCTGTAGCCAGAAATGTTTCAGAATGATGAGTGATGATGGATACACAGGAGGAGTATGTGGCTCACTGCAGCACAGCCAGAGCATAAATAGCCTAATGTTTAAAGTAGTGAAAACTGTATTTACTAAATTACAAACCTAGTCCAAAGAAACCCTTTTGAATTAACTGATGATATTCAGAAGTAAATAAATAAGGAGAGATCTTGGGTTTTCATATCTTGTCATAACACATGATGATAGTGACAATTCAGACATTCAGAACATGCATATGGTATAATCCTTGTGCATGTTAAAAAGGCAATTAAATGTTTGTATGTTTGAACCCAGCAAAAAGACCTTGTATACTTGATTTTCTTCCTCATATGCTAGGTTTGTTTGTGCATTCTCCTTTAATGTAAGGGATGCTCAAAAGTGCTGTCCTACATTGTCCTGTCTAGAAGCACCTCATTTTCTTGTATGAGCCTGTATGGATTTTTAAATTCCTCAGGAGAGGTCATTCAGTCTCTCCTGCTAACATCTGAAACATGTTACTGGGAGCTCCTTGGTGACTGAAATATGCTCAAACATGACATTGAAGGGAGTGCATATTCCCTATGTTTACTGCATTTTCCCTCTCCCATAGATGTGTTCTCAGCAGTCAGATGCAGAAATTAATCCTTTGCTTACTTTCTAATAAGTAATCTTAAACAATGCTAAATGCAATATTTGTAGCTGAAGAAAATCATGTTATGACAAATATCTTTTACCACTTCTACAAAATATGCACCTCTACAAAATATGCTAAGCATATGATCAAATGTGACCCTCAATTTTTGGAACTCTTTGCTAATAATAATAATAATAATAATAATAATAATAATAATAATAATAATAATAATAATAATAGGGGAGGCCTGACTAGCTTACCCTATGTGAGGCCTAAATACCCTAAAGCCAACAGATCCTGCCTGATCTTTGAAACTAAGCAGCTTAGTGGTTGGATGGGAGATTGCTAATAAAGCTCAGGTGTTGTAGTCTATATTTTAGAAAAAGAAACTGGCAAAACCATCTCTGAATATTCCTTGCCCAAGAAAGCTGTATGAATTTCAAGCTGCCATAAGTATACTGGCAACTTGAAGATATATACACGCAAACCTCCTACTAGCAGATAAGATATATTTACTTAGTTAAACTTTTGAATCATAAGCTATTATTTTGAAATTGTTTTAAATTCATTTTTATTGATTATGTTAATAATAAAGTTATTGGCTTGATTTCATATTAATCTATTCGTATTGGCATGGGACCAGCGCTTTTCAAATTGTTCCTCAATGAACTCTGTGGGTATGTGCTTTCAAGTTGACCTTTAACTTCTTCTTCTTCTTCTTCTTCTTCTTATTATTATTATTATTATTATTATTATTATTATTATTATTATTATTTATTATTTATATCCCATTTCTCTGTATGGCAACCTCATGTACTATTTGAAAATTTGTTGCTAGTTTTTGGGTGTTCCCTCCCCATGTTTTGTGAAAATTCATTTTACTAGAGACTTTCCTAGAGAAGTTAGACAAGCATGTTACTTGCTATCTTTCCAGAGGCAGGTGAAGGCATTTTTGTTTTGGCAGGCCCGTGCGGACTGACATTGCATAGGAAAAGTTCCTTTAATAAAGTGCTGTATTGTCTCCATTTTTTTTTTGAATGGCCATGCTTTTAATTGCTTTTAATTGTATTGAAAGCTTAATGTTTATATGACATGTAATTTTAATTGTGTCTGTTTTAACTTTGTAAGCTGCCTTATATCCCAAGGCAGAAGGAAAGTCTGCAAATAAATAAATAAATAAACTGTATCTATAATAATAATCATCAGGAACACCATTTTATGGAAAGGCAGGGTATTATATTAAGTAACTTGTTTTAAAATAATAATACATTGTTATTTTTCTTAATATTTGGATATGCTTTAATATTTATTTACATCTGGCATTTCTTTCCCCGTTACAAACCTTTACATATATAAATTATTATTTGTTTTGTTTTCCACTATGATTTCAGTTAAATATCCATCTTTCCATGGTGAGCATATTAGAAACAGCTATGCCATAATTTTATTATTTGAAATTGACCACAATATTCATAGGAGTAAACTGTAGCTATCAAACCTCATTAGTGTCTTGGATTATTAGCGTCTTTATAATATCTCCTGAAACTGACTCTGTTTGGGAATTAAAGAACTGATCTATTGTCTTTCCCTTCCTATAATACTTTTATACAGATGGGCTTCATTAGTTCATCCTGTCAGGCTTACCAGGCTAGCATTGGTAAATTGCTCTCCTTCATGTGAAGGAAGGAGAGAATTTCAAATGTCTCTATGTTGTTTTGCACTTCAAACTCAAAAGTAAAGGGTGAAAAGAAAGACCTTTTACAATTTCACTCAGAGAGAACTTTAAGGGTGTTTTCCATTAGAAATTTTAAAAGGTTGTTAAAGGCATGAGACAAAGTATTAGACTGTTTTCACAACTGTTTTTATATCTGCTTACTTGAGAGGGTTGACTATAAATTCTGCTTTTTAACAACTGGCATTTGGTTGTCTTGGATGCTATAAAATTACACAGACACCTTCCTCTCTGCTCCTGGGAGGAAAGAAGAGGCCATAGTTACTTAGTCCCCAATATAGAATTATTTTCTATATTAATCTTCATCAAGTAATTTCTGTTACTTTTGGTATATTTTCCACTAATATGGCCATGTGTGTGTAATCGTTGTAAGGAGGGAAAGGACATTCTCTAAATGAAACCTCCATATCAGATTTTATCTCTAGTTTTATTTATGCATTAGCTCCAGTCCAGTGCCAACTATATTATATTCTTGCCTAACATAAATGGGATTCAAAACTCTCTTTTGAATTTAGCAAATAGTTTTGGATGAGTGCTGGCTTTGCATAACATAAGACTGCACAGGCAGCAAGGAATTTAAACAATAATTTAAAACCTCTACAAATTGAAACATAAAAATGTTCAGCTAAAGTACTCTGCCTTGCTGTTTTCTAAAGTTTCATTCTCAGATGACCATGTTGTATGTAGGCTACTGCCACAGATGATAGCACCTAGTCTTTTTTTAAATTGATATGGCCACTAGTGGAAAGATTTCTTTTTCTTCTTCCTAGGTCTGAAACACAGTGCAGAAATAATCCAGTTTGAGTCTGCTATAACTGCCTTGCTTCTGTGCTAAGGAATTATAGTTTATTGTGGCACCAGAGCTCTCTGACAAGGCTAAATTTCTCACAAAACTACATTTCTCAGAATTCACTAGTATTGAGCCAGGGCAGTTAATGTGGTCTCAAACTGGA
>CM034701.1:45311241-45329097 GCA_020142125.1 Phrynosoma platyrhinos
GATACCATGGACAGCCAAAAAGACAAACAAATGGGTCATTGAACAGATTAAGCCTGGAATCTCCTGGAAGCCATGGCTCAATGCTATGGAATTCTGGGAACTGTAGTTCTGTGAGACATTTAGCCTTCTATGTATATGTCAGCCTAATACCTTCTAGATGTATTGGATTACAAAGCCTATTAATCCTAGACAATATAGCTATTAGGTTATGGAATTTGTACTGCAACACCAGGCTAAGGAAGCTGATTTAGCATGTTCTTCTCTCCCCCCCCACACACCAATCATACAGACAGGACTTCCAGATTTACAAAAAGTTTCCATTCCTGCATGGCATAGGGTTGAACTAGATGGCTGTTGAGATCCTTTGTAGCTCTATGATTACTGTGGTTGCTTTCAAAGTATGCTTAAAGAGCATAGCAAGTGGGAGGAGAGGCTACATCTGGATGCTCCTCTCCTTTGAGAAAAGGTACATATTATGCCAAGTGATTGATTTATTGCAACAGAGAAAGGATATCTTGACCAAACTCAGGTTTTCTTTCTCCCCCAAACAGATTGCAAGTGTTGTGCCTCTTGTTTCTCCAGACTAAGGAACTGTATGGGAAAGAAAGAGTTTTGGAGCAAGTATTTTTTTAAAAGGGGAAACGGCAGCCCAAATCTTTACTCAGCTGTGTGTTGGTGATGAGCAAAAAGCAGCCCTCACCATCCTGTTGTCTAAAATAGTAGGAGTAAGTCACATCTCAGGCATTTTCCAATGAAAACCACAATAATACTTCCTTCTAGTAAAGTGTGGTCAAATGCTCAGACCTGCTTTTGGAAGTGTTATTCTGGAATGCTTGGGAAGCACCATGATATTGAAAGGACTCAGGATTTTTGTATTCATCAGCCTCAAAACAAAGCTGTCCTTTTTGTTGGACGTTCGAAGTGCAAACAGACCCTTCCATCATATCACTTTAGAAACATATAAGCTAAACCAGTGGTTCTGAAACTGTAGGGTGGGACCTGCAGGAAGGTTTTGAGAGTTGCTCAAAGGGGGCATGAAACTTGGAGGCCCTGATCCCTCCTGCTCCTTCTCTGCTTCCCAAAACTTTTCTATTCTGAAGAGGAAGAGAAAGGCAAGGAGGGCGCTTGGAGCCTCAACCTGAAGGAAAAGGAGGAGGAGAAGAGCTATTTCCACACAAAATATTAAAATATGAATATACACAAGTGTGTGGATGAAAATGTGCACACTAAACAAACAAAATATTTTTGTTAATATACTATATCAAGCAGGCAATGTGTGACATCCACATGTCAATGTAAAAGGAGTCACAAGGGTAAAAAGTTTGAGAACCACCAAGTGAAACCATCAAATGAAGTCCTGCAGAAATAATGCAGTTTAATACCATTTTAATTGCCATGGCTCAATGCTATGGAACTCTGCAAATGTTAGTTTTGTTGTGACACCAGAGCAAAACTGGATTATTTCTGCAATGCGGATGAGTCCACTAATAGTGCCAAGTTTCAAAACCCCCATGTAACAAATTAAATATGAATTAGATGTTGCACTCTACACATACCGGTAAATTGTACAATAAATTGAATAGTATAAAATTGTCTAATAAATAAATCATGGCCCAGGAGAAGAGTTATGATTTCTTGCAAGTCATGGAAGAACTTATGAGCTTTCTGAGCAACACACAACATAAGTCATGAATACTCACTCACTCATGTATCTCATTCTTTATGCTACATTTTGAAATTCTGATGAATGACTTGACAATTGAGGGACTAAATGACTGGGAAGTAAAGATGTTAACATCTTCTTTTGAGGATAGGGCAAGGGAGAAATGAGCCTATAGCACAATCTTTGTAGGTTATTCCTTTTTTGTCCTAAGGTGCCAATACCTAACTAAACATATCTCTGTCATTTGTAAAAAGGTGAACCGTGTCATTTTTTCTGTTATCATTCCTACTCTTCTGTGATATACATGTGCATGGCGAGTGGAGTTCATGCACTTATGTTGTAAGGAAACAACTAGATAATGCATGCAGGTGTGTGTCATGTTTGTTGTGCTGTTTGTGTACTTTCAAAAGTGACTGCAGAAATGCATAAAAGAACTGTCAGTTTTAACAATTATATAATAAAATAAAAAAGCAAATTCCTAAGCAAGACCATAACAAATCTTCCAAAATTAGCAAATATTTCAGTGGCCAAAGCATGATGACATAACCCATTTGACATTACTTTATATTTGTTGAAGCAGGAAAAAAACTTGCATTTAACATAATTTGCAAATGTGTGTGTGATTGTAAGTGATATGAAAACTCTTCATTCTCAACTGATGTTCTCTGACTTTCTTTGAATTTTCTTTTGTTTGCCTCATGGGAGGTTGACACTTTTTGTTTTCTTCCTATACATAAATTTGTGCAAATTTTAATTTCTTTTTCTGAGTTCCATATCTGCACTTTAGTAAGCAGAGAAAAGTTGCAAATATAAGGTAAAGTATGTTTCTATGTATTTTTAAAAGTCATTTGTATTTTACCTGTGCATATTATTACCAAGACAAATGTGTAAGCACTAAAGGCAAGGTGTGCATTTTTCTTATAGTATATCTCACAAAATGCTAGATATATATGCTTTATTAAAGATAGTAAACTTATCTTCAATAAGGCATCTTTTTCAAGGGAATTTCACTCATTAACTGGACAGTACATTGCATACTCTGAAAGCTGAAGACAAATACCAGACTACAGTAAAGCAGAATATTAAGGCGTTGGAGTATCTTAAAAATATTGTTGTTGTATTCTACTTTTCCATTCAGAAAAACCCTAAGAATTATGGAACAGTTCTGTGGTAATCTGACAGATCTGTTGCTGTACACAGTAACAGTAAAAAGAACAAGCAGGTTAACCCAGTGCTATGTCTGTATTTGCTACTCCACTTGCCTCCTTTAAATCCTCTTGCCTAATTTTTGTTTTGGCCAACTATTTCAGAGAAGAAGAAGTACATCTTTAACTCCTGTGAAAAGGATCCTTGTATTTCCTGTATGCCCTATGTGTTTAGCTGACATTTTTCAAATGGGTGGTGGTGGAATAGTTTAAAAGTACCTTATCTCATTTTCCTTTCTGAGAAGGGATTAAAGCTATGAGTGAATGTTAAACTGTCTACTTGTCATACAGCAAAATGATGGTGATAATATGGTATTATTTGAACACATTTAGTGCTGAAAATCCTTGATAGGTAGCTAAAAAGAGTAGCAACTAATAAAAAAAAATCTTGCGAAACAATGTTAAATAACCTTTATACCTACATGTTTCAAAAGTGCCCTGGCTATTGGAGAAAACATGAAGAAGCACTACAAGAAAGAAAATGTGTCTTGAATACTCCTCCCTTAATTCCATGATTCAGATAACCAGAACTTGTTAAAAACATATTATGTCTGAAATGCAATTCTGCAGGTTAAGAAGGATAACTTTTCAGCTCAGGTTGTGAAATGATGTTGCAGCTTTTCATTAACCTAGAAACCTCCTATTTACATGGTTCACAGCCTGGTCTCAGCTCACTTGGAGGTAACAAAGGGTGTCGGGGACAAGAATACAGCAGGGGGTTTGCTCCTCCAGGGCTGCCATCTGACTTTCATCAGGTCAACTGTTTTAACTCCTGCCTCATTAGGCAAAATAAAATGGAGATTATGGTGTGTAGAAAGATCAGATTACCTGGAGCTGCCTTTGGCTTCTGACACTTGCCCAATGGCTCTGTATTTGGACAAGACTTTGCTCCTTGTGTTTTCCATTCAGCATGGCAGCAGGCTTTAAATTATACTGAAGACAAGATCATTTGTAATGTATCCCCTCTGACATTTCAGAGATTGAGTGTGAAGAGAGTTTCCTAATAGGGGAAGACACATCAGTCCCAAAGGTAGTTTACCTACTGGAGAGATGTCATTGTCTGGGATTGCTTTAATACTGATAGAAGCAGTATTTCATATCGATTGAAGGAAAGGGTCGGCCTCTTCACTTTCAAAGAAGGCTATAAATTACAATTTTAAAAACAATACTAAACATTGGGCTAAGGGGATTTATTATTGACCTGATACTGAACACAGTAGCACTACTTCAGAGAAAGTCTTTGTTAACAAGGTTTTTGTGACTATTTATGTTTTGATTGCTTTCATTTGGTACCATTGTAAAAGGTTGACCTGTTAAGGTTCAGTGTCATAATTTAGGTCATAAACTGTATGGCTTTAGGGCAACTATCCTGGGGGCATATTAGCCAAATCAGTACAAGATTATTCACAATCTCTGGGCTAGTCAAGAGGGAAAGACTGGTTTCATGTCAGTCAAGCCAAGAGACACAACCGACTCAGAAATATATCTGTATGTCCATAACAGGAGAGAACACATAGGATAGATATAGCTTGGTTAACAGCAGTCAGAAATAACTGAGTGATGGTTCAAATGTAGGCAAGGATGGAGGAACCAATCATATATGAGACTTAATGAAAATCTGCAATAAAAAATGAGAAATATAGATGAAGTTTGGCAGGAATAAAATGATGGTAAAGGATGTGGTATTGTGGTGAAGGAAGGGTTTCAGATATAAAATAATCCTTATATCTGGTAGACTACTGTATCTGTCCTTACCACTGAACTACTCTGATACAAACTCAATTTATAAGGGGATTTATAGATAAGCCAAAAATCCAACACAGCTACATTCTACTTCAGAAGAGGGATATTTTCAAAATAATGGGATTAGTAAAAAGAAAAATGAAAGGGAAAGTCAAGAAGGTAAAAACTCCCCACTAGAATTCTTGAAGATTATTCAAAATCATAATAATAGAAACTTAGTTACAGTGCGCCTGCACTATACACAGGCTTGCTGTATGCAGCTTTGAGCGTATGCATATGGAAAGCCCAGGAGGACAAAACAGCATGTGTGCTGCAAGTACGCACATGGTGCCATTCATTTCTATGAGACTTCAGTGTACACATTTTTTCCCATACATGGGGGGGGGGGGTCTGGAACGGATCCCCCATGTATGCCAAGGGCCCACTGTAGAATGTGTGCCACAACATGGTTAATGACTAGTGTCATGGTAGCTATTAAGGAAAAGAAGCTTTCCTCCAGAAAGTGAAAACCATGCCCAAGTAAGAACAAAATCAGCACATACTTGCAAAATGAAATGCAACTATGCAGTAAGAGATGAGGAAAACAAGGATTTTGAGAAACTTGTGATTAATAACATTGAGAGTTAGACTAGCCATTATTCTGATGCATTTAATTCTTTAAATATATCAGGAGGAGGAAACTATTGTGAGAGGCAATTGCATGGTAAGGTATCAAAGAAATACTAAAGGTGGAAAAAGAAATTGCAGAGAAGTGAATGAATTCTTTGTATATATCTTTATTGCAAAAGATCCCTGAACTGACATTTTCAGGAAAGGAATATGAGAAATTGGGCAAATGGTGCTGACAAGAGATGATGTTTTAGACTTACTAGGGATGTGAAGAATACTCAATAAACTTCTTGTTCTTGTCAATTTTGTAGCTGTTGCAACAGATATGTGCCTCAAAGAGCAATATTCAAGGCCCATGAGATGTCTCCCTTCCAGAGTGAAATCAAGAGGAATACTTGTTTTTCTTTTCATTGTCAGCAGTTTGCACAATTTGTGCAGAATCTCTTTACTCAAAACTAGTGCCCTTCCACACTGAGAAGTCCACACAAAACAAGAGCAGAACGGTCACAACACATGCCAGGAAAATGGCCAACTGGTGTGAGGTTTTCCATATTTCAGGATCTTTTATGAAGAAAAAAACCCATCTTGTTTTAGTGTTTTCAATACATGGTTTCTGTGCAAAAAGCACATTTTCTGCATAAAACCAGTTTTGGTTTTGTTGCAACACTCCCAAGTGCATTTTTTTTAAAAAAAGAAAAAGCTTCTATAGCAGTGGTTCTCAAACAGTGGGGAGGGACACCCAGGGCAACCCGAGAGTTGCTTAAGGGGGGCATGAAACTTGGAGGCCCTGATCCCTCCCTCTCCACCACCACCTCTTTCCACACTTTTTGTGTGTAAAATTCTTCTGTGTGTTGCATTAAATATTTATTTAAAAAAAATAAAACTGTACTGTTTGAGCAATGTTATTCCCTTATAAAATGTTAAAATATGTATATACACTAATGTGTGAATGAAAATATGTACACTAAATAAATATAATATTTTTATTCATATATTACATCAAATAGCAGCACACAATGTCTGCATGTAGATGTAAAGGGGGTCCCAAGAATAAATGTTTGAGTACCACTGCTCTACAAGATGATACAAATCCCTGTATCATGAAATCTTGGGGTAGTATACAGTAAAACCAATGTAAAGCAATAAAAATTATTTAAATAGACTAAAAGCATACTCAACAATTTGATAAGTTAAACCAGTACTGCTTAAAACTGTTTAAAACAGGTTGACAGTTTGAGGCCCGGGTAATGCATGATGGGGTGAGCTCCTATCACTAGTCCCAGCTTCTGCCAACCTAACAGTTCGAAAGCATGCAAATGCAAGTAGATAAATAGGTACCACTTCGGTGGGAAGGTAAACAGCGTTCTGTGCAATCATGCTGGCCACATGACCACAGAGTAGTCTCTGACAACGCTGGCTCTTCAACTTAGTAACGGAGATGAGCACCGTCCCCTGTGGTCGGACATGACTTGACAACCTTGTCAATGGGGAATACCTTTACCTTTACATCCATAAAAGAATGAAATTAAGTTGATCCCATGTTTTCCTTGGTGCCAGAACAGTGTCAATCAGCTCTCTAAGGTGATGGGACAATATTCCACAATGAAGGCTGCTGCCACACTGCAGAACTAATGCAGTTTGACACTTTGACACAACTTTAACTTCCGTGGCTCAGTGATATGGAATTCTGGGATTTGTAGCTCCAGGTATATATCCATGGTGCAGAAATAAAGCAGTTTGACACCTCTTGAACTGTCATGGCTCCATCCTGTTGAATCCTTGGATTTGAAGTTTGGTGAGGCACTAGCACTCTCTGACAGATGAGGCTGATTACCTCACCAAACTACAAATCCAAGGATTCAACAGGATGGAGCCATGATAGTTCAAGAGGTGTCAAACTGCTTTATTTCTGCAGTGTGGGGGAGCTGCCCTGCTCTGTTTAAATTCTGTCTCCTTTATGTCTCTCAGATACTGAAATGGAATGTGCCTTAAGAGGTAAACACTGCATACTAGTAAAAGGAAAATCTGGTGAAATCAACTATTGTTTTCAATCATTCATATTTGGTCTGCATATTGACTGTTGGAAATATATACAGGATGGTATAAGTCCATAATTTTAAAAAATGTATTCTATATACTTCTGTATTTTGGGCTCTACTTTCCAACTTGGCAGTCAGCATTAATACAACATAGGCATTTATTTTTCAGAATTTAGAGTTATACAGTATATCCAATTTTGGAAATGATGTATATTTGTGTAAGAGAGAGAGAGAGAGAGAGAGAGAGAGAAAGACAGAGACAAGATAGAGACAGACAGACAGACAGGAAGATTACAGTTTGGACATCTTTTAAAATTTAGTGTGGATAAGAACATACAGATTAGTACATAACATCACTGTATGCATAGTTGATAACTAATTGCCTTTGTATTCCACCTGAACTCAGAGGAACCTTTGAGGAAATGGGAGAGAAAACTAATTGCATGGCTAAAGTAGAACATAGGACACAGAGACACAATACTAATTATATCCTTCTGGAATCCAAAAGAAACTTGTCTGAAGTGCTTCTTGATGCTGTAAAGATCATGTTTGTAGCTGTGCAGGAGTACAGGGTGAAAACCAATTGCCATTCATAACTGGACGAGACCTATTTAATGAATTGTTGACTGATATACCATTTTTTTGTAAGTTTCATTGATACAGTGAATCTACTATAGCTGGAACTAGCCATCGGGTTTTAACCATATTGCTTCACTCTGCCTGTTGTTGTTGTTATATTTATTTGTATCCCGCTTTCCCCTCAAAATTGGAACTCAAAGTGGCTTACAGTCTAAAAGCACAGTACAATTAAAAACTTACAAAAATGACACTTAAAATGCAATTAAACTATTAAATTTGTTCTGAAATGGCAGAAGATGGCAGAAAAAAGTCTGCAGGTAAACGTAATAAGTTTAAGTAATGATAGTGCTATCCCTCCTGCATTATGGCCAGGGCATTGCATGTGGAGTGGATAGTCTCCTATTTTTGAGATTTGGAGAAGGATTATACAAATGCTAAAATAAGTTTGGGTTATATATTGCTTTAAGATCAGAATGTCTTGGTTAATATAAGCTTTAAGATCAGAATGTAAGTTTTAAGATCAGAATGTCTTGGTTAATTTACTATACAGCCAGCCCTCCATATCCACAGACTTTTTTTTTATCCACAGATTCAAATATCCACAGCTTGCAGATATTTTAAAATATATACATTCCAAAAAGCAAACCTTGATTTCACCATTTTATATAAGAAACACTATTTTACAACCCCATTGCATTTAATGGGACTTGAAATTCCATGGGTTTTGTTATTGATGGAGGGTTTGGAACCAAACCACAGCAGATACCAAGGGCCCACTATAGTTAAGATTCTTTGTGCTCTCAAGCATATGTGCCATTTCAGCCATTTTTGCATTCAATATATCAGGTGCCACACATGTCCCTGTATAGTATGTCTGTGGCTCTTTGCAGAGCTATGGAAACATAAAATACTCATGTTTTCTCTATAGGATGTCTGTCCCTTCCAGCCAAATTGAATAAATATTTGTACATTGCAAATATCTTATCTCATGTCTTACTGGTTCCAAGTCATTCCTATGTTCATACTATACTTAAATATGAAGAGAGAAATAGCAAGTAATTTGTTAATGTCATATAGGATGAACTTGGTTAGAAAGGGAAGTGTACACGCTTTATAATAACACAAGTGTTTCCTTGCTAATCCCTTGGCAGGTTCATTATCTCTTGAGCCTCAGGCAATAGGTGGCCTATCGTAAGAGAGAAGTTTAACCCACAGCATGAAATTAATCCTCAAAGACTTGTGTCTGCCCATTCTAGAAATAATAACTCTGAAATGATTTTAGAATTCCCTTATAACTTTATGTACAGGTGTTAAACTGGCAACTAAGTTCTGTGTCACATGCCACTCCATTGGTATACATTTAGTAAAGGCATCCTAAAGCACAAATTAATGAATCTGTGAATGTTAGAAAGTAACAGACATTATGGGTAGTTTTCTATTCTGGAAGATGCCACTTTGATAAAAATGAGGAAAATGCAGCACAAAATGTATGTTTCATAATTTTCTTTACTTTTTTTTCATAAAATTCATACATTAAGAGAAAAAACAGGAAGGCACTGTTTAGGCGAGGCTGTGGTTATTTTGTTTTATAGATATTTAGCAAATAACAGAGAAGCTGGGTTTGGTTTTTGTTTTGTTTTTACCAGAAGCTGGTGGATTGAGTTGCTATAGTATGTTTTCATTTTCACAATGTAAGGAATATATCAATAATGTTCCCTTGTTAATCTTTTTGGTAAATATTTCATCATGTTTCGCATGAGAGGCATCGTTTCTTTGCAGTGAATGGTTGATCACTCTACTTGTGTAACCTGCGAAATGTACTGCATGAAGTAGACGGTTTGCATGCAATGATTTTTCTGGACAATGTGTCCTTCACTATTGAGTACAGTCTTCGAATTAGCACCAGTTGAGAACTGCTGACAGCAGGATTCAGGCTGGCTTTATTTTTAATGAGATCAGGGATGGAAACATTTGACCTAATAATAGCTGACCAGTTGTTCATACTAAACAAGAACAGGGGCAATAAAATCAGGGTTTAGAATCAGCTTTTCTAAGCTGTTCTTTCCATCTGCTTAGAAGAATAACTAAATATTTCCTTCCAGTTTATGTGAAAAAGAAACAGCCTTTTCTCATGAATGCAGGATGTCTTTGTGTATTAAACTTACACATTTCAATTTTTGTTAATCAAATTTGTAGACATTTCATTTTAGAAACTTGATGTCACTTTGGCCAAGTTGCCCATGTAAAAGTATTATTACGCCAGTCACTAAACATTACTGATGGAGAAGCAAGTGTATTATATCAACATTACACCTTCGGTATACAGTATTAAATATGTTTTTACAAACTTGCTCTGATGTGAACAATAGGGAAAGCATAAGGGACATAAGGAGTTAGGGTTTGTCAGAGATCCAATTATAACTGAAAAAGAAATAATGCCATGTCTGTGCTAACTAACATTATTGCTTATAGAAGAAACCAGAGGAATTATAAGGCACAGATGAAAAGGATGAGTGTTCACTGAAGAAGAATTTTAAGAGACTGAAAAGGCTTTTGACTCTAAGAGAGAGGAGGAAACCATCCTGAATTCCAGCTGATGGTTAAAATAACACTTTTTGAATTCCAGGGGTGAAAGAAGTATTAAAAGTTGTGAACAGTGTGCTAAGATGTTTCTTTGATCTAAAGATTTTCATGAGGTTGGAGACAGTCATTTAACTGGATTACTCCCCTTCCCCCAATAAGCCATTTCTTTTCTTTTAAGGAAACAAAGCTACAAAACAGGTAGTAAAATCTGTTGCAAAGTATATGCCTCGTAGATTACAACAGTGTCTGTAGTCCACAAACCTCAGGCTGGAATGCCATTTTCTTTAACAACAACAACAAAATCATGTTGCTCTGTAGCTTTAAAATTATCAGCACATTGAAAAATCTTGTTAAAGCTCAAAGAAAGACCCTGTTTCCCTTTAGATTTAACAGCATTTGAGACGCTGGTGAAAATAAAATAAAAAAAGGGAGGGGGACTTGCCTTTTATTCCTGAAGTCAGTAAGACATATTATGGAAAATTGTGTTAACTCTTGCAAATCCCTCTCCAACTATAAAAGTACAAATGAGATTGTCCCTGCTGTGTCAGTCAGGCCTATGAACTTCAGAGCAATAGGATATTTATAAGAAAATTCCAGACATAGCAGTGGAGCCGTGATCCATATGACCCAAACTTTCCAGTCTTTGTCTATCCTCCTGTCTTTAAGGAAAAACAGAGAGGCATAAAATAAAAACTGGGACTAGCACAAATCATTGTTATGACTTGTTATAATGAATGATTTGCGTATTGCTTTATATATTTGTTAGATTGAGTGTCTTTTCTTTAATCCCTTTAAAAACTTTTTCACTGTTTTATGCTAATTCTCAAGAAGTTCTTTTTTTCTTTCTTTTCAAAAATGTCTCTCCCTCATGTTTTTGGTCTGCTTTATCCAGCCATCTCCAGGTGTGTGTTTTTTTAGCTGGGAAACTGTGTGGTGTATCATAAAGGCGCAAGTTAGCACTGTTTTTAGCACTGTTCTTGTCAGGAGTCTGCTAGTGTTTCCATTTTGTTATAAAATCCTATTTTCAGAGGTTTATAAGTTGGTCATAAAAAACAAAAGCCAAATGTTGGTAGATCTCACAAATAATCCTGTGCCAGAATGAAGAGTGAGGGAGTAGAGATTTGTCTTTCAAGAGATATTTTAAAAACTAAAAATTGGCATGGTGGAAAGGTTGTACAAACTCTGCAAGTGTACACCTTCCATTTTGCAAACTTTCTTTGTATAAAAATAGTATTTACTTTATTCATTTCAATTTTGTATGCTGTGTCTCTTGCACAGTTATAACTGGATTCCTATTCTTGCACAGTTACAACTTTTCTGCAGTTATGTTTGGCTGGCCTAAATCCAACTGTTAGTCCCAATTTACTATTGGATTTAGATTTTAGGCTGCAATCCTGCAACCATGTACTTGGATATAAATTCAATTAGTGAGACATAGCTCTGGGCATAATCGTAAAGAATAGCTCTTTCAGTGGTTTTATAAAGGAATTATATTTATTTATTAAAGCTAGATGCCCATTATCTAGTTGATCAAAAAAAGTGTTATTATCAGGTGTAGAGTACTGGCCAAAATACTGTGTATCCTTTCGTGGGAATCAAAGTTTGAAAAGTTAGATTTTTTTAGATTACAGTTCTCAATTACTCTCAGTCAGCATGGGTTATGGGAACTGTAGTCCAGAAACCTAATTTCTCCAAGTTCTCTAGACCCTCCTCAATTGATGGTGGTGCAGTGGTTAAATGCCTGTACTGCAGCCATTCACTCATAAACCACAAGGTTGCGAGTTCAATACTACCCAGGGCTCAGGCTAGACTCAGGCCGAGGTCACTAAAATGAGTACCCAGCTGTTGGGGGGCAATGAGCTTACAGTTGTAAACCACTTAAACACTCCATAGCATGGTATGAAGTGGTATATAAATGAAGCTGCTTTGCTTCGCTTTGCTTTGAATCATTACATCCTTCCAAGTAATGTTGTATAGAATTATTCTGCACATTACCATGAGTTTAAAATAAGAAAATGCCTAGTATTTCCTATCACGTTGCTTTGGTCTTACCAAATCGCAGAAATAGAAAGTAAAGGTCATCAGTTGGAGCACGCGTCTTGAATGCCCTTGTTGTACTTTTCTGAAGGAAAATGCTAAAAGGGTCTCTCACTTCTAGCTGATAATGAAAACCATGTATGTTTAATATCGGGGCACAGCTGGGTGGATCAGAATAGAACATTAGCTATTAATTCTACATTTCCTAGCTTTAGTGAATTCTATTTCGAACTTTAATGGTGTTTTAATAGTGCTCTTTGTGGCTTGGCAATATATATTATAGCCAGACATATCAAACAAGGGTTATTATTTTTTCAATGAAGTACAGATCTGGTTTTCAAAATGCTGATGCAACCACTGACATAATCTGATATTTTCTAGAGCTGATCTCAGCCAAAGACAGAGAAGTGATAACCTGATATTTCAAAGCAGATTTTAGCTGCACATTTTATCTAGAAGTAGAATGAATATAATCTTTGTTGTTCTAATGCTGAATTGGAGACTTTTTTTAACTGTAGTACAGCCATTTGCTATTCAGTTTGGGATGTTATTTTTTTTTTTAAAAAATTGCTTCTTGGGGAGGGGTGAAGAAAATATTCAGGTATGTGGATTCCTGTGCCACCATGGAGTTAATTTAATGGGTTTGATTTTTCAGTCTGCCAATATTTTTTTCTTCACTCTTCATTAAAATATAATATGGCAATGCACCAGTGTGTAGCGGGTTAATCTTAAACACCCTCTTTCCTCAGAATACTAATGAAAACAGAAAAGGCACATTTTAATTCCACACGGCAAGAGTAATAAAATAAAACAACCTCAAACCATTTCCTAGAAATCCACAGAGTAGCAGCCATGCCTTGTCCTCTAGTCAAAAAGAAAGATGCTGTGCCTTAAGGGAAATCATTTTTTTAAAAAACAGTCCTCTTGAAATATATGGATGCAGTTTGCTGTTTACTCTTGTTATTGGCTGTCAAGTTAACTTCAGTTTATGACCACTCTATGAATGGAGAGAGAAGAGCAGGATAGACCTTTTTGTTAGAAGTTTTCAGAGAGGCATACATTAGGACTGATACATTGTAATGATATAGTAGTATTCAAAGACATAGCCAAGTTGGTATCAGCACAAAAAGAGACGAAGGAATTCTGTAGCACCTTTGCGACTAATTTTAGGGTTATTCAGATGGTGAGAACAATCCAGATACAATCTGTGTTGAGTCTTTGTTGTTCACATGCATTACGAATGCATCTAATTATGTTTGGGGTGGGGCTGCCAAAAAATCCACTTAACCCGGGTAATCGATGTCACAATTTTCCCCAAGTTTTTCTAAGAGATTCGGATTCTCAGCTGTGTGAATAGACCAGGGATAAACCGGGATAAAACTCTACATGCCTTGAACATACTTCAAATAAATTAGCATCATCACCTCATCTTTATTTGAGTGCTGACACGTGTGACCAACTGAAGATGCGCATAAATGCAGTTCCCTAGTGTAAACAACAAACCCAGAATGCATGAGTGAGATTATTTGCAGTCACATTAAAAACAACAACATGTGAATGACCCCTGAGAGAAGTTTGTAGCATAAGCTTTCATAGACTTGCATAGACTAAGGGCTCATCCAGAAAATTTTTAATGTGACTTTGGGCTGTTTCTTCCTGTTTCCACATCCCCAATTCTTTAAAAATAAAAATAAAATGCAATTTGTTAAATATTGTGCTGAATGGGGTCACACCCCCACCCCACCTCACACAAGAAAATAATCTTCTGGGAACCCTGACAATTTATTTTTATTTTTTATTAATTTGAAGGGTTTACATCCCACCTTTCTCCCACAGTGGGATTCATTCTCCTTCTTCAATACCTTTTCCTTTGTCCACCACTTCCACCACCTCCCCCAGCAATTTTGCAAAACAGCAGAGAGAGATAAAAAGTCTTTCCCTCTTTCTGGCATAGGCATGTGTGCATGCATGGACACAAAGAGCACTGCAGATCCAACTAAAATGTGCACGAGAGGAGAAAAGAGAATGAAAAGGATAAAGTTATCAGACTGAAAAGTATAGGGTCTCTCTCTCTCTCTCTCTCTCTCTCTCTCTCTCTCTATATATATATATATATATATATATATAAAAAACTGACAACACCATGATATTAGGATCAAAAATACTCAGGAAAGGAGTGGGCAAAGCCTGAGATGTCTTGGAATTACCAGAGCATCATTGGGAACCTGGAAACAAAAGCTGTAATCTCAGGTGTAAAAACCATGATTTTCCCGATACATTTGACTAATCTGGATGAGGTCTCAATATACTTCATCAAATCTATGCACCAGTGGCACCATGATGTAGTGTCACTCCAAGGGAGCTTATGGCAGAAAAGGTAGTTGCCAAAGAGCTTAAACACTTTATTGAGGAAAAGGGGGGGGGATGCTGCTGTCACTAATACTGCCATAAGCCCTCTCCTCCCCCACACACTTTCAAAAACTTCACCTTTTTCACCCCCTTTCCCTAGATCTCAAGCTGAAATGACCTCAGTCACAGCATCTAGTACTTCTCTAGGTCAGTTGGCTCATATGGATATGACTGAAAACTATTAATACTGATTTTCATGGTTAAAATGTATGAGAAAGCAGTGGGAGCCAAGGGGATAAGCAGTATAAAGGCAATAAATAATAAAGAAACGTTCTGCTAAGACCCAATCCTGCACCATCCACGCCCGATGCCAGATTGGCTGAATGCTGGGCAATGTTCTCATTTGCTCATTAAAATAAAATGTTTGTATAACAGCACTGCAAACAGCTTGACTGACATATTTAATTTGGAATAAAACAGTGGTAATGTTCACTGAGGGGATGACTTAGTTCTGAAAAATGCTACTTGCAAATTAGAATATCAACAATATTTATGGCTAGAGCTGCACTGTACTGTGACTCTTTCTGAAAAAGGTGTTAAAGTATTTGCATGTCATGCACCAGTGAGACAGCTATAATTAGTTATTTTTGTTAACCATTAGTGTAATTACTGTAGCAGATCACTATGCAACTGTTCCACAGACAGGTTAAACCTGCTCCTGGGCAGGTTTAATTTATATATCTGTGACTTTGCCAAGAACTCTTAAGTGTCTTTTAATTATTTTCAAACATAGTCCTTAGTTCTGTCTTTGGAAAGCTACTGCTTTTTTAATGTACCTTATTTATGGAGTAATCTGGGGAAGGGGCAATCTATAATGAAGAAACTACAGCTTCCGACACCCTACCGGGATTTGCTTCAGCCAAGGTGAAAAAGGGATGATGTTTTATTTTTCATTTCATTTTCCTTTCCTTTTTCTTTTAAACTTTACCACTCTTTTGAAATCCACTGGAAAAGAAAATATCTACAACACTTTCAGGCTGGCATACTGTCGTATTCTATCCTCTACTTGGCTATTTGGTAGAGAACAATGAGGCCTCCCACAGTCTGGTCTGACACATACCCTTTGAACTCCTCCTCTGGCAAAACATTGAAGGTAGTACACCTAGTCTAACACATTTTACCAGGTGTAGCAGGGGATTCTCTCAAGATATATCTGCCACTGGCTGGTGGGACTCCGCACTTTTCATACAATAACGCTGATATTATATGCAATAATACACCCAACTGGCCATTGGCCTACTTTAAAATGGTGGCCTATATATTCAAGAAAATCAAATATGAAAATGATTTATCTTCGATTTCATGATGATCAGTGTTACAATGTTTGTCCAATCCCAGTTTGATCCCAGGCAGAGCTCCAAGGCTCACTTAGCCTTGCATCCTTTCATAGGTCAGTAAAATGAGTACCCATCTTGTTGGGGGCAATTAGCTTACACATTGTAAAACCCCTTAGGGAGTGCTTATTTTACTGATAACTGGTATAGAAATGTACTTGCTATTGCTATATTGCTATTGTCAACACTCCTTTATGAACATGGTCCATTGTTTACCTATATTTACGCTTTAATTCAATTGTCACAGTCACTCTTTCTGGTACTCACTGCTATCATTTTAGTTTCTGGACACCTATGAAATTTATGAGTTTGTCATAATTCAACAGATAACATGAAGTCACATAAACACACACACCTGTGTATACATATCTGCCAACTGAGGTTAACATTCCATGCAACAGATAAAGCTTGTTGTTGTTGTGTGCCTTCAAGTTGTTTCCGACTTATGGCAACTCTAAGGCAAACCTATCATGGGTTTTTCTTGGCATGTTTCTTCAGAGGGGGCTTGCCATTGCCATCCTCTGAGGCTGAGAGAGTGTGATTTCCAAAGGTGACCCAGTGGGTTTCCATAGCTCAATCAGGATTTGAAAACCTGGTCTCCCAGTGTCCTAGTCCAATGCTCAAAGCACTATACCATGCTGGCTCTCTAGATAAAGCTTATGCTATAATAAATGTGTTTAAGATGCTACAAAATTGCATCTTGGCTGCTTGGATCTTATTCTGGAAGAGAAATGGGTTATAAATGCAATAAATAAATAAAAAAAAAGATAAAAAGATTACTTATTTTGATGCAACAGACTAATAAAGTAGCTATTGCTCCAAAAATCGTAGCAAAAAATAAAGCCAGAACTTTCCTTCTTTCTCTCTCTGGTCTTGAAATTTAAATTATCAATTTTATGTTGTGATTTAAAACAGATAATGATAGCTGCACTTTCTCAATATGTTTTTTTTTTAGTGCAAAATACAAATGAATAGGAAAAGATGCTCAGAAATTTCACATTTCAGAGCCAATTGACCTGATCCATACATCCTGGATGAATATGCAGGTCAGAAAGTAGCTATGCTTTGGATTTTGCACTTCCTGTATTTTGGAATGCAATGTATGCAGTGTAGCAGAAAGTATATTGAAATGCATATTGGGGGATAAAATATATTTAGAAATATGGTGTTTAAGAGAAACTATATCTAGAAGTACTGTACGTTTTGTCAAAAAATGTTTCCTCAAATATCTTTATAAATACATTTTGTGTGTGCAGAGAGAGGATGTGTCAAATTTATGAACTGACATTTACAAAACTGGTATGGGCCAGAGAAAGACTGATCTGTCCATTATTTGTTCAGCATTAGAAGTCGCATGATAGGCAGAAATCCAGCTGATCACACATCTGCCACTGGTGGAAATATTGATAAATGTTCTGAAGCTTAAGAACCAGCCAACAACAAAGATGAGAGTCATCCAGTTATCCAATTGTATGTTTATTGTCATTATATTGCATCAGTATAGCAATGTTTTTATAGTCCTTTGTGCACCATTTCAGGACACTTTAGAAAATGTTTAATCTGATATTGATGCCTAACATGTATATGTAGCAGGCCACCAATTTAAGATTAAGGACCTTATCACACGGGGTCCCAAGCAGAAGATATCCAAAGGC